>JAPPVO010000036.1:16057052-16482052 GCA_030407325.1 Camellia japonica | reverse complement strand
TTGACATGAGCTATATGTATCAAAAATTGTTGCATCTCCCGTCATATGATCAGATGCTCCTGAGTCCACAATCCAAGGTTTTTTACGTTTCTTACCAACAGTAAAGGCGTTCAAAGAATTACCTTTGTGAGCCAAGGTTCCGGATCCAATGATGTGGTTGGAAGACGAACCAGATTGTGACTGTAGTAGTTTCTGGAGCATCTCCATTTGCTCCTTGGTGAAAGGGCTTGCTTCAGGTTGTGGTGATAGTTCATTTGTACCTACATGATTACCTCGTCCTTCTTTCTCAAGAGGCTGACGTGGCTTCCAATCTGCTGGCTTTCCATGAATCTTCCAGCAAGTTTCTCTCGAGTGACCCGGCTTTCTGCAATGATCACACCAAGGCCTACCTCCTTTATTTTTCTGACGGTTGTCAATAGGAGCGAATTGAGTCTTAAGAGCCGAGCTTTCTGCCATATTCAGTTGTTGATGGGATCCCATCATGAGTTTTTTTCGACTTTCTTCGCGACGGACTTCAGAGAATGCCTCTCTAAGGCTAGGTAGCGGTTTTACTCCCATAATTCTTCCTCTGATTTCATCAAGATTTGTGTTCAATCCTAACAAGAATTTAAACACACGCTTCCCTTCGACAATCTTTTTATACAACAAACCATCAGCAACACACTGCCAGTTATGAACCTCAAACGTATCAAGTTGACGCCATAGACGAGTAAGGGTATTGAAATATTCAGTTACCGTAAGATTGTCTTGACGTAAATCGTGGAGGGAGCTTTCAAGCTGGATGATTTCAGATGTGTTTTCCTTGTCCGAAAACGTTTCTTTTGCCATGTCCCAGATCTCTTTGGCAGTATCAAATGACAGAAAATTTTCGCCAATGTCAGTGGTCATAGAGTTGACGAGCCACGACATGACCATGTTATTTTCAGCTATCCACCTTTTGTAGGTTGATGCTGTGGTTTCTGGTAGCGCTGAGGCTCCGATGATGTAGTCGTCTTTCTCCTTTCCCCGTATAAACATTAATATGGATTGAGACCATTGCAAATAATTTTGCCCATTCAGTTTATGGGCGGTGATCGGAAGATGAGAGGTTTCCATTTGATGAGAGGATAAAGATGATGAGATGATAATATCAAAAGAAGAGGAGGATGGGTCGATAGCCATTCCAAAAGCTGGACCGTATTTAGGCATGAAATAGAAGGATAGATTTGAGTAGAAGAGAGAGACAAAAAAAAAATTAAAACAAAAAACTCGAATACTGACTGAAGAGGCGAAAATGATGAGACAGGATTACACCTGCTCTGATACCATGAAAGAAATATTGAGAGAGTGATTGAAAGAGCTAATACGCTCTGTAATTCAAATGTGTATTAAACCTGAAGAGAAGGCTCCATTATATAGGAGAGCTGATACAACATCATTATGATACTACAGCATGAAAGAAAACATATAGAAATAAAAAGCAGCCGAAAGCGAAGCATCTGATGAGAAGGCACTACAACTAAGCAAAGCACTAACTAATATATATTAAATATATATTAATGATATAAGCATACAACTGGTATTATTATATTAACAATAGCTTGATTTCCAACACTTATTACAACATTGTGCCCTCTCGAAGAAAGGTCCGAATAAATAAACTGAGCTATACTAAGCTATACTAAGCTAAGCTAATTATTACAAAACAACTAATTAACTAGTCTAAGCTAATTAATTATTACAAATCAATTGAACCAATTAAATAACTAGCTACGCTAAGCTAATTAAGATATTACAACACTTGAATCGAATAATTAGCTACACTAACTAATTGAAACAATTAAAATGGCCTCGAGGGTGAGGGACGCATGCATGCTCGGTTGGTTTCCTTCCGAAAATCCACCTCCTTGCCTTTGGATGCCTCTGTTTGCACTTTACTTTGATCTCTGAACATTGCACCAATTTCCAAACTGCTTCTGCCCCAACACAGGAACATTTTGAACAACTTTTCCACTGATGGCCGGTCGGCTACCATAGGTGGCTGTCGGCCACTACTACTAGCCGGTCGGCCACTGTTTGTCGCTGTCGGCCACCATTTCCCTGGAATTCTCCCTTTTACTGCAATAGAGAGCAAACAGAAGCAAAGCAGTGTATTCTCACACAATATATATACTATTACTCCTCTTATCATTTCTCAAGCTCAAAGGAGTGTAATTCTTGGCTCTCAAGCCACCAATCAAGCATTTTTAATGCATGATGGCCAAAGAGTCAAGCTTGTACAAAGTCAATGAATGCACAAATAAGACTCGAAAGACCACCACCCTATCATGCATGATCAAGGGTGATGGAGACAAAGGAAATTGGCTCATTTCATCATTTTGAGTATGAAATGGACCAATCTAACTTGTGTTCAATATAACGTACAATTGAACACATGCAATGCAAATACAACATGCTTATCTTGCTCAAATTTTACTTGTCATGTTTTGTTTACACATTTTAACATTACCAAGTCATTCTTTAACCGGTTAAGTCTAAGATGAGTGTCCTCTAATTGGAAAGATGACCTAAGCCATAAGTGCCTTGAGCATGAAAGAGGCCTCATGTTGTTGGTTAGGAGGAACCCTCAAGAAAGCGTTAAAACCATTAGGCATGAGAGCCTCAAGTTCACACTCAAGCCAACAAAGGGGCTCAAGACCACTTTCAAAGCAAATTAAAAAGTGAAGAATAGAGGGGGGGTTGTAAACTTTTCAGTGCTGATATGGCATGCAAAAGACACTAAATCATGCAAGCAATGCATGCAAGGCATGTTCAAAAGCCAAAAGCAACAAAACTAGTGAAGAGCACTACACTAGAGGCATGCAATACCAAGCTCAAATGACCAAACCAGCTCTGGTCAGAGTTAAAACATGCCAAAACAATGGCTAAAACATGCTGAGATTGAAGCATAAAAGGCTAGAAAGACATGCTCACATGTTAACTCGCAAACAAGACTCAAAACACAACTCTCAAAAGCAATGAAAGAGTGGAATAAGTGAGAGTGTGACAGAGCTATATACACTGAAATTACATGTTAAATGATGCTACAACATGTAACCATCTCATGCAAAACATGTTAGAGGCCTTAATACACTAAGCTAGTGAAGGCATTTGCACTATAGCCATGCAAAACATGGTTCATATGATCAAAGCAGCCCAAAACAGAGCTAAATCATGCCAAATCAGAGCCTAAAACATACCTAAACTAAGCTAACACAAGCTACAAAATCAAGCTACCATGTAATGCTAACTAGGCATGCAAAAGACACACAAGGAGGAGAGGCTACCCCCTCCATTTTTGGACTTCAAAACACACTTTTTACCACTGAAATAACTCTAAATTTCAGTGGTTTAAAGGGCCAAAAATTTTGATTTGAAAGCCTTGAAAGATGGCACAAAGAGCTACACAAGCTAAGGAACAAAAAGGAGAGACAACCCCCTAACTCAAAAGGCTTTAAACCACCATTTTTAGGACTGAAAAACAGAGCTTTTGTAGTTGAAAATCAGGCCAAAAACAGTACAAAAGATGGCAAAAACAAGTTATGCAAAACAAGTTTTAAAGGTAAGGCTTATACCTTTTAAAGCCAAGCACACTTTAGGCACAAATGAGGCACCAAATCAAGCTAAAATCACCTTCTAAAGCCCAAAGAAGGTCCCAAGGAATCTCAGCCCAATGGTGGTCAAGTTTGATCCAGGATGTCTATGCAAACTAGAAGTGTTTCTCTACTTGTATGCATAAAAGGGCAAGAGAGAGAGAAATCTAGAGAGAGAGAGAGAGAGAGATTTTAGAGAGAGAGGCTCCCAAACTTGCTAACCTTCCAATATATGAGATATGGCCTCCATATATAGCAATATACAAGCCTCAGGTCAAAAATATCCCAAAAGGGACAGTTGGAACACAAATATCTGCAAAAATTTGACTTTTTCCATCAATGGCTGGCAAGCTATCATTGATGGCCGGCACATGTCCATTTCTGGCCGACAAGGGTCACTCTTGGATGGTAGGGGGCCGGAAAAGGCCATTCATGGCCGGCACATGGCCAGAAAAGCCCATCCATGGCCAGGAACCTCCACCTCTGGTTGGTTAGAAAAATCTGCTTTTTGGGCCCAACTTCAAATGGACATATCTCCTTCATCTGGACTCCTTTGCAGGTCATTCTTGAGCCTAAATTGAAGCCCTTGAAGTCTTTTTTCCAAGGGTGGCAGCCTCACATCAAAATTTCAAGTGTGAAAAAAGTTATGCTCATTTTAGTAAAGACTGCTCAGTTTCGATCCTACCCAGATTCATGCCGAACTTCTCCTCAACTAGTTTTCTACTCTCTTCTCCCATTTTCTTCAACTCCAAACCCCTAAACAAGGTGTTTTAAAAGATTTTTCAAAGAGTTCACCTCTCTTCCATTCATTTCCACTTTGTCCTTGCTCGGTTTACCGAAAAGCGCAACATTTAACGAAATGCGAGCCTCGGAACATCGTATAAACTTTTTTTCAAAAATGTTTTCAAAGAGAGGGTTTTAAGGTCTAAAAACAACATTTTAGTCAAAAGGCTTTGGTCCAAAAAAGGGTGTGAGGTTGGAATTTGACGCTCCTTTTACTAAAGAAATCAAATCCTTGCACTACACAACTTTCATCACCAAGTAACAATCAGTGGCGCTCAAGTCTTAAGGGCGGTCAAAAATGGGGTGTCTACACTCTCTCGATCTGCAATCTCACTCGATCTAATCTGCAATCTCACTCGACCTGATGCAGATCTGGGTTGTCTCTCTCGATCTGCAATCTCACTCTCTCTCTCTCTGCGCATGGTTGGGTCGATAGGGTTTGGAAACGCAATGGTGATGAGGACGACGACACAATGGATCTGGGTTGCTCATTGATGAAGATGAAGATATGCCGTCGTCTTTCTTTCTCTCTCTCTCTCTGTGTTTCTCACGAACCAGTTCCCATCTTCGACGTTGTTCAGGCGGGTGAATGGTGACGAGCGACGACACTCTCTCTCTGCCGTTCCAGATAGCAGCGGTGGCTAGGGTTGCAGACCATCGACGGCGTACGGATGGCACAGGAAGAAAGAGAAGGGAAAAAAATTAAATAAATTAAACAAAAATAATAATTAAAAACAAAATAATAAAAATAATATTAAACAAAATAAATTGAAATAAAAATAAAAAAATAAATTAAACAAAATAATAATAAAAATAATTTATTAATATTGAAATAAATTGTGCAATTTATATCCATTAAATAAATTACACAATTTAATTGTAATGAAAAATAATAATAAATTAAAAAAATAACAATTGTTATATTATTAATTGTAATAAAAAAATTTAATAAAAACAGAATCAGAAATGTCAAAAAAATTTAATATTGTATATTTTTGTAATGAATTAATTATTAATTGATACTAATGAATAACAATTGTTGATTATTAATATTATTTGATACTAATAAAAATTAATTATTAATATTAATTGATACTAATTCATAATTTTAGTATTAATTCAGACTAATTAAGTCATTAGTTGATACTAATTAATAATTTTAGTATTAATTGATACTGATTAAGAAATTAATTGATACTAATTAATTTATAATGGAAAAAAATTATTACAATAATACTTTCATTACATTTTTATCAAGTGTATTAATTTTTATATTAGTTGATACTAATTAATACTAATTATATTAACTTTTATTAATGAAATAATTTTTTTAAATTAAAATTGAAAAAAAAAATGACAAAATTATCATTTTTATATCATATAAGGGCAAAAAGGTCAATTATACAAAAAAAACTATTTTACAGTTTATTTACCAAATACTATTCTGCTACTTAAATCTATAATCCCACAGCTACACCAAACAAGTTACCAACTTATACTCACAGCTGCAAGCTATAATCTATTAAGTTATAATCTATAATCACTTTCTTACAACTCTACCAACGAGGCCAATATCTCCTTTAACAGTGCTATTTGTATGACCCCATGATGTTCTTCCCATTGAAGATCATGTTGTTTGTAGAAGGGGACAAATCTATTATTAATTCATTGCCTGAAGTTTGTTGATGATGAATGATGAAACAGTTAAAAAATATTGAACAGATAAAAAATTAGACAGGTAAAATTTGAACAGATAAAAAATTTACACAGATAAAATTTGGATAGATTGAAAATTTGCACAGGAAAAAATTGGACAGATAGACAAAAAATTGAATAGATAGATAAAAAAAATTGAATAGATAGGAAATAATTTGAATAGATAGTAAAACAAAAGTTAACGGATAAATTAAGGGATAAAATTGAAAACAAAATGTCCTTCAAAATAACTAAAATGACCTCTGACCAAACTATTTCGCAAATGGTGAATTTCTCACCAATAAAAAAAAAATTATGTAAATATTTGATAATTAATTAGAATATTTTCAACATATCAATACACTTAAAACTGTCCAAATCGTGGACAATCTACTAAGGCCTCGTTGGTAATTATATATTTTAGTCAAAAAAAATTAAAAAGTCATTATAAATTATTAAATCACCTTCTTTATTTTTTTTTTGCATATTTTTTTGGGAGATATACCAATAAATCCCATAATTAGATTTTATGTACCAATTGATCCCCTTTTTATTCTTTTGAACCGTTTAGTCCCAAAAGATTGTTAGGGACGTAAATAACCTCATGTGACCGTTACTAAATGCGACTGGGGGGATGCAAGATTGGGTGAGGCGAGTGTGTAGCCCACGTCCGTGTGTGGTTAATGTCTGGTTTGTTGCACGTGATACACTAAAGGGGCGTCACAAATGTGGAAAATGCTGTAAGGGGTTTTTATTGTTGGGCTGTGTTGGTGTGTTTGAGGATTAAGACTAAGCCCACATACCCGCAACCCGTTTAAATTTTGACCCGATTTGTCCATTTATATGTATTCAGTCATTGTGCTTTGTCATTATGTGTTGTGTGAAACCCTACTTTTGACGAGTGAGCTGTGTGGCGATCGGACGGTGTTACGTTGGAATCAGTGGCCGATAAAGGAAACCTGAGACTACTAATCCCTCAACGGTGCTATGACATAGTTCTTTCATGGACGGGATGGGTATGTGTTTGTATATTTTGATGTTGGTCTTTGTGTTTTGTAATGTGGTTAGTTGTGTTTATGTGTTTTCCCTGTTGATTCCGTTCCTTATGTTTAGTAATGGTTATGAGTCAAATAAGTGTCATGTGTGTGGGTGTGTGTTCATTAGTTGTCTGTTTTTTTGCTTGTGTGGTTTATTGTGTTGCGTGTTGTGTGGTGGTGGTTTTAGGTTTTGATTTTGTCTGTTTGTGGTACGGTGGTGCTTGGTGTGGCCCATCGTAAGACTTTTTTGAGGTTTGGGATTTGTATTCCCTTGTGTGTTTGTTAAGTGGTTGAAGAAAGTGATTGAGGGGTAAATTTTTTGTTGGGGACCACGTCTGATTCTCGAGCAAGGGGTCTATTTGTGTGGGTTGGGTGTTTGTGTGTATGTGTGGTTTTAACATATTGAATGAAAAGATGGTGTTATAATGCGTTGCGTTTTGGGTTTTGGGGGTGTGTGTTTTTTTTGGACTGTGTGTTGGTGTGGTCCTTGGTACTTGTGTGGGACACGTTTTTTTTTTTTTTTTTTGTTTCTGTGTGAGTGGGAATAGGGTTAGATTATAATTTGTTATGGTATTGGTTGGTGGGGACACATATTGTTGTGAACATGCAGGTGTTGTTTGATGTGGTAGGTGGTTTGGGTGTGTTTTGTTTTTGGTTTTGTTTCTAAATGTTGCTGATTTATGTATGGGTCGTAGTTTCGTGTGGGTGTTTGGGTTACATAATGTTTCAGGGTGTGATAGTATTAGGTCATTCGTTGAGTGGGAGTGCGATGTTGGTTTAGTTTTGTACAGTATGATTTTTTTTTTTTTTTATGGGGGTGGCTGTATGGAGTTATTTTGTTGATGCAGTAGTTGTATTAGTTGATGAATTAGTTTATTTCTGGTGTTACAGATTGCAGTACGGTGCGTAGTCCGTGGACTCGTTCGTGTGAGAAGTGAAGGGTTGAGGCAGCATCCGGGTCGAAGCCACACAAAGTAGGTGTGAAAATGGAGGGACGCATCCTTTTCAAACAGGCGAAAGTTGTGCATAATACGGTGGGACGTAATGTTAGTAAAGTTAAGTTCTCCCCACAGCGGCAGGCACACACGAGGATCAACTACAGGTCAAACGTTGCTGGTATAATTAAACTTGTTAGTTCTGTGAAACTGACGGAGGCACATATGAACCAGTTAAAGCGAACGCCATTTTGGATTATGATCGAGGCGATCCACGTCAACAAGTTGAGCCACAATGAATTCAGAAAGTGTGATGATCTGATTGCTAAAATTATAAAAACTTATGATGTGCGTGATAATGGGTTTCACATTGGATGGGCAAGTCTGAAATTTGCTAGTAGTGATGTGAGACTGCTTTTTGGTTTGCAATGCGGGAAGAGGAGGCTGGATTTATCCCCGGGTCAACGACCAGTGACAGACTTCATTCAGCGCAGGTGTCGTGACACGTCTCGGCTAACTTCGAAACTTGTGAAAGTTTTGTTCTTTGAAGCTGTTAAAGGGCAGACCAAGCAAGATGAGGAAGATGTGGCAAGGCTTTTGGGTTTGTACATGTGTGGCAAATTGTTTTTTTCTAATTCAGGCGAGACAATCAGTTGGGCATTTGTTCGTTATATGAACGATTTGAACACAGTGAGGATGTACGACTGGACTGGCGCGATAATGGCAGCACTGATGGGGACTGTGAAGGAGTTCCATCAAATGCCGTGGAAGGTGACAGGCTGCGTGGTTGCGTTACTGGTATGCGTGGTATGCGATTGGTCAATGTATTTATTCGTTGTGACGAACACGGGTGATTGACATATTAGTTGGCTGATTTTTTTTTTTTTCTTGTTTGTTTTGTTTAGTATTGTTTATGTGAACACTCGACAATAATTGAGCCACAAACGGAGAACATGTTTCCCAGATTCATGAAATGGGACATTGGGAAATTGCTGATCAAAGGTCAGGGGGTCGATCTGTCTGGCCCAGTTAATTTTCAGGTATGTGGGTTGGGTGTGGGTGTTATTTTAATGTTTTTTTATTGAGTTTTTTTGTGTAATTCGTGATGGAAATATGTTTGTGACTGCGTAGGTTAAAGTGGACCGACTTAGGTCGTTTGAATATGAACGTGAAATGATGGGTGCGGATGTTGTCATGTTTGGAGATGTTCAGGCAGATGTGGTTGACTGTGTTGGGGGTGATGATGCTTTTGTGGAAGATGTTGAAGGTATTGACACACAGAAATGTGATGCGATGCATACGGATGACCTGGAATCTGGATTTGGAGTTGTACGAGAGGAGTGCAGTTCGTGGGAAGGGCAAAAGCAGGTTCCCAGTGGGTGGAAATGCGGCAGACGTGTTACACGGTTCCGTATTTGTGAATAACAGTGAGGGAGTGAAAGGCAGTAGAGTTGATGAATATGTCAATGCAATTGCTATACTGGAATTGGAGAATAAAAGAAAAGATGGAATGATTGCATTGCTTGAGGGAGAAGTTGATGGTTTGAAAAGAAAGCTGGAGGCGCAAGCAGTAAACATTGTAGGGGGGTTTGAGTGTGTTTTGGGAATTAAGAATGACGAGGTGGAGAAGTTGAAAAAAGAGAATATCGAGTTGCGGAGGAGTTTATTGGTGCTTAGGATCAAATCGCTGATCGTGATGTGCATGTTGTGACGCAGGCTTTCCGGGATGTGCAGGTGCGTCGTGACGGATGCGGAGGTAATGATGATGGGGTTAAAGTTGGAGGTGAAATTGTGTACAATGTGTCGCCGATTAGGGCTGGTTTGGGGGGCAAGTACGTGTGTACTGAGGCTGTGGGACCGAGTATAGGATGCGATGTTGTTGATTCGGTTGGTGAGCAACGTGGGAGATGTGCTGGTGGTATTTTGAATGTTGATCTGTGTGATATGGATGATGGCTTAATTGTGTCTGGGGGGCAAACATCGTTTGTTCGTAACATAAAAAACAAAGTTAGGCAGGAAAAGAAATTTCCGGATTTCGAGTACCCCATCTTAAATGGGCGTAATAAGAAGTCTGTCACAGATGCGGGCGTTGTGGTTAGGAGTGATGATTTTGTTAGCAACAGCGGAATTATTGATGTGGACGCTGTGGTTGTGAAGGGTAGTAAGTGGTCTGGCTTTGATATAAACAACCGGTTGGGGGTGTGGAAGATGATGACGGTGGAGGAGAAGTGTAAAATCAAGCAAGGATATGATAGGCATGGTGATCGGTACGTATGGTTTTTTTTTTGTTTTATTATTACTTGTTGTAATGAAGGTATTGTTGTGGGGGCTGATGTTTGTTGGTTTGTGTAGGGCGGTAATGTGGGAAGATAGAGATGCTGGTGTGGTGGTGGACTTTACTGATGTGAAAAACATCATACGACAGAGTGCCGTTTGTGGAAATGTGAGGACGTGTTTGTATTTTAATGCAAATTATTTCTTTTCCATATTTGTTAGATGAACTTTTGTGGGACAATGTACGTAGCTTTTGTGTTTGGTGGGTAAATTTTTTTAATTGGTATATGGTTTTCGGCAGGTGATTGACGGTTATGTTGAGTTGCTGAAAAGCGAGCATGTGAAGATGTATGGGGCTGACGAGTTGGCTGATAAGTCTTATTTTTTTAGCAGTGTGTGTTTGGTGAGTTGTGAAGTTTTGTAGTGAACATATCTCGTTTGTGTATCGTTGTAGTGTTCTCATGTTTTGTTGATTTGTAGGATATGGTAAAAAGCGAAGACGTGCGTGCTAGGGAGAAGTTTGTTCGAACCAATGTTTCTGCGGCTACCGATTGTAGGTTCATACATTTTCCAACATGTCATGATGGACACTGGACACTTGTAGTGTATGATACGGAAGAAGGTGCGTGGAAACATTACAATCCGATGAGGCAGCGTGGGGACAGAGCTGATGTTCATTACAGTGTAGCAACTTTGCTGGTGTGGTTTTTGAGTTTAAATTTTGTATTTTGTTTCGTGATAATAAGATTGATATCTGGGTTAGTGTAACAACCCTCGTACTGTTTACCGAAAAATTACTGAATTATCTACTGATTACTGCTAAACTGGACTGCTTAAGACTGATAATTGAAACAACTGAAGTACTGAACGGACTGATTGAAAACTGGAACTGAATTGACTAAGCATATCTATTGTATTGCATTTTTATCTGTTCGATTATTTGATTTTCTGTTGGTATGTTTATGTTTAAATTGCGAATTGAAGGCCTTATCGGCGGCCGAACTGAAAATTGTTTAGTGTTTCATGATCAGTAGAATTTCTGTGATTTAATGGTATATTTATCCAAAATGTGATTAGGTATGATTAGATTAGATTAAAATAAGCTCAACACATAAGTGGCCTTATTTACACCTTTGCCATCTAGTGGGCCTTTGTTTAATAATTTGTGGGGCCTCATTACACTTGAAACAAACCTCTTCCTCAGCCAATTTGAGAGCTCAACCGAATTTATAGAGAGAGGAGAATTTGGGAATTGATTTCATCTCATTGTTGCTTGTAAATTGCTTAGTAATTGGAGGAATTGGAACATAGGTTGCAAATTTAGCTTCCACACCTTGAAATTGAAACTCTAGGTAAGAAATTCATTTTCTTATTGTTGTCCTTGAGCTAAGTCTTGTATATTTCATGCTCCATTGTAGAACTAAGTCATGTTGTAGCTCATACATGGTGAATTATGCTAGAATTCATGTATGCATGTTTGAAAAGATGAGTTTTGAGTTGAATTCATGGTAGAATTGTACATGCATGTTATTAATTAGGCTTGAGTCCATGATTTCAACATGTTCTTGAAGAAATGAGTACATTTGAACAAGTTTTGAAGTTTAAATTTGGTTTGAATCCATGCATGTTTGCATTTCTCCATGTTTATGAAAAATGGGTTTGAAAATGGTTTTAATTGACTCACCTTTGGGGATTGAATTCATAAATTGAGCTTTGAAAATTGTTATACATTGAATTTAGATCTGTTTTCCAGAATTTGGGCCCAAGAGGTCGAGTTTAAAGTGGTTGAATGCTTGGTTTGAGCTTGGGAGGCAAATCTGGAAATTCCAGATTTGGCTTCCTCGCTCGAGCGAAGGATTCCTCGCTCGAGCGAGCACCTTTGTCCAGGGCTCCGCTCAAGCGAGCATCGAGCGACCATCGCGCGTAAAATCACAGCATCCAGTATTTTACTGTTTCGACAGACCGCTCGAGCGAAGGATTTCTCGCTCGAGCGAAGCCTTTGATTTTGGAAGCTCGCTCGAGTGAAGTAAGGCTCGCTCGAGCGAGGCTCCTATTTTCAGCAAACTTTGCAAAATGTTTTCTAAGTGTATTTTTGCATCCGCATCCCATTCTAAGCATTCTTAGGCCTAGTTTAAGGCATCTTAATGAGGATATAGATGTAGAACACACCCAGGCAAATTAGGGATTAAGTTATGATATTTCCCAACTGAGTAGCTTAGTGTGTGTTCAACTTGTGAACTGTGTAGGGTTGGCGACTGGGGAGACACGCTCTAGCATACTGTAGCCCAAACTCTGTGAGTAACAATTGTGTAAAGATATGTTCAAAATGATTATCTTTTGAATACTGAACAGAACTGTTTACTGAACCGATATTGATTACTGAATGAATGTATGTCCTTTATTTCTGAACTGTACTGTGGCATCCTTAGCACCTACTGTTTACTGTTACTGTTACAGAGATCTCTGTCGGTTCCCTCATGGAACCACTACTGTTTACTGACTGATGGCCATCATTACTGTTCGGTCTTTAAGACCTACTGTTTACTGCTATGCTAATGGATGTACCACATATGACTAAATAACTATTCTGACTGAAAGACTGAAATACTGTTTAATGAACTGTTTCCATTACTGTAAGGACATTTCATTCTTAACCTCTTTACGCATTATGTTATTCACTGGGCTTTAGCTCACTGCTTATATATATATGTAGGTGTACAAGCACCGGATCAAAGCTAGAGGCGTCAGGGTTACTCCAGTTTTGTCAAGCCAGCCTATGTGCCTCACCGCGAGGTTCCGAGCCTGCTATGCTAAGGCTTAGGGGTGTTTTAGTAATCCCCCTTCCGTACTGTTTTGTGATATTGTATAGACCGAATGTTTATACTGTACTGTACTGTAAAAGGGATTAGGTCCCTGTTTCACTGAATGTTATGTATGTATATATATATACTGTTTTGCACTGTACCGTCTATGCATTTATGAATGAAAATTTTCTTTGGCATACAGACTGTCACAGCTCATTGGACACTGTTTATTTACTGTAATGGCTTCCGCCATGCCCCTGTACTCTGTTTTACTGTTTTACTGTTAAGAGGCCTTCGGTAATTCTCGGATTACTGGCCGGTTACGGTGCTAAACCCATAGAGGCGGGTTTGGGTCGTGACAGTTAGGCTACTGAAATTTGTGTGACGTTTCTGTGTGAGTTGTTACAGAAAGAACGTGTGACTGATGTGATGGAACAGACTTTGCGTGAATTCGGGTTCGATGAGCAAAGCATACTGGCGAATTTCAACAGCTCACTTGAAGCTGTGACAAAATGTCCACAACAGAAACCAGGGACGTAAGTTTGTTGCCTGAACCATGTTTGTGGGGACTGTATTGGTTGAGGTTGTTTGTAATGTCAGTTTGGCTGCTGAGGTTTATTTTGTGTTTCTGTTTGTGCAGGCTTGATTGTGGGGTACTTGTGTGTGCTATTATGCGACAGTATGTGCATCGGGCTGACGTGGAACGTTCGCTTCACGGAAGTAATTGCATCATTCTACGTGCAAACATGGTTAAGGCGTTTGTGAATGATCCAACACGTGGTCTGAAGGAATGAAATGATGGTGCATTGTTTGAACGAAAACATGGTCAACAGTTAGATGGCAAACGAAAAGTAATATATGATACACTCAATGGGGTTTGTGTTTTTTGTTTTTTTGGCTGGACATCATTATGGTGAAATCTGGATTATTAGTTTTTGAAATGTAATTAGAATAGTTATGCAGTAATTATGTTTGCTTTCAGACGTATGGTTAAAATTTGATAAGTGAAATTGTTTTGTTTGGATATGGAAACTGTCCAGGTTTTTTTGGTGCATGGTATGTGTGATTGTTTAGTAGAAGAGACGCAAGTGGTTGTATGACAATGCGTATCGGTTGTGGTTGTATGTGGTGTGTGTTTAGTGGGTTAGGTGAGGGTCGCATTGTGTGGGTGTGCATTTTTCTGTGATTGAGACATTGTGTCGTTGACAAAAAATTCTGTCCGCGTTGAAGTCGTGGTGCCGAAATATGTATGTGTGATATGTTTACTATTTGAACACGGTAACAACATACACGTAATACAGTAATGTTTCGAATGTCATAAAGTTTGTAAAAAAAAGAATTAACAAGTTGAAAAGGCAGTAATGGTGTCGCGGTTTGAACTGATCAACCTGCACTTATGGACTGGAATATGTAAAATGTTTGGTGCAAATTTGTGTTCTATACAGTTTTAGCTTGTGGTTGTGCGTAACCAAACAGTGACAGTATTAATGGCATACTCAGAATAAAGGGGTAAGACAAAATGACAATGCGGGTGTAACAAAGTAAAATATAACAAGTTCAAAAATTATTAATGGTAATGTACTATGAATTGTTCACACTTTGCTAATAAACTGTAAGCTGTGAAATGTTTGTTGTAACCTTGACTGGCATACTAGTGTAGGTTGTGGATGTGGAATACCCACTTATTTAGATGCAAGCAGTTGCGAACAAAATAAAGTATGTAGTGCTGATAGTTGTGTGTTTTTGAAGCTAAATTGGTTCCTTGCACGTTGTGCGATTGTGGTGACCCATGCGTTGACACCGGCCGCATCGAATTTGTTGCGCTTCTTCGCCTTGGGAAAGAATTCTTTTTTTTTTAGGCCGGCCGGGTGGTCGCTTTACTGTGGGTGGTTGGATGACAAAATCCTCAGGATTGAATGATGGTTTCTCCACAGTAGGAATGGGTTGTATGTTTTGTTGGTATGATTTGCGGTAAGCACTGACGTGGTAAAATTCAGCGACTAGATCGTACAAGTCGAGGCCGCTATTCCGAATAGCAACAACTGCATGGGAGCATGGAAATCCATTTATTTGCCACTTGAAACAGGAACATGTACGTTTGTCAACGTCAACCATGACAGATGGGAAAGAGTGGACCTCGAACACTGTGTCAGTGGATTGGCTGACGATCCATGATCTACCTTTATTGTACGCTTCAACCAAACGAGCTTCCATTTTTGGTCAAATAACTCCGGGCCACACGTGTGACTTGATTCTGCGTTTCGACATTTGGCGCATAATCTTTACTCGAATACTGTCAACCAGTTGAGTTATTGGTAGGTGTCTTGCTTCCCGTATCCATGAGTTAAATGATTCAACGGCATTGGAACTCATCTCACTGTACCGTGAACCGCTGTTTGTGAAAAATTATGATATTAGTGTGGACGTAGGCAAATGGCATGTAAATGTTAAAAGAGTTAAAATGGCAAGAAGGAAGATTAAAATACGTACCGGAAGTAAGCGTTAGCCCAATATTGAAGGGGTAAATCTTTTAAGAACGATGGAACAACCTTACGTCCACATTTGGTAAATTCCTCAACGCATTGGTTGAATGAAAACACAGTAGGTGCGTAAGCACAAGCTCGGAATTTAGTCAACATTCCTGCTCGGTATGAAGTGTTGACATATCACAACCTATGTTGCAAGTTGCGCTGCAGATGTTGTAGGCAGAATGCGTGGTGGGCTGTGGGGAAAATGATGGGTATTGATTCCAATAAGCCTGCATGTCGGTCAGATACGAACGTAAGGGTCCTATGACTATTGACAACATTTGCGAGATGTCCCAAGAACCATGCCCAGTTTTCGGTGTTCTCCGAATCAACAATCGCGACGGCTACAGGGAAAAGACCTAGAAAGAGATATTGTGAGTTTAGTTTACAAATATGGTGGTGGTATGTTGGTGAGAGCAGTTAACATTTGATTGATTGAATGTGCATGGGAACATTGTGTCATAAACAGAAAAATGAATTTTTAACTGTACAAATAAAATTTTTTTGTGTCAACATTAGAACAGTACCTTGATTGCCATCCTTTGCAGTAGCAGCTAGCAAATGACCTTTGAATTTTCCCTTCAGAAAAGTCCCATCCAAGAATAGTAATGGACGGCAATGGTTGAATCCATCGATACATGCTTTGAATGATATGAAAAACCTTAGGAAACGGTTGTTGTGTTCGTCACAGTCAATGTTGACATAACTTCCAGGGTTGGTTTCAGTGACAACGGTACTGTACCACCGCAATTGGTCGAACGAAATGGAGTGTGCACCAAACATCTCACCACGAGCTTTTTCAACACCTAACCACACAACCCGGTAGCTAACCTCCAAGCCATAGTCTTTTTTCAGGTCGTAAACCACATCTGTGGGGCGCGTTTAGTGGCTTGTCACGTACCCGTTCAGAAATAACGTCGGACACTAAATCTGAACCGACCCTGGGGTTTTTCGGGGTCCGAACAGCTACGCCACAGATGTGATCCTTATTCCATTTGCGAAGGTAAAAAAATCCGTTAGCATGCAAAACGCGTGCGTGTACCGACCACGTGCACCAAACATCTCACCACGAGCTTTTTCAACACCTAACCACGCAACCCGGTAGCTAACCTCCAAGCCATAGTCTTTTTTCAGGTCGTAAACCACATCTGTGGGGCGCGTTAGTGGCTTGTCACGTACCCGTTCAGAAATAACGTCGGACACTAAATCTGAACTGACCCTGGGGTTTTTCGGGGTCTGAACAGCTACGCCACAGATGTGATCCTTATTCCATTTACGAAGGTAAAAAAATCAGTTAGCATGCAAAACGCGTGCGTGTACCGACCACATGCATCCCTTCGATTCCCTCATCGTGCATACTACTGTGATTCGTACAGAATCGTTTTTTACATATTTAAAACGGAAACCACATTCGACAGCATACTTGCGAAGAACACTCCGGAATTCGTCCGCTCCACCTTCAAAACTTTGGCCAATACATTGAATCCCGTTAGCCCATTGGGCAGACAAGAACACCTTGTCAACATGAGGGCAAAAATTTGCAAGTAAATCCTCTTCGTCATCCACGTCCGACTCGTCAAACACATCTGCCGGCTCACAGATAGCTGACTGTAATTGGATGTTTGCATTATCTCCGACTCCTGCGCGACGGACTTCAATTAGTACATCAACGCATTGCAATTGAAAAGACCGTGCGAGGCACACCATGTTCGCCACATCAACATCGTTCTGCAATATAAAATTGTTATAACCGGGAATCTTAAAGTAAAAACAGGCATCGGCAGGTGTGAGCCCTGCGAACTTTTCACACACACCACGGACGACGTCGTCAAATCGAAATTGATCTTGCAAATTAATAGCGGCATTGACATTACCGTAACAACATATTAGCATAATTGCATCGTCCATCCTCCTGCGAATGTGAAAAATAATTGATGAGGGGGGCAGTAACAACAGATGAAAATGGAAAAACACGCCATAAACGGGGCAAGACACACAACCGGAAGTTTGACTCGCCCCCCTACGTGGAACCCATTTCCCGACGTCACTCAAACAAAGCACATCCCGTCGGAATAAAGTCACACTTCGAAACCAGTGTTAACACCGGAAGGAAATAATAACACCAGTCACGCAGCACGCGCCATCAACAACGACTCATCTAACACACAGACGCAATTAACACCATGATCGGCCAAAATCGAGGAATAACCCACACACGTTACACCATGAAAATCACAGACAGACCACACTGTAAAATACGTACAATGAATAACAAAGCTGAACGAACCAAAAGACAAATAAACGTACCAGTTAAAGAACGGCCTATACACTGCAATGATCTGAACCTCTGCGGAATGTCACACAGCCGTCAGCACACACATTGAAATACGGAAACCCTACCTCCAAAAGTTTTTGAATGTATAATCAGAATTAGACAAAACGAAGGGGCAACGTTTCCTAAAACAAAGCTGACGCCACAAAAAGACATCCCCACATTACCCCAAAGGGCACGACCGTCCAAACACCCACACCAAAATATGGAAAACAAATTAACGGGACCAACTAAACCCACCAGCAGGAGTAGGTGGTCTAAAAAATAAAAAGTGGGACTATTTGGTATAACATATTGTGCCTGTTTGGCAGAACTTAAAACCAGCTTATTTCAGCTTTCAACTTAATTTAAGTTATTTTGATGTGTTTGGTTTAGCTTATAACTTATAGCTTATAGCTTTTTGGAAGTCAGAAATCAGCTTATTATTTGAGTGGGGCAGGAGATGCTTAATTTATAAGTCAGAAATCAGCTTATATTCATAGTTATAAGCTATAAGCTGTTTAGGCATAAGCTATAAGCACTTTCCCACAGCTCTACCAAACAAGGCTATTGTGAAGTAGGATTTATTGGTAAATAATCCTATTTTGGTTTATAAAAAATCAAAAAATTACTAAAATAATTTGTTCCAACCTAGTTGATCATTTAATTTAGAGTTATGCTAGGGATTTCAAATAAATTATCAAATTTTTTACCAAATCTCTCACATGGGTATGGAATCCACACAAATCACGTGTATGTGAGTCCTACGTCCATGTGAGAAGTTTGGTAAAAAATTTAATAATTTATTTGAGGTTTATAACATTTTTCTTTAATTTATAATTTCACTTTCAAATGAATAATGTTAAAAACCCTAAATTTTATCAAATGTTCTATTAAATATCTCACATAAATATAAGACCCACATAAAATTTACTTACATGAAATGAATCTTACACCTATATAAAATATTTAATAAAATATTTAAAAATTCCTACTATTTTTTACTATTTTTTCCTTTCAAATAGTCTGAACCAGACAGCACACGGTACAACCAAATTAGCTGTAAAGACTTTCTTGTGTAATAATTGTAGTGATTTGGGTCCACACGTCTTCGTCCACTGCATGGGAATTAGGTAATGATAAGACTCCCCTCTGACACCTCATTTTTCCATTGGAATTAACTTATACTACAATTTGTAACAAAAAAAACTTAGAAAATATCTCGTAACTCAAATTTTGTGGTTTAAAAGTTATTTAAATGACCAAAACGATATTGTTTTGGCCATTTTTATGTTGTTCTGTACTCAAAACGACGTCGTTTTGGATATTTGAGCCACTTTTGAGCCACAAAATTTGAGTTACGTAGCATTGCCGAAAAAACTTATACTACAACTTTAAATAATTTATTTAAAAATTTATAATTTTAAAAACAAAATGTACTTTTAGACCAAGTTTGGGAAGACTAAATAAATGTACTTTTTGATTTTTCTTGTATTATGTATAGAAAAAATAGAGAGAAGATATTGATTGATGTGACCTAAAAAAAATAAAAAGATGAAATAAGTGTACTTTTTTTAGTTTAGCCAAACTTGGCCTTACTATTATTAACACCTTATTAAAAAATATATTAGTTTAATATTTTTTAATTTTTTAATTAAAGGACAAATTACATATACCCCTCGAGGTTTGGCTAAATTACAGATACCTCCTGAGGTTTAAGAAATTACAAATTTTTCCCTGAATGCTATATTTGCATAACAAATTATGGGGTAATTTGTTATGAAATATAAACCTCAATAGGCAAATTGTTATGAAAATACAAACCTCAGGGAGCGGGATGCAATTTCTGAAACTTCAGTGAGGTATTTGCAATTTAGCTAAACCTCGAGGGAGGTATTTGTAATTTGCCCTTAATTAAAATATGAGATAAAAAATTAATATATTTATAATGACTTTTTTTTTTTATAAAAAGATGTGTAAAAAATTAAAAAAATATAATCTTTGACTTTTTTTATACAATTTGTTAAATTTTTAACTTTTTTAATGATTTTTTAACTTTAAAACTAAAATGTAATGTTACCAAACGAGACCCAAAAATGCTGTTGTTTAAAATTCTAATACATAAATTTATTGATACTATTTTTACATTTCTTCCCCCTGAAAAACAAAAATTTATAGGTTTGGTATTAATTTATTGGGCATTCCTCAGATTTTAATTTGCATAATATTTAATCTCACTTTGATCAATAATTCATTAATTATATAAATAAATAAAAATAATACTCTGTCATCTAGTTTAAATTAATATATATATATATATATATATCTTTGACTCAACACAAATTAAATTAAAAATAATATAACTCAAAATAAATTAAAAAGTTAAAAAATCACTTTAAATCATCTTCCTAAAAAGTTTAAAGTAGGGCCTGGCTTTCCTTCCTTCTCAAATTAGATTGGAGGGTACTATTGGCCCCGTGAGAGCCACCACGAGACCTGTTTCAATAATCCGAATCATTAATGTGTAGAACTCGTCGAGCAATATATGTCTATACAAAATCACGTTGATCGAATATCGATAGCTACATGATCAAATCAGTTTTGTATAAAAAAAAATAGATGGTAAAAAAATAAACGGTTAACAAAAAAAATGATCCGATGAGATTGCTATCGATATCCGATCAAAGTAATTTTTTACAACCATATAATACTCGATGAGTTCTACACATTGAACGGTTCGAATTATCAAAACGAAACTCGTAGTGGGCTCCCACGAACCCAACAGTACCCTCCAATCCGATCTGAGACTGGAGAGAAACCAGTGCCTTTAAAGTAATGATATGTATATTGTAAAACAGTCGTGCTGGAGGCCTTGAAACTTCGAGGCTCGAATGCCATGAATCATATTTTTTTTTTTTTGTTGTTTTGATTTGGTTTTTTTTTTTTTTAAAGGGTGGTTATGTGTAGGAGTATTTTAAAAAACTAGACATCTCGCATTAACTCAGCATGTGTGGTTTGATAAGTTGAGTCGGTTAGGTTGGACTGATTTGGTGATAAAATTGACCGATCAGTTAAGCTGTTAGTTAAATTTTTTTAATTCCATACAGTTTTGTACGAGTTCCTATTATATTTTTATTTCAAATTAGGAAGATTCGGAAGAAATTGAAATGACTTTGATTTCAATTTCTTCCGGATTTTCCTGATTTGAAATAAAAATATAATATAGACTTGCATAAAACTATATGAAATTAATAAATTTTAACCAGTAGCTTAATTAATCAGTCGATTTTATTTATAATTTATAATTTTATTATTAATTTATTTGGTAGAAAATTTAGTAATTTATTTGGGGTCTATAACATTTTCCTTTAATTTATAATTTCACTTTCAAATGAATAATGTTAGAAACCCTAAATTTTATTAAATGTTCTATTAAATATCTCACATAAATATAAGACCCACATAAAATTTACATGAAATGAATCTTACACCTATATAAAATATGGATTATTTACCAATAAATCCTACTTTACAAACTGTTATACCAAATAGTCCCATTTTTATTCTATTATACTAAATAGTCCTGCTGGTGGGTTGATTTGGTCCTTTTTTTTTTTTTTTTCCATTTTTGTTTAACTGTGTGGACGAGAGTGCCCTTGGTTTAATGTAGAACTGTGTTTGCTGGATCAG
Source organism: Camellia japonica (assembly GCA_030407325.1). NCBI lineage: Eukaryota > Viridiplantae > Streptophyta > Magnoliopsida > Ericales > Theaceae > Camellia > Camellia japonica. The sequence continues at coordinate 16,460,384 of JAPPVO010000036.1, read as the reverse complement.
TTCCTTTTTTGGAAACGTTGCTCATTCCGTGTGTACTGTGTGCGTTGTGTGTGCTGTGTGTGTGTGTGTATCATTGTGTGTGTGTGTGTGGGTGTGTTGAAACCAGCACTGTGTATGTGTGTGTGTGTGCGCGTGTAACAGTGTGTGTGTGCGTGTGTTCAAGCCAGCACTCTGTGTGTGTGTGTGGCTTGAACAGAGCGTAGTCCAGAGTATTCGATGTGAACCCGAAAAACGGGTATGGGCAGACCATGAGGGGCGTGTTTGTTTGGCGATGGAATTCAAGGATTGGGGCAAATATGACCCGGTCGTAAACCCGCCTGAGCCGACCCGAACTGGGTGGCTCCGAGATTGATAATATACCTAGTGAATGAGGTGTGGAGACCTGAATGTAGAATATTTCGACGAGATTGAGGGCGGTGTGGAGAGATTTCATGGCGGGGAGGAGGTGGGCGATGAGGGTTTTGTCGGCGGTGGCGATGACTTCGTTCCCGACGGCGATGCGGTGGATTTTGGCGGTGGGGTAGAAGGGAAGGATGTTGTTAGCCACCCAGGGCACGGCGGCGGAGAGTTTGGAGACGGCGGGAATGTCGGAGTTGGCGACGGTAACGATGACGTAGATGTCGGAGTTGGCGAAGGCGCGGAGGATGTCGGGGTTGGCATCGAAGATCTTGACTCTGTCGATGGTGGTTTGGTCTTGAGTGTGTGTTGTGAATGTGTGTGTGTCTGCCTGTGTGAACCCCCAAACACACCAACCACACCCAAAACAAAAACCCCTTACAGCGCTTTGCCATTCTGTGACACCCTCACAATGTATCACATGCAACACACCACACATCTATTCACTAATTATGCACGTGAAACACACATGCACCATACCCAATTTTTCCCTAACAACCTTATCAATAACGGTTAAATGAAGGTAATTACGTCCCTCACAATTGAATGAGACTAAACGGTTTAGTAGAATAAAAATAGGATCAACTGGTTTATAAATTAAAATTTAGAATTTATTGATAAATCTCCCATAAAATATTTAATAAAATATTTAAAAATCCCTACTATTTTTTACTATTTTTCCTTTCAAATTGTCTGAAGCAGACAGCACACGGTACAACCAAATTAGCTGTAAAGAGTTTCTTGTGTAATAATCGTAGTGATTTGGGTCCACACGTCTGCATGAGGATTAGGTAATGATAAGACTCCCTCTCACACCTCATTTTTCCATTGGAATTAACTTATACTACAACTTTAAATAATTTATTTAAAAATTGGAAAAGATGACGTGGGTATGGGTGTAAATTTCTATCAAATATCTCACGTAGTATGATTGTAAGTCTCACATCCACGTGAGATATTTGATAAAAATTTTAATAAAACTTTTCAGATCTATAACATCACCCATTAATTTTTACATTTATCCCTTACAACATTTAATAGATAATGAAATTACAATCATGCGATAAGTTCTCTATTTTCATTAGCTAAGAGTGCTTTGGGATTGGGATTGCTTTTTTTTAGTTATTTATTTTATCTTTTTAAAATCTAAAAAATTAGTGGGTTTGAAAATTTACTTAAAAAATTAGGTTGCGTTTGGTAGAGTTTTGGTGGAGTTTTATAAGGCCAAGTTTGGGAACTTCAAAATAATCCATCTTTTTATCTTTTTTCCATCACATCACTTCTCTACTTTTCTGCACATCTTTTCGTAAAAGACAAAAAGTGCACTTATTTAGGTCATCCCAAACAACCCCTAAATATGATTTAAGAGTATGAGTTGTATTTTGAGTTTGTGAGTTGTGGAATTATGATTTTAGTGTGAAAAATTTGTTTGGCTATGGTTTTTTAATAGAGTGTTAAATTGAGTGTGAAATTAAGTTTTGAAAGTTTGATTTGACATGTGAAGTAAGAAAATTTATTTGGTTATAAGTTTTGGAAAGAGTTTTTAAAACTTAATTCAAATTGTTATAACTCATAACAAAACACACTATTTTCACAATATTAAAAATTCTGATCAACACTCATAACCAAACTCTTTTAAAATTCAATTAAAAAAATTTATTATTAACAGAAAATAACATTAATCAATTTTTTAATTGAAAATACTACAAAGGAAATAATTTTTTTTCAAAATAAATATTCAAAAATTTTAAATCATAAATATTTAAATAATTTAAATAATCTAAAATATTTAATAAGTAAAAAATTAAAATAAATATTCAAAAATTTAAATCGTAAAATTTTAAATAATTTAAATATTCAAAAAATTTAAATAATTTAAAATGTTAATATTTTAAATTTAAAAATAACTTTCCACTCAAATCGTAACCAAACACATAAAACAAAACTCAATTAAGAAATTATTTTTAAAAACTCATAACCAAATACATAACTCGAAACTCCATACTACTTTCACAACTCTACACTCAAATCGTAACTAAATACATAACAAAAAATTAAAATATTTAAAAATATGTATATAAAATAGAGTTTGAATTTATTTTTATAAAATATTTTAAAATTTAAAAATTAAAATCATAATATTTTGAGATTAAAATATTTAAAAATATTAAAAAAATTAAAAAAATTAAAAAACCAAACCAAACAAGTTTTCCAAACAAATCTCTCTCACACACACATCAAATCAATCACTTTTTCCAAAACTCTCTCTCAAAACAATTTTCCAAAACAAATTTCCCAAAAAACCAAACCAAACATGTTTTCGTACTTTTTATCTCTAAAACACATCTCTCAAACACAAATCAAACATACCCTATATTTTCATGAGTGAGAAAGTTCAGTGGCTGCCTAGTGTTTTCTAATTAATGGCAAACAGGCTTTTAATTTTTTTAAACTTATCTAGCAAAAAAAAATACTATTTTTTAACTTTACCCCAAATTTAACCCATCTAACCCCAACCTTTAATGGCTTGATGATTTTATTTCAATAATTTAAACAAAAAATATCTAAAAAATTAATGCTAGATAGTGGGTTCAATTTCACTATTAAAAGGTATAATAAAACAATTTTAGGAATATTTTTTCTATATTTTATTTACTTCACAATGTGGATGTTTGAGAAGTTAGCTATTTTATTAGTTATGTTTGGAAAAGAGTTAGATTTTTTTTCTTTGTAGTTGGATTTAATATTTGTAAGAAAAAAAATAAAATATTTATAAATTTAACATGACATTTTATGTTATTAATTATTTTACCTTTTACTACCATTTTAACTAAATAAAAAATAAAAACTTTTTTTCTTTCCAAACACCACCAATCATATCCCGATTCCTTTTTATGTGGTACTTGCAATCATGAGCACCACATTTGAATTTCTATATGTACAAAAATTCCATGGTTTTGAAAATATTGGTTGTACGATTATGTTTTTGTTGGACTATAACCCATAAATCACAATGCAAAAGTAAAACGAAATTTTAGACTTTTGAATTCCTCAATATCAAAGTTGAATTAGCCAATCTTGAATCACAAGGAAGATTAATTTCTTTTCCAACTAGTAAGTCTAATCATGCATTAACACCGCCCTAAATCATCAAATTTTTGTAGGAGAAAGTCAATAAAAACATAATTTGATCTCAATTCTAAGAATGAGCATATCCCTAGTTGATTGTCATATTATAAGATTATGAACTTATCATATATCCTAATTAATTAAATGATATGTAACTTAAACATCAAGGGCTCAAGTAACTAATTATCTTCGATTGCATCTTATAAATCAACTTTTTATTATTATTTATTTTTATCTTTAGTAATTTTTTTATAATTTATATTAATTTTTTTTAAATCTTTTAAGCCCATCTAGACTTGTCATCCGAATTTTATTTTTTTTAAAATAAAAGTCAAGTAGTCACTTTTTTTTTTTTATCTTTTACAAAATTTCAGTTTTTTTCTTTTCGTTTTAAGGAATTTTTTCAATTTTTACAATCCTCTAATCTAACAGTTTTTTTTTTTTTTAAATACTCAAATTTTAAAGAATTTACTAAACAAAAATAAATTGAAAATGTAACTTAGGGCTCGTTTGGGCATATATATTTAAATTTTTTTTATGAAAAAATGTATAAAAAAGTAAAGAAAATGATTTTGATAACTTGTGGTGGCTTTTGGCCCAAAAAAAAAAAAAATTCTTCCCATACATGGCCTTAATACTACTCAAGGGGCCAAGTTTTAATTTAATTTTATTTTTTGTATCATGCAAAAACGAAAATAAGATAGTAAAAGAAGTTCGGTTATGAGTTGTAAGTTTTTATATGAAATATCATATGTCACATCAAAAATTTTTCACTCAATTCAAAATTCTTTTACCAAATAAATTTTTCACACTCAAATTATAATTCTAAAACTCACAAACTTAAAATACAACTCATACTCTCAAATCATATTTACAAAATTTTACCAAACGTAACCTTAATTTTTAGTGCAATTATATCTCCACTATTACATGTTATTGAAATTTTCCAAATAATTGTCCGTCATACATTTTCGAATGGAGATGAGGTACGGCTAATCATAAATTTCCCATCTCTCACCTCATTTTTCTATTATCTTATTAGCTAATGATCTTATTACTTATTTTTTACTCAAGAGATTAGGGGGAAAAAAATTAAATAAAACATACAAAATGTTTATAAAAAAAACTAGGAAATTTGATTCAAATTCTTTTTAAATATGAATCTCGACATATAAAAATTAAGTTTGAAACCTATATAATTATTTTTGAATATTTTAAAATTTTTTGTTATCATATTTAGTGATTGTATAAGAAAAAGGCTCTGTTTGGTAGAGTTTTGAAACTTTAGTTCCATCATTTGGTTTGCACGTGATGTTTGTTTACAGTTTTCAAAAATTAATTTCACACTTACTTTTGAAAACTATGTCCAAGGCGAGAAAATTTGGGTTAACTGGTCATCCTCTCAAACGTCTAGCCGATTGACTGGAACAGTGTATATTTATTTTTTTTAATTTTTTTATTTACAATTGCCACCTGTTATTTTTTATATTTTAAATAAAAAAAATTCAGAATTTTTAAATTTTTTTTATGAGTTTTGAATAGAATTTTGAGTTGTGTGTTTATTTATGAATTATGAGTTTTTGTATCAAATATCATATGTCACATAAAAAATTCTCCACTCAATTCAAAACTCATTCACCAAACAAATTTTCTACACTCAAATCATAATTTCAAAACTCACAAACTCAAAATACAACTCTTATTCTCAAATCATATTTAGAAAACTCTTCCAATGTCACACCCCAAATCCGGCATGACCGGCCGTGGCCCACAGGGACTTAGCCCAAGGCACACGTAAGCCTAAACATGAACCCAAACCATTAAGAATAATTGTGATGATAAACCAGGAATAAATAAATCAACACTCAAACCAGTGACATACCACAATGTATGCACAAAACTCGATAAGCAACCTAAAACAAATAAATGTATGCCCTAGAGGTCCATGCAATCGAGTCCCCGCTATGCCATAAGTCCACTCTAAGTCCTTCTAACACCTGGAAGTGATAAAAATTAAGTCAGCTGATAGCTCAGTGAGTAGCAACATGGATAGTAAATACAGTTCTGAAAACAGGGTTCAATTCCAAAATAAAATATATATCACAGAAACTAGTTTGGCATACAGTTTGGTACATACAACTGTTTCAAAAAGAAGGTTCCACAGTTCAGCACTTAAAATACTCATATCTCGCAAGAACATGATAAACAACGTTTTCCACTTAAAAATACTCATGTCTCGCAAGAACATGATAAACAACATTTTCCACTTAAAAATACTCATGTCTCGCAAGAACATGATAAACAACATTTTCCACTTAAAAATACTCATGCCTCGCAAGTACATGATAAACAACATTTTCCACTTAAAAATACTCATGTCTCGCAAGAACATGATAAACAACATTTTCCACTGATTATAACATGAACACCAATAATTTTCTGGGTACCAATAAAAACAAATAATCTGCCAGACATTTCTCAGGCTATAAGCCCCGTTGGATCCAATACCGAACTAGGAGTCATCCTCAGGGTGGCACCTGGGCCCTTTTCTCAAAGTCGATCCGATTGAAGGTCACCTAGTTATTTTTAAAGGTCTGTTCCTTACAATCGTTGAGCACTAGAGTCATCACGGCCCAACCCGGATCTATTCTCTAGTGGCCAGAGTCACCACACACAGTGGAATAATTTCCCTGGACTAAATACACATCATGGTCCCAATATTCAAATACACATCAGTTTCGCAAAACATGGTAGTTCATCATTATAAACATGAGACCAAACAAATAGTTTACAGTATGCCAAGTTCACACATGTTTCAGAAATAATTTGATTCATTTGATAATATAGTAATTATCAAAACACTTTAATCATGAAACAACAATTTAATTTTCCAACAGTTCAGGGTAGGGGAACATTTATAAAAATATGTAGCATGAAACTACTCACCTGGAAATGAAATAATATAATCCTCGAATAGAGTATGAAAGTCCAACTAGTGCCCTGAACCAATATGAAAACTATACGTCACTATTAATTTAAAAAATACTAAAGAATACGAACTAAGTAACCCCAAACTAAAACGCACTAATACGGCTCAACCCAACTCACCGTTACTCTTAAATATTACCTAAGTTCATGATCTTCAAGGTCTAAAATCACCCAAGACATGGGTTCCAGTCAAAACTTAATTAATTGTGACTCTAAGATAAAACAGAATTTCAAACAAGCCTTCCCAACCTATTCGCTAACTTTGAAAATTACAAAACCCACTCCACGCTATTCGAAAAATTCCAATAACCTCCAGATATGATCTAATATATCCTAAGTTTCAAACCCAATTGGTTTCACTTGATTTGCTTATCAAAATAATTATCCACAATTTATTATATCCAAACAGGTTATTTTCTGCAGCACTTTAAATAAATTGACGGTTCTCTTAATATACACGAGCAATCAATGCAAGGCCAAAAACGTACGAAACTAGACTCGTAACCGGTTCTAATGACACTAAATTGATGATTTTTGGATTTATACCCAAAGAGAACAACATTCCCGAATTTACTGTTTCGGACTGGTTTTCTGGACAGATTTGAATACCTCAATTTATATGGATTTTGACTCCCAAAAATTATGAGAAAATTCAGATATTAAATTCAATATGTAATTAATCTACGGTAAAAATTTCAGATTAAAATTCCTCCGTTTGATATGATTCCTCAAAATTTAAAGTTCATGCTTTTAGAATCAAGAATTTCCATCCACCTTGCAACCCAAAACTTCCCAGCAACCCATTTACACAAGAAAATCCATTATTAAATACTAATACCTCTCTCTTAAACTCCTTCACAGCATAACCAAACCACCAATTAAATATAAAGAAATAATAAAACACACACCTGCATACTTCACTTGACTTGTCAACTGGAAATTCATTTATCCCATCAAGTAGTTTCTTTGCTCTAGCAGCACTTTCAAAAGGTATAAATAAGTTCCATAAGCCTTCTCTCTTTGCTAACTCCTTCAAGTAATTCCACAACCCACTCGAACACCCACAAAACAACTCCAACGACACCACGGCACCTGCTCGTGAGGCGCGACTGAAATTGGACAACAAGGCCAACCCAGATGAGAAAAACAGCGGCCAAAAACCAGCAATTCACTTCCCACAGTCAGTGACTCCTTATCTGCATGGTTGAAACACTCATCACGTCGGATTCTAGGCAATCCCATCCTTGCATTTGATGCCGACAACAGTCCCATTGTTATTGACAGCTTTGGCAGCGTATTCGATCTGGAAAACACGGCCATCTAAGAGGGTCCGAAATCATTCTTGAGCTGTTACACAACCCAAATGGGTTCCATAATTGCAGACCTTGCAATAATAAATCCAGTAGTTCTTGGCAACATGACAGTGACAAACATCACAGATGAATATCAATTCTTGCTCTTCCTTTGGGAAAGAATAGAAGAGAGTAAACAATGTTCATGATCATCACAATTCTCACTCTCAGGCAATGAAGCACAACCAACATGAAGATCAAAACTACATGTACAACAATGGTATGGAAAAGCAACACCAGATTCACCACAGGCACACCAACTAGTTCATAAATATTATCAAAGAATTCCTACTCCCTCCATGTGGGTGGAACTAATCTTTTAATTCCAGGGACATCACATGCCGCAACGTAAGCATCTGCTTTCACAATTTTCTTTTGAGTAGCTTTTGACATGGCAATTCCTGTCACATATGTCTCTCCATCATTAGATCTGTCGTAAAGTATCTCTCTACATCCCCACCTGAGATGGAACCTCCCCCCTTTATTCGTGATATACTTTTTGATTGGGCCAGTTAAATAAATGTCTGGAGAACCTTTAAGCATGCGTAATAAGGAAGCTTCCGTTTTTGTGGCAAACAATCCAAATATAGTGAGCATACAACGGGCGCTGATATTATCACAATCAATAAACCCAAGAGCATAAGCAACGGAATCCCACATTTTAAAAATCTTAGCACAGTACCCACTTCCAACCATCACCGAAAATAATCATCCATGTTCTCCATCTTTTACTTATTCTATAATGCATATTCTCCATCTTTTACTTATTCTATTGCCCCCACTTAAACATCATCATGCTCTCTTTCTCTTGCACAATAATGCTCCACCCACACCTATGGGTCCGTCCACCGAATGGAGCACTCCAAAAATGTAGTTGTATTGCATAAAAAAAAATCATATGCCACCCACCCTTTTGATCATGTTCTCTTTTTATTTTCTTTCACTGCCAAAAACATCATTATGTATATTCCACCCTCTCTTTGTTTTCTTTTTCTCAAAAATTCCTTGATTGTAACATTTTTTTTTTTTTTAACAACGTTTGGGTCATCACAACCAAACGCTACCTTTAAGTTTATTTGACATATTTTTGTTTTTATGATATTTTTAATAAATTATTTTGGTGATTAGTTGACCTTCTAATCAAAATGGAAGAATTCAAATGAATTTTAATTTAATTTTTAAAATAAATTGGCTTTTAAAAAAGGCAGCTTATTATAAGAACTACCCAAATCATACTTGTTTTCATCCGCAAATCATTTTGGCAAAAGACTTGCGCTTTGAAAGTAAATCACTTTGTGTATCAATGGAGGGTTTTGTTGGGAATGGAGCTCTGAAGAGAGTGATTCCGAAGCTTATAGAAGAAGGTTGGGATGATGTACCAACCTTGAAGCTTATGAAATCAGAGGATATGGATGCAATCAACATGACTCAACACGAAAAGGTTCTTTTACTACTACTATCAAACCCCTATTTTCTTTAATATTCCAATACATAAATCAATCAAAACTATCTATGACCTCTAATTAAAGGTTTTTTTTAATGATTCATACTATAGGATGCACTGGAAATGAGGTCATACCTCCATGATCGTGCTCTGATTCAATATGGAGATAAGCTCGAGTCCGCTGGGAAATCTCTTCAGGAACTTCTTGGGGTAAGTACCGATGAAATTTCTTCTCAGTTTGGTATGAAGAGAGGCCACGTCGCTCGTTTTATGGAAAGAAGAACCAGTAATTCTTCTGCACCAAATCCTTTGCAGCAATCACCCCAAGCTCTCACTTCAAGCAGAAAAGTCACCAACACTTCTAGTAAGAATAGCATTCACAAGGGTGAGTTAATTTTATTCAATTTCTGTTATCTGTAGAAAAAATATACTCCTAATATATCTATATTTGCATCTACTGGAAAGAATAAATGACGTCTAGTTTGAAAAGTTGATTATTTTAGTAGATTATTTTAGCAAGTTAAAATTTTTGTGTTTGAAAAGAGAGTTGAATTTTTTTATAGTTACTACAACATATAAGACTTTTAGAGACCAAATCTTTTGGTCTCTAAAAGTGAAAATTTTGTTACAAAAGACATTTAAGAACCAATTTCTATCGTTGTGAAGATAGTCGCTAAAAAATCGTCCCGAAAAGTAAAAAATAAGACTTTTAGTGACAAAATTTTAAAAATGTCACTAATAAATATACTTTTAGAAACAAAATAATTTAGTCACAAAAATATAATAATTCATCACTAATATTCAATTTTTATTGCTAAAAATATAATGACACTTTTCGCAACAAACATATTTGGTTTCTAAAAAATAATTTTGTCCTTAAATTTTGGTCTCTAAAACCTTAATTTTTTGTAATGAATTGAATGTGATATTTGTGAGAGAAAAAATAAAATGATTATAAATTTGATATAATATTTTATTTTATTGGTTACTTTAACAAATTTTGTCTTTTTATAAATTTTAACCAAAAAAAAAAGAAAGAAAGAAAAGGACCAAATTTGTCTTCCCAAACACCTGCAGCTTATGAGGCTTGAATCCAAGGGGCACTAGAGAAATCAGAGATCAACTGGTCTTGAGTCACTTTATGTTTACTATATATATATATCTATATATATAGCTGTCCAAATTGAATATATATTTTTGAAATTTCACTAAAAAATACAACAAAATCAATAAATTGGGGACTAAGCACATATTTTATTTATTTATTGCAACAAAGCACATATTTTGAAAATTGAATTGTACACTTTGAGAATTATGTGTATTTGGTATTTTTTTTTTTTCAGGCTTTATTTAAAATTTCTAAAATGTATCATCTCTTGTTAATCAATTTAGATGGCATAAGGGTGAGACAATTTATTTATTTATTTATTTATTTTTATTTTTTTGAAAAAAGCTTGAAGGACAAATTAGAAACTACCAATAGTTGGAACAATTTAAAATCACAGTTTTTAGTTTAGAGATCAATTTGACAAAACTAAAATATTAATTAGAGACTAAAGTGAAATAAAACCCATACTTTTATGTCGTATTTGATTGGGAGATTTGGAAAGGAAAGGAGAAAAGGCGTGTGAATTTAGATGAAATATAAACATATTTCATTCACATATTTCACCTATCCTTTCTTTTCTTTTCTTTTTCTAAATCTCTTCTTAAATTCTCCAACCAAACATAGCGTTAAGGACCAATTATATAATTTGTCATTGTAATAAAATTTTATAAATCACTATAACATATAAGAGTTTTAGAGACCAAATTTTTTGGTCTTTAAAAGTAAAAATTTTGTTACAAAAGACATTTAGAGACAAATTTCTATCGTCTTGAGGATAGTCGCTAAAATATCGTACCGAAAAGTCAAAAATAAGGCTTTTAGCAACAAAATTTTGAAAATGTCACTAATAAATAGACTTTTAGGAACAAAATAATTTGGTTTCAAAATGGTTTATTTTTTGAGACAAAAATTTGGATCTCAAAATGATAATAATTCATCACTAATGTCCAATTTTCGTTACTAAAAATATAATAATGACACTTTTCAAAAAAAAAATATTTGATCCCTAAAAAATAATTTTGATCCTAAATTTTAGTCTCTAAAATCTTAATTTTTGATAGTGAATTCTTCTCTCTATTAATGTACAGATTTTCTTTGCTAAAGAAAAAAGTATTCCAATAGCATGTCCGAGTAGCAGTAAAATTATATCAATGCCAAATATGTCAAATTATATCCAAAAAAATTGCCATTTCACTATATCTTAAGATGTATGATTAAAGAATGATAACTAAAACCAAAAATTAATTTCACTTTATTTCTAAATTATCAACAAGATGCATTTGTTGAATTAAAAAAAAAAAAACAAAACATAAACAAAACTAGTTTGGTGAGAGGAAAAAACCACATTATCGTCATACAATTTTCTCTTTTGTTGGAGTAAAAATAATTTTTTCAAATGTTAATTTTTTTTTTGTATTTATTTTTCTCAAACTAATTTTAATTTTTTTACAGTTAGATTAAGATTTAGATTGAGATTCATGCAACGATCAGTTAAAAAAAAAAAAGAATGGAAAGTTGGTTGGTTTTGGAGCAAAACTGTTAAATGTGTCCCCAGATTAATTGAGTTGTGTGTAAGCTGATCCGAATATCCGGTAATTAAAAATATATATATATATATATATATTCTAAACTGCATAGGTTCTTGGTAATTTGGTGACAAAATACTTCATCCACCGATGACTTAATTAAAGTGTTTGCAAATTTTGATTTTAACAAAGCAAATTCTTTAAATCTTTTTTATGTGATTGGTTATATATGTTTATATTTCTCATATTGTGATGCAGCTTTGAACCACTCTACAAATTTAATTTTAACAAAGCAAAATTTTCAAATCTTTTATTGTATCAATAGTTCATATTCTCATGTTGCTTTGAACCATTTGTCCCCCTCTCAAATAGAAGATTTGTTAGGAGAAGAAGTTTCATAATTTAAACATTTTACATTGACCTTAACTATTGATAATATATATATAGTAAAAATTTTACTTGTCCTAATATTTCAATGTTTATAGAAATAATTTTTGAAATATTAATATATGTTGCAAAAGGCATTAGCGGAATAGATCATAACATTCCCATTACTATCTTATTGCAGCCTCCAAAATGAATCCCATGTTGTACAAAGAAGCCATGGGAGGTGAAAAGAAACGTGAATTGGTCCCCCAGATTAGTTGGTCTAGCCGATTGCTCTCCTGGATTAATTGGTCCAGTGAGTTATCGAAAGAAAAAATAGGAGGCAAAGAGAATGAAGACAACCATAATGATGTTCTCAACCTCATGCAATACATTAATGACAAACAACAACTTGAACTGCAATTAACTTCAAATCAAAACACAATCCTCCATGTCGCAGCCCAATTCGGTAACCACAAATATGTGAAAATAATCTTAGAAAAGAGTCCGTCGTCATCGTTGTTACGCTGCTTGAATATCGATGGCGAGACTCCTCTTCATATTGCAGCGAGGGAAGGACACATGGATATAGTGAAAGCACTCATAGAATATGAAGAAGTTGAAAGCGGGGGTGGAGCAGCCAAGGAGATATTAAGGGCCACAAATAAGGACAATGACACTGCCTTGCACATGGCCGTGCGAAATCATCACTCAGGTGTGGTGGGATTGTTAACTAAAGAAGATCCTGAGTTTACACATCCACCCAACAATGCCAAGGAAACTCCACTATACCTAGCCACTGAGGGATGCCATGATGACATCGTGCTTATGATTTTGAAAAATTGCACATCACCAGCTTATGGTGGCCCACAGGGTCAGACGGCATTACACGCGGCAGCAGCTAGCATGTGGGGATCAGGTTTGTGGCTACTTGAATTTCTTCAACCAATTTAATTACATGTACAATTGTAGAGAAAAAAGAAGTAGAGCATTGGATTAAAGAAATACATATTCTTTCAGGCATACATAATCTTGCTTTGTTCATTTATTAGTTGCAGTAATCATTTATATTTCATCATAATAATAGCATCAAAAATACCTTTCAAAAAAACTGAAGTTACATGTATTGTGGACCATATTAGAATTGGAATGATGATGTACTTTTAATCAAACATGAAACAATGATTCAAATTGAATCACATGGGACGAAACTAGGAGAAGACTATGGGGGCCATAGCCCCCCTGTTTTTGTGAAAAATATGATTTGTCATGATATTTAAAAAATATGTATCTCATTTTATACATAAAATGACTCCCAAAATAAAAAAAATACATATCTCATTTTTATCCCATATTGCATTCTCTTTTTATTTTATACAAAAAAAACTTTTTCATCCTATTAGAAATTACTTCTATGGTATTTGGATTTTTTTATGTGTATAGATATAATTTATATATCATATTATACATACATGTGTATTTATGTATATGGTGAAATTTTTTATTTGTCTTTTGGCCCCTCCAGTAATGAAATCCTGATTCTGTCCCTATATGTCTAGCTTAATAGGTCTTTGAAGTGAGAGGATAAATGTGCAGTGAGGGACTGATATATAGAGACTTCCAAAGGAAATTGTTAACAAAATTAATTTCAAAAAAAGAAGAAAAAAAAGTTGAAACATTTTTTACTGTTGAGGTATGTATTAAATTGTATTTAATACTTTTTCTCTAAATTCTTATATATATTTCAGGAAGTATAGAATCTTTATTGGAATGGAAGCCAGATCTAATCAAGGAAATAGATGAGTATGGGTGGATACCACTTCACTATGCTGCACGTTATAATAATGCATATGAAGTTAAAAAGATATTAGAAAAAGATAAATCAGTGGCATGCATTACAACAGACGAGGAGGATGATGAAAAGATGGCTCTTCATATAGCTGCTGCTCATGGAAATGTAGATGTAATGAAAGAGCTTTTATCAAAGTGTCCAGATTGCTGGGAGAGGGTCAATAGTAAAGGACAAAATATTCTTCACATTGCTGTGGATATGGAGCAAGAAAAGGTGATGGAGTATATTTTAGAAAAGTCATGGATTATCCATCTTATAAATCAGAAAGACATAGAAGGAAACACACCACTCCATCTGCTTGCTATTGCTTTCAAGCACGAAATGCCAAAGCTCTGGCGTAAGCTTATGTTCCACCGCAGTGGAGATATGGAAGCTACAAACAATAATAACGTGACCCCACTAGAGATAAGGTGGTCTCTTACTGCAGAGGTAAGAATGCTAACTTTGACCGCATATGACATGTTTTCTCAAGACATGCATCGTACATACCATAATGTTGAGAACCAAACCTTTACATCATCCTTTGCGCACGCCACACACCATAATGTATTACAAATTTTGCAAAAAGAAAAAAAAAAAAAAAAAAAAAATTTTTTAGTATGTATACAGGTCTAGTGATGATGCGATTAATAGTATCAAGAGGTTCAAGTAACAAAAAAGTTTAAACAAATTTTCTTTTTTAAATAATAGATTGTGGGGGTAAATTACACTAATCTTCCCTGAGATTTCGGACAAATATAGGGACCTTCACTATAATTTCAATAATTACAATAACTTCTCCTATTTTACCTGACATTCTCCTGATTCTCTCATTCCATCAAATTGGAACAAATAGTGTTAATTGCATAGAATAAATGACATTATTACCCTTCCTTTTGAGCACTAAAAGACGATACTACCCTTGTCTTTATTCCTCTGTTCACCTTATTCCTTTGTTGACCCACAAAATGACCTTTTTTAATTAATTTTTCTAAAATATTAAAAAATGTTTAAGAAAATTTTATTTTTTTATTTTAAATATATAATTTTTATTTAAATGTTTTAAAATATTTTTATTTTAAATATTTTATTTTAGTTTGTAAATATTTTGATTTTTTTAATTTTAATATTTTAAATTCAAAACACAAGTCCACACTCAAATTGTAACCAAACACATAACTCAAAACTCAATTAAAAAATTATTTTCAAACCTCATAACTAAACACATGACTCGAAACTCCACACTACTTTCTAAACTCTATACTCAAATCGTAACTAAACAAATAACAAAAAATAATTAAAATATTTAAAATAAAAATATAAAAATATTTAAAATAAAAACTATATATTTAAAATATTTTAAAAAATATAGCACATAAATGCATGAAACATAGTGCACATTAAAATAAATAAATAAATATTTAAAATATAAAATATTTACCCTAAAAAAATAAATCCAAAGAATTTTAAAATATAACTTAAAACTCTTTTCAAAACTTATAACTAAACAAATTTTATCTTTTCAAAACTCAATTTAAAACTCATAATTCAAAATACGACTCAACATTCAAATCATGATTCCAAAAATAATTTTAAAAAATAAAATAAAAAATATTTTTTAAAATTTTTTATTTTAAAATAGAGTTTTGAAAAAAGTTTGGTTTTAAGTTTTGAAAAGAGTTTTGAGTTGTATGTTTAGTTATGAGTTTTGAAAAAATAATTTTTGAATTGAGTTTTGAGTTGTTTATTTTAAATATTTTATTTTATTTTATAAATATATTTTAAATATTTTAATTTTTTTGGTTATGTATTTAGTTACGATTTGAGTGTATAGTTTTGAAAGCAGTATGGAGTTTCGAGTTATGTATTTGGTTATGAGGTTTGAAAATAATTTTTGAATTGAGTTATGAGTTATGTGTTTGGTTACAATTTAAGTGTGGAGTTATATTTTGAGTTTAAAATATTAAAATTAAAATATTTACAAAATAAAATAAAATATTTAAATAAATATTATATATTTAAAATAAAAAAATAAATCTAAAAACACTGTTATTCCAAATATTGTTCTTTCCTATAATAAGATCATTTTCTTCCAAACCCGTCCAATCCAAAAACATTTATTAATATTTTAAAAAGAATGGCAAGAAAGTCATTTACTATAGGAAAGTAACACCATTTGTTCCAATTTGATAGAATGGAAAAATCTGGAGAATGTCAGGTAAAATAAGAGAAGTTACTGTAATTATTAAAACCATAGGAGAGGTCCCTGTATTTGTCAGAAATCTCAAGAAAGGTCAGTGTAATTTACCCTTGATTGTATAGTATAATAAAAATTCATTTGTTTGAAATTAATTGACTCATAATAATTATCTTACCCTTCCTATTATTTCAGGAGTGGTGGTACTCGAATTGAAAATTAAATTTATTTTTCAAACTCAATGATATGGTAGATTATTTAAAACAATTCTAATTAGTCAATCACCCTTCCACCCATCATTGAAATAAGTTTAAAAATTAAATTTATATATTATTTTCCTTCCACAATGATGCCTACACCTTTTTGGTTGAATTAAAAAATAAATTTATAAATTATTTTCCTTCCATAATGACGCCTACACGTTTTTGGTTGAATTATAGATAATATCGTAAGATTAATTAGCACCTTCACCCAATGTTCCAAATTTTTTTTGTCAACGTGAGGCAGTTATGCATAGTACTCAAATCTAATTACTTTTTCTTTCATTATAACAATTTTAATATTGAAAAGGACTTTAGTTTATTCTGACCTTATTATAACCTAACATTTATAACATCGAGGGCTGATTGTGGCATTTTTGGAGCTCAAAGTGAAATTTTGATATGAAATACATTAAAAGATAAAAAATGTGATAAGATTATTTATTTATTTATTTTGTTTGACAATACTTACAAAAAAAATTACTTAGATATATAACTATTAAAATTTATTTAAATATATAACAAAGTTTATAATAAGAAAAAGAATCAAAATAATTCAAGTTCAAACGCCAAATAAAAAATAAACAAACTATATAATAAAATATTATTTAAATATCACTATTCTTGTATTTTTAGTTGTAAAATAACTAATTAAACTTGAATAATTCAACTTATCAACAAAATCTTTTTTAATTCATAATATTATTAATCAATTTAATCTTTCTTGTGACTAGTTGACCAAAGATAAGATTTAATCAACTTTAAATTTTGAAAGTTTCTTTTTCCAGAAACAAGTATAACTGTTATAATTAATCGTATTTTGTACATAATTCATATATTTAGAAAACAATCATTCATTAATTTTAAATACTTCATCATATTAATTGGCTTTTTATTTTTTATTTTTGACAAAAATAATCATCTATTAATTTTAAATAATTCACCACATCAATCATTTATTAATTTTAAATTTTTATTAAAATGTGTCGAGGTCTTTTCAATTCACGTTTTTTTATTTTATTTTTTATTTTTTTAATGAGTTAGTATAATAGTTAAAAAAATTCATGCAGCAATGCTAGGTATCATGAAAAGTCTTTCATGAAAATGGTCATGAAAGATTTGTGACCTTTGAATTACACTTACAATAAAGCATCACACACTAATCAAAATAATTTAAGGATCACAAATTCTTCATAATCCTTAACATTTTTCAAATCCATGCCCTTTTTTTCTTTTACATTAAGCGAGTCATCTTGGGTACCCTTTTCCGGTCTCGCACTTCAAATGTTGCCACGCGGTCCTAAAACTTAAGTTGTAGACTTTCTGCACAGGATCAGCCTTTAGTGTGGTTTTTTTTTTTTTTTTTTTAAGATTTATTACACTTTATATCCCTCATCTATCATTAAATTCTCTGTAGTTTCTAAACCATCGATTGAATCTATTAAGTCTCTAAAATATATAAATTACTTAAATTATTAATTGAATCTATTAAATTCTTAAAGTATTTAAATCAAATATATTTAGTCCTTGAAAGAATAACAAAAATAAAATATATACCTATAAGTATTATAAATTAGTAAAAGTTCCTATCTAGTTAAAATTTATAAAAAAATATTAAAATTTTATTTTTTCTTTAAAATGTGAGTGTTAGCTTTATGATGAATTTCTTTTATAAGGATAATAATTATCTATAGTATTTTCTTATTTATCCTCTAAAATAGCTATGTGTTTGTCTTTATCTAGTATTGTATGTCAGATTTCGTTTTTAATTTCTAATTGATTGTTTTTAAATTTTTTACTAAATTCTTTTTGTAATTTAATTAATATATTATTTTTCTATTATTATTTGTAGCGAAATATTGTTATTTAAATTATCTAATTCTACTTCTTCAATATTTCTAATATTCATATAATTTTATTGACAAAACTGAGAAATCAAACTCTAATACTAATTTAATCACATAATGAAATAAAACATGTTTTAAAGACAAAATAAAATTTAAGATTTTTTTATAATAAAAATTTAATGAGGTAGGGTCTTTTATTAATTTATAATACTTACACACACACATATATATATATATATATATATGTTAATTTTATAATCCTTTCAGGAACTAAGTACGTTTGAATTAAATATTTTAAAATTTTAATAGATTCAATCGATAGTTTAAGGACTAAATAGACTTTTATTCATATATTTTAGAGATTTAATAAATTCAATCAATAATTAAGAAAATAAATAAATAATTTAACGATAATTTAAAAGTAAAAAATGTAACGAACCCTTAATTTTAATTGTCTAACCCATGTGTAGGGAGTGACTCTTTGAGACGAGACGAGACAAAGACCATTATATAAAAACCAATTTTCTTGTTGACGTTTTTGTTTTCATTTTTGTATAAAGGAAAAGTTTTAGATGTGCAATGTCTATGGTATGGAATGGTTGTATAAAACACAAAAAAAAAACATTTTTAGCCAATAGTTTGTAAAACCTATTTTAGAAAATAATAAATAAAAAAGATTCATATTAGGAAGACCAAAAAATTATTTTTGCATAAAATTAAAGACTGATTGTCATGACTCGAACCTACCCCTAAGATTAGGATCATAACCGGCCAATAGTCATGAGATTACCTACGGTCTCAGACAGAAATCAATTAAAAATTAATCGTATGAGGCCAAATGCAAAAACAAAACTTTAAATTTTATCCAATGAGTTATGCGTACATGGTGTAACAAAAACTTTTCTCATGCATATAATAACTCACACTAGTATGCAAGAACGACATATATATAAACAAGATCATTCAACCATGCTTGTCATACAATTCAAAACTTATAATATTTACATATACGGTCAGATGACCGATAAAGAGAACAAAAATTCAAAAGAACAAAACAAAAGCCTCGTGTGTGAGGCAACTTTGGTTGGCTTCACAAAAACTTGGTCTCCTTTCAAATTTCCACTAAGGTTGGGGTTGGACATTCTGCTGCTCACCTATATACATATAAATAAAAAGTGAGTTAACGCAAAGTGAATAATACCAAAATAAATAGGTTACATGAATGAGATTCTTAATAAGTACATCAAAATCCATAACCTATACTTGTAGATCAATATCAAAGCAAAACGACCCCAGGTCTAATACGTTATGCTTAAGGCATATCAAAGAGACAAAACGACTTTTGGTTCAATCAATTCCATATTCAAAATGACCATATGTCCATTTAAACGAATGTACAAAACGAGTTTAGGTCCAATTCATGTACAAAATGATTTTAGGTCCATCTTATCAATTGTACTGAATGGCCTTGGGCCCATTCTGCACTCTTGTCCAATTTTCCAAACGGCCTTGGGCCCATTTCGTATTCTTGTCGAATATTCCAAACGGCCTTAAGCCCATTTTGTATTCTTGTCAAATTTATCAAACGGATATAACACTCATCCATAGCACAAATTCATAAGTTTAGAAAACTTACCACATGGATAGTAACTAGAAAATAAGATACATGAAAATATCTTTACGAAGATATTACTCACAATGTTCAAATGCTTGGTTCATCATTGTAGTTGACCCTACACAATTCATAACACTCATAGAAATTGGGTCACAAAGTAATTCAATCCGTTCTCTCACTTGTTTAATTCTCTTAGGCTTTTTTCTAACTCTTTAAGTTATTTAGAATGCTTAATGCATACCTCAGAATACTCAGAAATGAAAGAGAACGGAAATTGAAATATAAAATAACTTTTCAAAAGTTCTTGAAACAGGGGCCTTCGCTTGAGCGCAACTTTGGTTGCTTGAGTGGTCTGCAAAGCTTTGCAAAAGTATTAGTTGCTTGAATTTTAGGCTCGAGCGCGAGTTCTGATTGCTCAAGCCATGAGTAGTTCAAAACAGGGTTCGTTCGAGCGCAAGTTTTGTCGCTCGAGCCACTGTGCAATTGTCTGCAAAAATATTAGGAGTTTGAATTTTATGCTTGAGCGGCACTTTCTGTGCTCGAGCAACCTGCTCAAATTCTGAATTTTCCAAAATGTTGCTTGAGGTTCAAAACATGATTTTGAATGGTTCAATTTGCATGTTATGTTCTATTTTTCAACCATACAACTACTAACATGAATATAAGAGCCAACTTTACAAGATTGAAATTCAAATCATCATGAACTCATCATGCAAGTCCCAAATCATTTCAAATTCTTCTTGATAACTTTAAAACTCATGCAATCAAGTTCCATAACTTCATGGATTATGCATGCATGTGAAATGTAGCCTCTAATTCCATCTCAAATGGTATAAATGATTCTTATATTGATGACACTCAACAAAATTATGCATGCATGTGTGATTTAATACCAAATTCTTCATATTAAATTCATATCTTGCACTAAGTCACCAATTCTTCTTGAATTGTCAAATTATGTGATTTCAATATACAATTTGAGGTTCATTTACTCACCTAGAGTCTTTAACTCTCCCAAATTTAGCTAGAACTTGAGTTAATCTTCCTAATCTCGCTTTCTTCTTCTCTCCTTTGAATTCTCACTTCTCTCTCTCTCTCTCTCTCTCAAGTGTATAATCTCAACCAAGACTTGAAGAAGAGCTCAAAAATATGAGCTTAAGCACTAACTTAATATATATATATATATATATATATAAGTGATTAGCTTAAACTAATCAAACTTACTTAAAGTTAATCAATTGCACTTATTTTAATCAATTTAATTTAATTATTTTGATCCGAATCAGTTTTTAATTAAATTTCACCATAGGCTCTAAAAATTATGCTAATCACAATGGTATAATCAATTTTGGTTTCTATCGCCTCTACGGCCCTCAATTTCAAATTATAATCTATAGTAGAACAAATTTCTATACAATGAACATATATAAATTCAAAAACATATTTAATTACACAATTAGCACCCAAAAATCATATTAAGCACATAATCACAAGTATAATTAAGATTAGCATTATAACACAGAAAGGGGTCATCACACTGATGGTCATTCTTGAACAAATCCTTAAACACAAAGCTATAGAACACACATTCAAAAATGCATATGAGACTCATTCACTTATGTTTTAGAGTGTGAAAACGAAATAAGAAATAGAATTATATGTAATATTTTTCTTTAAATATATACCACACAATCATTTTTGCGATAAATTTAAAGATAAATATATATGGTTCCTAGCATTTTTGGAATTTA
This sequence comes from Camellia japonica, assembly GCA_030407325.1. Classification (NCBI taxonomy): domain Eukaryota; kingdom Viridiplantae; phylum Streptophyta; class Magnoliopsida; order Ericales; family Theaceae; genus Camellia; species Camellia japonica. Next base: position 16,438,574 of record JAPPVO010000036.1, on the reverse strand, counting down.
AAAGTTTCAACCCAATTCAATAAAGATATTTCTTACATAATCTAAAATTTAAGAATATTTTTATTTAAATTTAAGAAGTCTCATTTATTAGAAAAGTTACTTAAACATATATATATATATATATATATTAATGAAAAAAGTACATGAAATGCGAATTAAGCAATATCCTTGTGCATAGTCACTAAGTAGAGTCATAACCAATTTAAAATTCATAGATTCCTTTCTCTGTTTTTTATTTTAGAGTTTTATGGTTTGAAGTGGTTTTATTGAGTTAAAATATGAAAAAAGAAAAAAAAGAAGAAAAAAAAAGAAGAGTTTAGTGTCATTTAGTGGTAACTTTGTAAACACTGAGATTTATCACAATATTATTTAGATTCTTGACTTTTTTCAATTTAATCACTTCACAAAAAAGCAGGATGATTCGGCCTGGTCATTGTTGTCAATGTTTATTGGTGGAAGAACTATAGTCAAGATGGATCAAGAATTCATACCGAAAATGAAAAAAGCACGCAAAGAAGAGAGAGAGAAAGAAAATATACAAGTTAAGGAGAGAAGAAAAGGAAGGGTAGAAGAGAACAATAAAAGGGCTCAAACACATCTGATAGTGGCAACACTTATAGCAACTGTCACTTTCGCAGCCAGTTTTACGATGCCTGGTGGATATGATAGCAACCAAGGTTCAGAACAAGGTATGCCAGTTCTACTAAGACATGCAGCTTTCAAAGTATTTGTCATTACCAATACTTTAGCTATGATCTGCTCCATTTCCGCTGGGTTTCTATATGCCTCTGCCTCTTTTTACAATGAAGCGACTAAGCAGGAGCATCGCCATGTGATGGCATTTTGGCTTATTTCAATTGCAATGGGAACAATGGTGCTAGCATTCATTACAGGAACTTATACCGTGTTATCACATTCTTTAGGCATTGCAATCGCTACATGTGTTGTTGGCACCTGCTCCTTTTTCGTTTTAATTCCCGAAGTCATAAAGCTTTATAAGTACAAGTATATTACAGATCTAGATTATGCCCAGCGTTTGGAAAGGGAAAGGATTAGAAGTCAAGGTTAGTATGTGTACTCAGAGAATAAAGTTGTTTTGCAAATCAAAAGGACCATGAAGATTTTAATTTTTAATTTTTACTTTTTTTTGTGTATGTTAATTTTTTTATGCCAAAAGGCCGAAACGAATTTATCTTTCATTGTTTAATGTTGTGGGATTGCATTTTCTTTATTTTATACAACCATCTGTTTATATAACCACAATCTCCTCATAGTCTAAAGAAAAATGCAGATTACCCCAATTAACCATGGTAGACCACCACTTTCATCCATTTCCTATTAGATAATTTGCAGTACTCCCTCATGTTCGATTTGGAAATAATGTTGTAATGATCAAATTTTTATATTATGTCAAATAAATAATAAATTTGGTATAAAAAATTAGTTATCTAAATATTAATCTTAGAAATATCTTACAACGATCTACAAATGAAAAAATATATAGATATATATCACCAGATTCTACAAGACAACCAGACTCCAAATTTACGTTGGAGGGAGGTTTTACTTGCCTAGCACACGTGAAACAGTAATGTTGTGCTTGGTTGGGGGATTTGGAGAGGGATTTAGAAAAAGAAAAGAAAAAGATGTGTGAAATTAGGTAAAATGTAGATATATTTTATTTATATTTCACCTATCTTTTTTCTTTCCCTTTTCAAATTCATTGTCAAGTCTCCCAACCAAACACAGCGTAAGGGAAAAAACTCCATATGTCCAGAATGATAACGAGGAGTAATAAAATTAGCTTTGTGCCTGCAACAAGTAAAATCACTGGGAGGCATTAGATTATTATTAACTAGTCAAAAAGAGGGTAACAAAGCAGTAATGCTTTTCTTATTGGTGATAGAAATCACATAGATTTAATAACATATCACAGCCCACAAATCACCTTTTGGAAACAGCAATCGAAAACTTAAAAGATCTTAATGGAGAACAAAAGGTGTGAGAACCAACCACATTGATAAATATCATAACAATTTTATATTTTGCATTGCATTGCCAAACATAAAGAATGGTAAGAATGATGATAAATTTTTTTTTTTTTTTCATAAAGAATGAAGTAAGCTTATCAGTTCTGCATCCGTAGCATCAGATTCATGGCTGAAAATAAGCATTAATGGAACAAAAAGGTTGGCTACCTTGTTTCTAATCAACATCCTCATTCCTTATTCAAAACATTCACACAGATATTGAAGCATTGGGGTGTCAACAATAGACATTTCATAACATGAAAGACCCAAACTACTGTTGTGCCTACGAGGTAGAAAAGAATCACACACAAGTACACAAGCAAGAGCACACAAAGATTTACGTGGTTCGGCAAATCGACTACGTCCACGAGCAGCAGATTTCACTATATGGAGAGAAATACAAAATTACAACATTGGAGGAGGAGGAGACACTACTCTCTCTCAACTCTTGCTCACACTCTCTCTTGTTGCTTACACTCTATAATTCTCACTCTCTGATTTCACCACACCAAAACTCCTCCCATTCATTACCCATTTATAGATGCAATAGGAGAGCCAAGCTACTGACAACATTAAAGGCAACCACCAACAAGATCAGCCACCCTACCATGAGTAGCTCGGCTGAATCTCTAGCTTCTTCATTTGTTTTCAAACAGCATCCATTGTTGACAAAGAAGATCTGAGCCAATCTTCAACAAATCTCCACCTTGGCGAGGATTCTCTATCCAACATAGTGATCAATCAAGGTGCTCAGTTCCGAGAGATGTTGACCAAGTCCAAACAGTGTTGGAACTTGATCCCAGAAACCATTTTTGTGAGCATATTGGCCGGATTATCTGTAGTACTAACCTTTTGAAGTAGAATATCCCCTTCATTCACAATTTCTCGGACGAAATGGAAACGGACATCAATGTGCTTGGTACGAGAATGATGAACTTGGTTCTTTGCCAAACAAATGGCACTCTGACTATCGCAGTACACCTCAACATGCTTCTGAACAATACCCAAGTCCTCAATTAACCTATGTAGCCAAATAGCTTTCTTTAAGACTTCTGTCACTGCCATGTACTCTACCTCTGTAGTAGACAAAGCCACCGTTGATTGAAGCGTTGACCTCCAACTCACTGGCCTTTTAGCAAGCGTAAATAAATACCCTGTTGTTGACTGGCATTTGCCCAAATCACCAGCATAATTTGAGTCCACATATCTAATCAGATTTTGTCCGAGTCTATGATCTCTCTCGAACTTCAAACCCAAATTAACTGTGCCATGTATGTACCTTAGGATCCATTTCACTGTCTGCCAGTGACCTTTTCTTGGATCATGCATATACCTGCTTACCATACTCATAGCATGTGAGATGTCAGGCCTTGTACAGACCATACCATACATTAATGCACCAACTGCATTTGCATATAGAACCTGTGCCATATGCTTCCGTTCTTTTTCTGTGTGTGGAGACATCGAAGCACTAAGCTTTAAATGAGGGGCCAATGGTGTACTCACAGTTTTTGTTTTCCCATTTATGCCAAATCTGTCTAACACCTTTTTTAAATACTAGGTTTGCGTCAGATAAACCGTGCTCTTTTTCCTATCTTTTTTTGATCTCCATGCCAAGAATTTTCTTTGCTTCGTTAAGATCTTTCATTTCGAACTCTCTTGCCAACTGTGCCTTGAGTTTATCAATCTCCACCTTGCTCTTAGATGCAATCAACATGTCATTTACATATAAGAGCAAATAGATAAAGGAACCATCAGAAAGCTTACGAAAATATACACAATAATCATATTGGCTTCTTGTGTATTTCTTTTCTGTCATGAACCGATCAAATCGCTTGTACCACTGTCTCGGGGATTGCTTCAACCAGTACAACGATTTGTTCAGCTTACAGGCCCAATTCTCTTTTCCAGCAACTTTGAAACCATCTGGTTGGGACATGTATATCTCCTTTTCAAGATCTCCATGTAAGAAGGCAGTTTTGACATTGAGTTAGGCGAGCTCGAGATCAAACTGTGCAACCAAAGCTAGCATGATACGAATAGATGTGTGCTTCACAACAGGTGAGAATACCTCATTGTAGTCTATTCCTTCATTTTGGCCATAGCTTTTAGCTACCAATTTAGCTTTTAGCTACCAATCTAGCTTTGAATCTGATGTTGTCTTTGCTTGGGATGCCCTCTTTTTTGGTGTAAACCCACTTACACCCAATTGATTTCTTTCCCTTTAGAAGTTACACCAATTCCCAAGTCTGGTTTTTATGAAGTGACATGATCTCTTCATCCATAGCCTCCTTCCATTTGACACTTTCTACATTCTGTACGACTTCTTTGAAAGTGCACGGAACATTGTCATCAATGATTGGAAGTGCATAGGTTACCATATCGGTCATCCAACCGGGGTTGCTTAGTAGCCTTTTTTTCTTTTCTGATTGCAATGGGTTCTGACTATTATAGGGTCTCTGGGTCTTCATTCTCATCTGAACTCTCTTCAAAATTTTCTTTAGAGCTATTAACTGAAACTTCTTTAGGATTGTTGCCTGTCTAAACAGTCTTCGTTGGAGTCTCAAACTCCATCTGCACTGACTTCTTCAATGCTTCCTCATTCTCTTGAGGATTTGGCTGCTTCAACATTGTAGACTCATCAAAGGTAACGTCTCTACTAGTGTCAACTTTCTTTGATTCAAGGCACCAGAGTCTGTATCCCTTGACACCGTCACTAAAGCCCAAGAAGACAGCTTTCTTGGCTCTAGGATCCAACTTAGATTCTGTAACATGAAAATATGCTGGACATTCGAAGATACGTAGCTGATCATAATCAGTGGCTGGCACTCCTGACCATACCTCCATGGGAGTCTTGCCATCTAGTTCTGTAGCCGGCAGTCTGTTGACAAGATGACGAGCATAGTTCAATGCCTCGCCCCAAAAAGCCTTGCTCAATCCTAAATGTGACAGCATACACCGAACTTTCTATACCAAAGTGCGGTTCATGCGTTCTGCAACTCCATTTTGCTATGGTGTTCCACTAATTGTGAAATGTTTCACTATCCCTTCATTCTGGCAAACCTCAAAGAAGGGATTTGATGTGTATTCGCCGCCATTGTCAGATCTGAGTTTCTTGATCTTCCTGCCTGTCTAGGTCTCAATCATTTTTTTCCATGTGAGGAAGATGTCTAACACCTCATCTTTATGCTTCATTGTGTAAACCCAAACTCTCCTTAAGAAATCATCAATGAATGACACAAAGTAGTGTTTACCTCCCAAAGAAGCATTTTTGGAAGGACCCCAACCATTTGTGTGAACTTAGTCCAGAATCCCTTTGGTATGATGAATGGCAGTACCAAACTTGATTCTTGTTTGTTTGCCCAGTACATAATGCTCATAGAACTCAAGATTTCCTGTCTTGGCGCCTTTCAACGGACCTTGCTTTACCAACCCTTGTAAAGCCTTTTCTCCAATATGCTCTAAGTGCATGTGCCAAAGTCTGGAAGTGTCTGACGCATCATTCTCTGAGCTGGTAGAGACTACCACTCTCTTTGTGACTGTAGAGCCTTCTAGGAAATATAAATTTACCTTTTGAGTACCCTTTATTGCAACAAATGCTTCTCGAACAACTTTGAAGACTCCACTTTCCACAGTTACTCTGTAATCTTTGGAGTCTAAAACTCCCACTGAGATAAGATTTTTCGTCAAATCTGGTATATACCGAACATCTTCAAGAATTCTAATTGTTCCATCATGCACCTTCGATCGAATTGTTCCAATCCCTTTTGTCTGGCAAGCTTGGTCGTTGTTGTAGACATCCCATTTTTTATCGCCTTTAAGACTTGGGCGCCACTGATTGATCACCCAACGATGAATGCATACGCTTGTCCAAATGCTCGATGTCCTCAGTAGGAAACCTCAGTTTTGAGCCTAAAAAAAAACCCACAACCTTTGCGCCTTGTTTTGGACCAAAACAATAGTTTTTTTTAAGCCTGATTGTCTAGGTGCCTACAAACCCACTAGTGGCTAGCCGGCCACTATTGGTGGCCGACTGCCCTCTTTTAGTGGCCGGTAGATTTCAGATCTTTTTGCCAGCTGTGTCAGTTGTCTCTACAGATGCATGCATGATACCAGCTGTGTCTGTATAGATATTTCCGAGATAGTCTCATATATTTCTATATATAGATCACTCTCTCTCTCTCTCTCTCTCTCTCTCTCTCATGTTTTTAGGGTTAAAAAAATTTTGGAGAGCAAAATTTTTGAAAAATATTTCTCTTTCTACATTTCTCTCTCTCTTGCAACTTACATAATATTTGCCTAGACAGTCTAAACCAAACCTTGTGGGTTCTTTGCTGAGGTGTTTTGAGCTTGCATTTTAGCTCTTGAGGGTGTGAAATTAGGGGTTTGTAATTCAAAGGGTCATTCCTCTTCAAGAGGTATACATCCTAGCTCCTTTGTGCTATTGCTTTTCTATCTTTTCTATTGTTTTTTGGGCTGTTTTTCACCTGTATTTATGGGCTAAAACTTATGGTTTAAAGCCATTAAAGGTAGAGGGGTGGACAACCCTTCTTTGAACCTTACTTCTTAGGCCTTTACCTTTGTGTTTCCCATCTTTTTATCAACTTATTTTGAGCTTTTTTTCAATGAATTTCAGAGTTTTTCAGAGGCTAAAAATCATGTTTTGAAGTCCCAAAAATGGAGGGGTTAGTCTCCCCTCCTTCAACTTGTGTGCTAGTTTAATCCCTCAATATTCTAGCTTGTTGTTTTAGTTTTTTTTGTCTTCATTCCAGCATTTTTTTTTTATTGTTTAGGGCTGTTTTAGGACTATTTTTAGTTGTTCGTTGCATTTATGCTTTGTATTGCATGCTTGTAGTATAATAGTCCTCATAGGTTTGGTGTTTTAGGCATTAGACACCAACCTATTTGAGTTGATAGCATTTATTTTGTGCTTTCCATACTTGTGATAATCTCTAATCACCTCTGCACCTCTCTCATTTCTTGGCTCTTTATTTCCTTAAGAGTGGTTTCAAACCGATTGTTTGTTTAAAGCTTGAGATAGCGGTTGTTGTGCTTAATGGTTTAATCTCTTCGGAGGTTCATTACCAACAGCATGACATCTCTCTCATGCCTAAAACAACCCTTGGTTTGGTATTTCCCTCCTTTAGTGGACTTAAAGCTCATTGTTGGACTAAATTGACTAATGAATATAAGGTAATTTAAAAGAGGTAATCATTGGACTTAAAAGAGGTAGCAAGAGAATAAAATCAACTTTTCAATCGGACGTTAATTGAACCAATTGAGTCTTGAGGCGTTTCATACTCGTTAGTGTTGAAAACGATCCAAGAATCAATGTCAATCACTTCCCTTGATCAAACTCATGATATGGAGGAGGTTCTTGAGTCTTTAATTGTGCATTTATTGAAATTGTATCCATTGGTTCATAAGTCATCATGCAATGAATTTGTGCCGATTGATGGCTTGCGAATCGAGCCTACCCCTTCTTTGAGCCATTTCATGATAAAGAGAGACAGGGTGGACAAACATCCCCTGAGAGTGCTCTGTTTGTGCTCTGTTTGTTTTTTGTTATAGCAGGAGGAACGCAACATTAGTGGCCAGCAGGCCACATTTACTGGGTGGCAAGCCACTATTAGTGGGCGGTCGGCCACCACTTTTGGCCTACCGGCCACCTTTTCTAGTCAAGTAGTATCCACTTTTTTTTATAGAGCAAAACAGAGGCTGAGGCAAAACAGAAACATTTTGGCAACAGAACAGAGAGCATTTTCGAGTGGAAATCATGTACATGCATAAGTCGTTTCCTCATTTCTCGTGGCCCGTTATTGTAATTAACTAGTTAGGGTAACTAGTTAACTTGGTGTTGTAATTAATTAATTAGTTAGAGTAATTAATTAATTTTGTGTTGTAATTATTTAATTAGCTAGAATAGTTAGTTAAATTTGGTGTTGTAATAATTAGTTATTGTAATTAATTAATTAGTTAATTGTAATAATTAGCTAGTGTAATTAATTTATTTCATTTGGTTTGTAATAGTTAGTTAATTAGTTAAGTAATTAGCTAGGATATTTATTCCGACCCTCCTGCGCGAGGGCAACAATGTAATAATGTGTATGTCTTCCAACCTCACATCTTTCTCCCTTTTATTTACCCGCTTATGATGGATAATGTAAAGCATCATATTTACTTAGCATTTTTCATGATTTGCATCCATTTGTCTTGCATGCATAAAGGCTCGGTTCATCATGCTAACACACATCGTCATTTATTATTTCTTACTTGAATATGTGCTTAATTGCATGCTATCACATGTCATAGCTAGTAGCCAAGCCCATTAGTTTCATTTCGCATGTGTTGCATTAGTCATTTACATAGTTAGAGCATGTATTTTTCTAACTATTTTCTTTTGGCTTGCCTTGGAGGACTAGGTGAACACTTATTGCTTTAGCATATCGTATGCACGTGAGTGTTGCCATGTCGAGCATGCTTTCTATGAGGCTAAGTGCTTAGGTGATATACTTGTCTGAATGCCTGTGGACGAAGGCTAATTGCTTGAATTGGGATATTTTGATGAATGTACATATGAGCCCACTTTTTTAAATGATACATATGCAAAACAATTTTCAAACAAACATGAAATCAAAATGTTCTACTTGTGTGCAACACATAGTAAGATAGCCTAATAATTAGAACAAGAGCATATAATGTAAATAAGAATCACATCATGATTAGTAGAGGCCAATCTTTGATCGGGTGAGTGGGGTGCTCAATTCATGACCTTCCTCTCTCGTACCTAAGTTTTCAAGCTGACACAATTTGGTGATGACGGATAAGTGGCCTTTAGCACAAGTCTCGGGTTTCCTAAATTTTCCAAAAAAAAATATTTAAGTGGCGACTCTGTAATCTGGCAAAGTAGTCCATTTTTGGCATTTTTTATTCAAAATTGATTTTCCAAAAGAATTGCCGGATTTGGACTCTTTTGTATTTATCTATTTCACATTACACTTGTGAAATCAGATTCAAAACCACAGGAGTCTGAACTGTAGGGCTAGTCGTATCCGAAAGGAGCACGAAAAGTCAAGCTACAGTTGCCCATTAGCACAACTCCTTCATCGAACTGTCTTAAGCTCGAGAACCATTGTTTGTTAGGACACATGTGGTAGGAACATCCAAAATTTAGAATCCATTCATCAGAATAGCCAAGTGATGAAAAGTGAAGGCTGATCCTTCGCCATTATCTCCATCTCGTGCAACGTTCATCTTTTCTTCTTTTTTGTGTTTATTGGGACAATCTTTTGCCCAATGTCCTTTCTGACGACAAGCAGCACACTCGTCTTTTACAAGACGTCTTCTGTTTGATGATCTCCTTCTAGATTTTGAGCAAGACTTTCCTCGCCCTATATATCTTCTGTTAATCGTCCTACGTCTGACTATCAATACCTCTGATGCTGAGTCCTTGTTTGCAAACTTATCTTTCCTTCTGAACACATTATTTACCAAGGCATTTGAAACATCAACATACTTGATCTTTTCTTTACCATACAGTAAAGTAGTGGTGAGATGATCATATGTGTCAGGCAAGGAATTCAACAATAATAGTGCTTTATCTTCATCATCGATTTGAACATCCAGGTTTTTCAAATCGGCAAGAATTTTGTTGAAATTGTTCAGGTGTTCGTTCATCGAAATACTTTTCTTGTAGTCAAACGAAACAACCTCTTTTTCAAGTAAAGCCGATTCTCAATGCTCTTTGTCATGAACTTGTCTTCTAATGCCTTCCAAAGCTCATTCGCAATATCATATTCTGTGAATGCATACTTCTCCTCTTTTGCAAGGCAAAGTCGGATGGAACTGTGGGCCAAGAGATTCAGGTAGCGTTTGGTAGAGTTTTTTAAATATGATTTGAAAATAGAGTTGTATTTTGAATTTTTGAGTTTTGGAATTATGATTTGAGTGTGGAAAATTTGTTTGGTGAATGAGTTTTGAATTAAGTGGGAAATTTTTAATGTGACATATGATATTTGACACAAAAACTTATAACTTATATCAAAACACACAACTCAAAATTTTATTCAAAACTCATTAAAAAAATTTAAAATTTTGAATTTTTTTTTATTTAAAATATAAAAAATACCAGGTGCCAATTGTGGGGAAAAAAAATCGACACTGTTTCGGTCAATCAGCCGGACATCCGGGAGGACGACCAGGTAGCCAAAATTTTCTGGCCTTGGAAAGAATTTTCAAAAGTGGGTATGGAATTAATTTTTGAAAACTGTAAACAAACAACACACTCCAAATAACAAGTGGAAATGTGTTTGGAAAGCTTCTCCAAACACAACCTCACTTTCTCTCATTCTATCTCACCCAAGTCATCTGGTTTGCCTCCTAGAGTGAAGTGCAGGTTCATTTGGACAAGCATATCTTTAACTTCGCATCTCTACATGCCGAAGTTGCTGTTACCATCAAACATCTCTATCTCGAACTTATCATGGGACATAGGGGTCCAATGCCCAAAAGTACTTGTAGCTGCGGGGCTACTTGTAGACTCGGCTGATCTCTTCTCTGTAGATTCTGTCATTGAGACTTTAAAAAAAAAATCTCCACCACAACAATAGCGGATGCTTGAAATGCCCGAAACACGACAACTTCTAAGCTCCCAAAAAATTCATTGAAAATTCGATTCCGAATCTCAAAAAACGAAATCTGCGATTGCGTCCGGAATGGTTGATTTGGCTAGGAAAGCACTTTCTCCACCTCTCTAGGGACCTCAATGAAATTTCTCCAAATCCAGAGGCCATAAAACTCCAAGGACCTTACTACAATTAATAAATTGCAATTTCAACAAGATCAGTGGTTGAAATGCAATTTCCCAAACTTTTAGGCGCCTCCCTGCAATTTTAAAAATTTTGGCTGATTGGGATGATGACGTGGCAGATGTGCTAATGTGGCGATGACGTGTCAGCTGAGCTGTTGCTGATGCAATTTCACACGTAGCAATACATGGCACGGATGTGGCAGTTAAGTTGTCGATGACGTGGCTTAACACGTGGCAGTACGTGGCGCTGATGTGTCAGTGACATGGCATTGGCGTGGCAATGACTTGGCAGCTTCCAAAAATAATTAGAAAATTTGTTTGTGAAGGGTTTTGAACCCTTGACCTCAAGGCTTCGAACCAAAGCTCTAACCTCTGCTTCTTTGCCGGACTGAACTTTCCGGCGAGTCTTTGGCAAAACTCCGGTAAGTGCATGAGGGCGCGTGAAGTGTCCTCGTGGGTTGGTCTTTTTGGATTTGAACTCCTCTCGTCGAGGTGGTCGTCCTGGTAGGCTAAAAACTCTATTTTGACAACTTCAAAATTTTCAGTTTATAGAAAATTGCTCTGTTTTTTGCACAACAATGCTTTGATACCAATTTGTTGTGCCTAGGAGGCAGAAAACAATCACACACAAGCACATAAGCAAGAACACACAACGATTTATGTGATTTGGCAAATCGCATAAGTCCACGGGCAACGGATTTCATTATATGAAGAGAAATACAAAATTACAACAATAGAGGAGGAGAAGACACTACTCTCACTCAACTCTTGCTCACACTCTATCTTGTTGCTTACACTCTGTAATTCTCACACTCTCTAATTTCACCATACCAAAACTCCTCCCATTTACTACCCATTTATAGATGCAATGGGAGAGCCAAGCTGTCGACAACATTAAAGGCAACCACCAACAAGATCAGCCACCCTACCATGAGTAGCTCGGCCGAATACCTAGCTTCTTCATTTGTCTTAAAACAGCAGCCATTGTTGACAAAGAAGATCTGAGCCAATCTTCAGCAACTAGAATTTAGAACTTTCTGTAAGACTATCATTTCTGTTGGGTACAATGCTTAAGCCCTTTCCTACAAAACATTATTTTAAAGTATAATCTTTCTATCTACATACAGAAGTAAAGTTGTGGGGTAAACAGTTGTTCATCAGTTTCAAATTTCACTATAAGAAACATCATTTTTCACTTTCTACCACCACTTACATATTATAATTCCAACTCATCAGACCCAAGCAATGAAACCGGTCCGAGGCACATACCTTCCAAACTAGTAAGAATGATGAAGTCTCTTTCTATGTCCCAATGTTTCTTTCTCCATTTCACGACAAAGACCACTAAACGGATAACCATATCATTCTCTAATCTCGAGTGATCATCGTTAATGAAGATCTCTCTGATTTTTCATTGGGCATAGTAGAAATTTGGCATCTTTTGAGCCGATAGATAAATATATTTCATGGGTTCATATCTCAAGAAGACCCCCCCTTCTATGTATCTTGTACACAACTCCAAGCATGATCTTTCTAGTGCATTAACTTAGATGAGCCTGTTGGAATGTCCCAATTTAAGATAGGGTGAATTACACTAACAGCCCTTATAATTTAGAGCTTGTGTCACTTTGATCCCTGATCTTTCAATTGTAACACATTTGATACTGAATTTTGAATCTCTTTCATAATAAGGACAATTGAAGACATTGTTGCCCCATTTGAAAGGCAAAGTCGTCATACAACTTATTTGTGTTGGTTAACTTATATGTTATTTGAAATATAATGGCTTTTTTTTTAAATGAATAATGTTAGAACTATTTTGGTTATAAAAATTCTGTTTAGTTTGATTTTCAGAATCTATTTTTAGAAAAAATTAAATTAATGAAAAAAATTAAAAATACATCATTTTAATATAATTTTATCTTTTGGGAAGGTAGAAATAAATTTTTTTTGATACTTTTTTTTTTTGGTTAAATTAATATTTATTTTTTCAAAAGTCAAATATGGCAACAAGTTTGATATTATTATTAAACCAATCCATTAAATCAAAAAATCTAAAATTAAAAACATTTCATATATTAAACATATTGATTACACATTAAAAACTTAATAACCATTCATTACATGATAACCATAAAAAATATATGTTAACAATAAATACAACCATCTATTACATGATAACATATTCAAAAATGTCAATAAACACAACCACCCATTACATGATCAGTATCCAAACACATACTAAAAATTAATTTAGTAAAAAAATAAAAATGCAAAAGATTTATCATTTTTTATATAATTTTATTTTTGGTGAGTAGAAATAATTTTTAAAATTTTAAAAATAATTGTTTGACATTTATTTTTATCAAACTAATTTATATTTTATTAAATTGACGACTTTGTCCTTGAAATGGAGCAACAATATCTTCAATCGTCCTTATTTAGATTCAAAATTCAAAATCAAATGTATCACAATTGAAATATCAGGGATCAGAGTGACATGAGTCTCAAATTACCGGGACCGTTAGTGTAACGACCCCAAAATGCGTATCAGAAATTATCTTTATTTAATTATGGGTTAATGTGCTTTAATTTAATTATATTTGTTTGAATTGAGGAATTATCTGTTGAGTTACGACTTTGAAACTGAAATTACTGACTTTCATGGGTTCAGAAACCGAAATTGAGTACATGGATATGCTAATGGGAATTTTCAGAGCCATTTGGAAAGGTTAATTGAAAATTTATTTCGTCTGATTCGTTAAGATATGTTTGGGTGGTTTAATTGCAACTTTGCACTGTAAATTAAAGGCCTAGAGGCTTCAGAAACTAGAACGGAGTACATAATTATAATCAACATGATTTTTAGGATTTAATATGAAGTTTCGTAAAAATCTGATTCAGAACGAATTAAATTGGTTTTCATTAAATATTATATTTTATATATGTGTGTATATGTATATAGCCTTGTTTGGCTCAACAAAAAAAAAAGAGAGGAGAAAAAGATTTTTTGAGAGAGAGAGAGTTCTAGAGAAGAACCGAGAGAGAGAGAGAGAGAGAGAGCTTAACATCCATGGAATTTGAAGATAAAATTGAAGAAGGACTTGAAGAGATTTAAGGGAAAAGCAAGGATTTGAACTAAGGTATGGAAATCTATCTTGAATCCTTATAATTAATTCATCAATTTCATGAAATCATAAAGAGATTGGAAGATTTGAAACCCATTTGGGTTAGGGTTTTGTGTTATGTATTTAATTGAGCTAAATTTAAGAGATTAGAACTTGGGTCCTTTGATTTTGTTTATGATTGGAGTTCAATCTTGTGAATGACATATGAAATGAACTCTAGATTGTCCATACAACAAGATTTATGCAAGGATCAAGTGTATTTTGTGGGTTATGGTTTGGTGCTCTTAAGATTATGAAAGAAGAAACATTGATTTTGAACTTGAGGCAAAAATTGTTGTGTTTGAGATGAGATTGCACTTGAATATTGTTGGGTTATCATGTTTTTAAGTGATTAGAGTTGAACCCTAAGTGGAAAATGGAGAAATTCAGCTTGAAACCAACAGATCTTGCTTAGACAGATTTTCTCACCCAGCGCCGCACGTGCAGCAGGACTTCTCGTACGTGCGGCAGTCCATTTCCAGCACCCAAATTGATTCTGAAATAAAAGCACGTTGTCCCGCACGTACGGCTCAATTCCCGCACTTGCGGCCCTGTTTCCCGCAGGTGCGGGGCACCCCTATTTCAGCCTAACTTCAAATAAGCATATCTCTCCCATTCGGACTCTATTTTAAGTGATTCTTGAGCCTAAATTCAAGCCCCAAAAGTCTAGTTTCCAATGGTGGTTTAAGTACACAAATAGATATGCCCAAATTAGTGAAGGGTGTTCACTTTCTATCTGAAAAACCTACGTGATTCATGATTAGATCAAGATTAACGTATTCCAAATCCCAACAATTCAAAACACTCAACCTAAAATCATCAAGCACTTACGAGAGTGATTTTAGTTTGTTTGTTTTTAAGAATAAACAATAAATCGACACAAACGATTTTTTACGTGGAAAAAACCACAATTGAAGAACCTTCAATTGTAATAAAAAACCACGGGCGAACTGCCACTGATCAATCCACTACTGAAGAACTAAAAGATTACAAAGATACCACGCAAATTACCCAACCCAGTCAATTTGTCTCTGAATCTTCTGTAACTCTTTCACCATGCCTTCGTCACGGAACTGATCCTGAAGTTGATTCCACACCACAACTTCACTTGTCGAATTAACGACTGCGTAGAATCAAACACCTTTTGAATTCTAAGTTTTTAATCTCCGGAATCCACCGAAGAGAACTCACTTGAATTTTAAGAATCAACCTCCTTGATGTATGAATCTCAATGCATAAGTTTAGAACTCTCTCAAGAACATCAAGGAAAACTATGAAAAATCTCAGAAGAAAACTTCAAACAAAACTCTAGAACTCTTGAATTAGATCTAGAAAACCAGTCCCCTAGTTTTAGGAGAAAACCATCTTCTTATAGAAAGCCAAAAAGAATCCTAGTTCTGAAAGAAACCAAACACTTGAAAAATTTCGGATTCTGAAGCTCGCTCGAGCGAGGCTTCTCTCGCTCGAGCGAGAAGCTTATCTTGCGTGATTTCTACTAGAGCCTTCGCTCGAGCCACGAACTCTTCGCTCGAGCGAGGAAACAACACTTTCAGGTTTTTGTGTGGAAGCAGTTGTTCGCTCGAGCCACCTTCATCTTCGCTCGAGCGAGCATTGACCTTCGCTCGATCCACCAATTCTATGCTCGAGCGTACATTCACCCCCTTCAGGTTTTAAACCAGACGCAGTCCTTCGCTCGAGCGAGGACATCTTCGCTCGAGCGAGGAAGACAAAAATGCACAAAAAATTACAACTCAATCACTGAGTTTTGTTCGCGGGATTTTGACAAGATAGGACCTAACAATCTCCCCCTTTGTCAATACCCGGACAAAACTTTCTAAACAATTTCCTGACCACATTACAACTCAAAGAATGTACAAAATAATTACAACTCAAGAAATACAACTCAAGAAATGATCTAATGAAATACACCTCGATGAAAGACAAACAATGAAACCAATCTTGTGAACCACCCAATCTGCACACCATAAACTTAAAAAAATTTGTTATGCA
Source organism: Camellia japonica (assembly GCA_030407325.1). Classification (NCBI taxonomy): domain Eukaryota; kingdom Viridiplantae; phylum Streptophyta; class Magnoliopsida; order Ericales; family Theaceae; genus Camellia; species Camellia japonica. Next base: position 16,422,558 of record JAPPVO010000036.1, on the reverse strand, counting down.
AAAAAAATATCAAGACAGTTTCATTGTATGTATATAGATCATAAATGAAAAACTACTAATCCATTGAGCTGTAAATAAACTACTAATCCATTGAGCTGTAAATAAACCATCATAAGCATGCATATATCCCCAAAACAATATCAACAATATCAATCAATCCTGTCTGCAGAAGAAAACCATCATATACATCAAGCCAATATATCCAAATCAAACATATAAACCATCTCCCCTTTTTTGTCCGGGAGAGAGACAAAAGCAAGATATACAGTATAAGTAAGAACCAGCCAAAGAGTAAAACAACTGTCCAGGAAATAACCAAAAAACCAACACTAGGAATAAGGTGGATGATGCTGCATCTGTAGGAGAGAGAGTATCTGTGCCAGCTGAGCACTCTGCTCGTCAAGTCGAGCATCTATAAGATCAAGGCGATGAGTAAGAACCTGCTCCAAGCTACGAGTACCCGCTGTGGGAGCTGTATGGGCAGCCTCGACCTCCTCCTCCTCGGCAAAAGGATCATCATCACCTGCATCATCTGGACCACCTGCAAGGGAACCCCCAACCCCTGACCCACTCCCCCTCACGTGAGCCTGACTCTGGGATACAGTGAGTTTGGTGATGGGTTTTGTGGGATGGGCAAACTCATCATCATCAAAAACAGGGACATTAAGAGAAGAGAGAAAACGGGTAAGAAAACACCCATAAGGAAGTCCCAAAGATTTGCGACCCTCAAAGACCCCAATCATTTTAGACACAATCATCTCAGGAAGATCAATGGGAAGTCGATGATGAATGCAATACAAAACATAACCCTGGTCCTGAGTAATATGTGAGGAATGGGTGGTGACATAAATATTGGCGCACACAATAATATTGAGAAGATGGAATCGAGGAAGCAACTCATTCTGCTGAATGAGAGCCCCAGCGATCCATGTCCGGGAAACACCACATAACTCAGAAGCAACCATATTAAAATTGACACCAGACCGGGTAAGAAAAGGGAAATGACAAGCATCAACTTCAGGAAGACCAAGAAAAACCCGAAACAAATCCCCAGTAATGACAAGGGACTGCTTCCTAACCCAAGTCTGAAAGGTACAGGCTTCTCGATTAATAGAATGGATGTTGCAATAGAACTCTCGGATGAGACTTAGATTTTGTGGACCGGAAAAATGTAGCACTTGATCACCACCTAACGGATCAAACAAAGACCGAATGAGAATAACCTCAAAAGCATTAGGTAACACATTGCGCTCTAAGTGAACTTTGCGAGAGGCAAAGGACTCTCTAAACAATTTTGCCTTGGCTTTGGACTCAAATTTGGCAGTATTGAAGGAAGGACGAGAAGCAACCGTCTTGCGACGTTTAGAAGACTCGGCCATGACTAACACAACCCAAGATAAGTCAAAACAAGATATACCAGTAACCATCCAGAACAGACACACTCCACATCCCCAATGCCAAACCAAGGAACACAGATAAAGAAAACATTAGTCCAACAAAAAAACATGAGTGCAGCATTATGGAAAAACCGAGATAAACATATAGCTAAAATAAACAAGGGGTTATGAGTCCAACAGAAACCATGTGTGCAGCATTATAAAACCAGGAAGATATGAAGCAAGATATGAAGACAGCAGTAGAAATTAGCATGAACTAGCAGTAAATTCATAACAAAGCAGTATAGATAGACAAAATCCCCAATGCTATCAACAATAAACTCCCAATCTAAATCAACCCAAATCGAAACCCTAGGAAAAAAATGCAAAGCATACGATGCAAACCAAGTATCCCAAAGCATGAATGAGACAAAAGAAAAAAAACACAGAACTAAGAACAACAGGAATGACCCCTAAATGCGAACAGAGCAAAGGCAACGAAGAAAAAATCAAAATAGAATAAAAAAAAAGAAAAAAAAACTTACCAAAGATGGGGAATGCACAAGGATGAAACCGAAGAAACCCCAAAACAAAGAGAGAACCCTCAAACGAGGCCAGCAATGGTCAACTCACAAACCCTAGAGGAGGAGAGAGAGAAGAACACGAAGAGATAAAAAAAATGAACTGAAGAGACCCCCAATTTAAATTCGGAACTGCGACAGTTCGTTCGAGCCAGGAACGGTTCGCTCGAGCGAGAAGAACAAGCTCTCAGGTTGAAGTGAAGAAGCAGACGCACGCTCGAGCGAGGACCTAGTCGCTCGAGCCAAGGAAATTTTTTTTTTTTATTTTTATTTTTTATTTTTTTTTTTAAATAAAAACACCTAGGATATTCTTGTAACAAGCAAGGTGACCAGGTGACAGACTATTCCACAAGGACAAGAGTATCCATCAATTCTGAGTCCTGAAAATTTGAGAAAAAAGATGAAACAACAGCTCATGAATAAAAACAGATAGTATTAAATCAAAGCCACACGCATCATGAGAATGCATAACTCAAAAACACACATGAGAGCTCATATAAAGAATGTGTGTGTGTGCAATCCTTGAGAACCACAAAGCTAGAGTTAATCCTCGTAGTGATCTGATGGCTGGACCTCCAACAAGAGTAACTGACCATCATAAAGAAAAGTCAAACCACTAGGAATCACGGGGTATTTGTTGAGTAAATGCGGAAGCTCCCCCTCAGACAATGACCCCCTTTTTTTTTTTTTTATAAACTTTTCTTTCTTGTGGGCACTCACTGGTGGCATACACGCTCAAGAGTATGGAGACCAAACCAGAGAAGAATGAAATCAAAATGATGGCCTGGTTGGTGCCTCTGAGGTAGCCTTTTCCTAATGCCCGGAAATCATGTACTGAGGGAGAAACCATGGAAGTGAAATAAGATGGTAGATGGTTAAGAGACTTAACATCACCCATGATATACCAGTATAGGTCAATTCCTCTGAAAGAGTACAAGAAACACTGTCAGTGGTCCATAGAGAACTTTGATCACTTGTGCGGAAACCCCTGCAACAGTTTATCTCAAGGATGTGTACAGAATGAGATCATGAAGTAAATGAGTATGGGCATTCAGAATGAGCTATGAACAAAGATGAAAAAGATCTTGTATGCAACATGAGCAGTGTTCATATAAAATTTGATGCAAAGATATCAGAACTCAATCATAGATTATCACATCCAAGAACAGTAAGTCAACCACTCACACTCACCTCACAGGAAACAACCTAGTTACTGAGACATTACACCCAAGGTCTTTCTAAGAAACTCAAATCGAAGAAGATCAAGGGGTTTTGTAAAAATATCAGCTTTTTGATGCTCAGTAGAAACATGTTCCAAAACAACAAGGCCTTCATCCACTAACTCTCGAATAAAATGATGACGGATGTCAATGTGTTTGGTGCGAGAGTGTTGGACAGGATTTTTTGAAATGTTTATGGCACTTGTGTTATCACAAAAAAGAGTGAGAGTGTTCTGTTCTATTCCATAATCATGAAGCATTTGCTTCATCCACAACATTTGGGCACAACAACTCCCTGCAGCAATGTACTCAGCCTCAGCAGTGGAAAGAGAGATGGCATTCTGCTTTTTACTATGCCAAGAAACCAGATTATTCCCAAGGTAAAAACACCCCCGGATGTACTTTTCCTATCATCAGCACACCCTGCCCAGTCGGCATCAGAAAAACCAGTAATTTCGGCTGTAGTATCAGTGGAAAACCAAACCCCATACCCCAAGGTCCCATTAACATACTTGATGATGCGTTTTACCGCAAGAAGGTGAGACTCTTTAGGACTGGCTTGGTAACGAGCACAAACACCGACACTGAAAGAAATATCAGGACGACTGGCTGTGAGATACAAAAGACTCCCTATCATACTCCTATAAAGGGTAGGATCAACATCAATACCAGAGGAATCTTTGGAGAGGTGAAGACTGGTGCTCATGGGAGTGCGTGCATGTTTGGAAGACTCAAGACCAAACTTTGACACAAGATTTTTAGCATACTTAGACTGAGAAACAAATATGCCCGAAGGAGACTGTTTAATTTGGAGACCCAAAAAATAAGACAACTCTCCCATCATGCTCATCTCAAACTCATGTGTCATGCAATCCGAAAAATATTTCACAAGATGATCAGCAGTGGAACCAAACACAATATCATCAACATATATCTGAGCAACAAGAATATGAGACTTAGTATGTTTCACAAATAAAGTCTTATCCACACTACCCCTTTGAAAATCATTATCAAGAAGAAAGGTAGTAAGTCTATCATACCAAGCCCGAGGGGCTTGTTTCAACCCATACAAAGCCTTGTCTAACTTGTAGACATGATTAGGACATTTAGGGTCCTCAAACCCTTTTGGTTGCTCAACATATGCCTCTTCTTTTAAGTACCCATTCAGAAAGGCACTTTTCACATCCATTTGAAACAATTTAAAGCCAAGAAAACATGCAACACCAAGCAAAATGCGAATAGATTCAAGACGTGCAACTGGGGCAAACGTCTCATCATAGTCAATACCCTCTACTTGTGTGTAGCCTTGAGCAACCAACCTAGCTTTATTCCTACAACAGTACCATTCTCATCAGATTTATTTTTAAAGATCCACTTGGTACCTATCACATTCATGTCTCTAGGTCTGGGAACAAGAGTCCAAACTTTGTTACGCTCAAATTGACCTAATTCTTCATGCATAGCATTGACCCAACTATCATCTAGCAAGGCCTCTTTAAAATTCTTAGGTTCAATTAAAGAAACATAACACATGTGTGATACCTCATCCCGAATCTGTCTTCGGGTTTTCATTCGATCCGAAACACTTCCAATCACCTGTTGAGCTGGATGATTCAGTTTCACCCTTGCTGATGGTTTAAGTTCAGGACTTGCGGTGATAGGGGCAACAGGAGTGATGTCCCTTTGAGCACTCTTGGGACTTGAACTTACCTGTGAGGATGGTGCTGTAACATTTTCTTGTGATTGAACCTCAGCTTCTCCTTGATTTTGTGGTTCAGTATCCAAGATTGGGACTCACCATTGTCATCCTCATTTGTTGCCGGAGTAGGAGAACCTGTGTCATCTATAACCACATTGATAGATTCCATTAATGATGAAGTTCGCAGGTTATAGACTCGAAAAGCCCTACTGTTGGTTGAATACCCTAGGAAAATACCTTCATCACTTCGGGAGTCAAATTTGCCCAAGGGCTCTCTATCTTTGAAGATGTAACACTTACTCCCAAAAGTTTTGAAGTATTTTACATTAGGTTTCAAACCCTTCCACAATTCATAAGGAGTTTGTAAAGTGCCGGGCCTTAAATACACACGATTTATGACATAAACAGCAGTATTTAGGGCTTCGGCCCAAAACTTTGGAGGAAGACTCTTACTAAGGAGCATGACCCTAGCCATTTCTTGAACAACTCTGTTCTTCCTCTCAACCACTCCATTTTGTTGTGGAGTAATAGGTGCAGAAAACTCATGCTTAATTCCATGCATATCACAAAAATCCGAAAACGAACTATTTTCAAATTCACGACCATGATCAGTTCGGATTCTTATGATACGCCCAATGGAAACACCCTGTTCATTTTGGATTTTAAGGACTAAAGCCTGGAAAGCATTAAACGTATCAGATTTTTCCCTTAAAAAATTTACCCATGAGAATCGAGTAAAATCATCAACAGTTAAAAAAATGTATCTTTTACCTCCAATGCTTTCAGTGCGAGTAGGACCCATTAAATCCATGTGAACCAATTCAAGAGGACGTTTGGTTGTAAAGCTGTTCACCTTTTTATGAGGAGCACGGGTTTGCTTGCCAAGCTGACATGGTCCACACACATGGCTCAAATTCTTACCCAGTTTAGGTACTCCTCTCACAAGCTCTTTGTTGGCTATCTTAGTTAGGTCTTTGAAATTCATGTGACCTAATCTTTGATGCCACAGATCAATGTTACTTATGATGGCAGAATGACAAGTGAGATCATTAGTAGTAAGAATCCCATAGCAGTTATCAGATGTGCGAACCCCATGTAAAACAGTATTTCCCTTTTTATCCAAAATTTCACATTTATCTTTTGAAAACAATACTTCATGATGGGAATCACACATTTGACTAATGCTCAAAAGATTTGCTTTAAGGCCATCAACAAGTAAGGCATTATCTAGCTTGGGAAGACCAGCAACACTTATAGACCCTTACCAATGACTCTAGAAGTGCCGCCATCTCCAAAGGTAACAATTCCTCCTTCATATTTTTCAAGAGAGGTGAAGTAGGATTTGTTACCGGACATATGACGAGAGCACCCACTATCAAGATACCACATGTGTGAGTCACGTGCTTTTAGAGCAGTGTGAGCAACAAAACAAGTCAAATCATCTTTTCTAACCCAAATCTTTTTAGTCTTGGTGTTCTGCCTAGACATGTAAGGTTGTCTCCTAACCCAAAAAGTATTAGAATTTCTACCCTTTTGAGACACCTTACCAAACAGTTCAAAACAGTAAGGACGAATGTGGCCATACCTACCACAGTGATGACAAATAAAAACAGGTTTTACCTCCTTTTGTTGATCTTACCTGCTTTTGCTTGATGAAGAGAAGGATCAACCTGGTCTATCTTCAATTTGCCCTTTGCTTGAGTCTTCAAGTTATGTGAAGTAGAGGCCTGTCCCTTGTGAGCTGTCGCACCATAGCCTAGCCCTCTTTTGTCAGAACCCATTTGTTGAGACCCGAGTATGTCTTCTAGAGATCTGGAACCTTTGTTCCACATGGCAATTGTTGCTCTAGCAATACGGAGTTCTTCATCTTTCTGTCTGACTTTCTCTTCCAATGCAGCTTGTGACAGCTCAAGACTTTCAAGTTTTTCTTCATATGTGGAATACACCTTCAGAAGTTCATTCCTTTCAGTTTCACAGGATAGAAGTTTTCCACATAAGTCTTGCCTGTCACTTGAGATCTTGATGACATTCTGTTTTGCTGTCAAGAGTTCTCCTTTGAGCCGGACATTCTCACTCTCACATGTTTTGAGCTTGAGAGAGAGTTTGTCGTTGGTTTTAGACAAATTCAGAGATTCCTCGTACAGCTTCTCGTAAGCTTGTTGTAGTTCATCGCCATTGATCTCATCAATGTCTTCAGATATTTCATCATCCTCTCTTTGCTCCTCATTCTTCTTGACCTCGTCCACTCTAGCAACCAAGACAGATAAGTTGCTGGATGGTGGTGGAGGTGGATCTCTTCCTTCATGGAATTGGCTCAGAATTTCCCATGCATCTTTAGCCTTTGTGCAGTGAACAACCCGTTGCTGTTCTTCATTGGAGATTGCACCACGAATAGTGATCAGGGCTCTCTGATTGCCCGGATTATCTGCACTTTCTGTATCTTCTTCAATGGCTTGCCAACCTTCTGGTTCAAAGGCTCTCAGAAAAGCCCTCATTCTGATTTTCCAATACAGATAGTTAGTCCCATCAAAGGTGGGAGCATGATGCAAGTTTTGACCACGAGCTGATTCCAAATGCTTTGGAAGAGGTTGAGAAACCGTGGCCCAAAATGCCATGAAAGCACTATCCCCATCTTCACCAGATTCAGGTTCTTCGGGTTCTTGCTCCGACCCGCTTTCATCATCCCAAGTTACGGTGTAGACTTTCTTCCGATTCTTTTTCGAAGGGCATTCAAGGGACATATGGCCAAAACCTTGACATTCATAGCACTTGACCCCTGGCCCCCTTACAATCTTCTTTTCAGTAGTTTGAGCAAATTTTGGTGGAACAGTTTTGGGTTTGTCATTACTCTTATCTTTTGAAATAGGGGCTCTGAAATTAGGCTTCTTTTTCAAAAAAATTTTAAACTGTTTTGTAAGCATAGCCGTCATCTCAGACTCTAAATCAAATTCAGTCTCCGGAGGTTTTGCAGTCTCATGAGCACTCGTGAAAGCCATAGTTTCTTTTTGCTTTTTCTTTGAAATTTGGTGGGCTTCATAAGTCTGCAAATTTCCAACCAATTGATCGAGCTTGAGGGTATCAACATTCTGAGCCTCCTCAATGGCTGTCACCTTTGATTGGAACCTCTCGGGAAGGGACCTCAAAATTTTTCCAACAACTTTCGCTTCCGGGATTTTTTCACCGAGAGTGAAACAGGAATTCACGATATCACTGAGTTTTGCATAGAAATCATCAAACGTCTCATCGTCGCGCATAAAAAGGGTTTCAAAGGCGGAGGTGAGACGTTGAAGTTTTGACCTTTTAACAGAGGTAGTACCTTCGTGAATTGTTTCAAGAATATCCCACGCCTCTTTTGCTATTTCACACGTGCAAATTCGACGGAATTCTTCAGGTGTGACAGAGCAGAAGAGGGAGTTGAGAGCCTTGCTGTTCCAACTCGAGTTCTGGTAATCAGTTGTGTCCCATTTATCAAGGGGTTTAGGAATATCAATGCCATTAACGGTGATTGTAGGTTCACTCCACCCAAAGATTACGCAGTGCCAAACTTTCTCATCGATGGATTTTAAAAATGCTCTCATACGAGCTTTCCAATAAGAATAGTTTGTACCGTCTAGTAAAGGGGGTCTATGAGTCGAGTTACCTTCACGAATAGAATCCATGATACTAGTCACACAAAATCACACTCCTATAGTTTTGAAAAAACAAAGTTTTTGATAAAACAAAGAGTGACCCGCTCTGATACCAATTGAAAATCCTACGTGATTCGTGATTAGATCAAGATTAATATTCCAAATCCCAACAATTCAAAACACTCAACCTAAAATCATCAAGCACTTACGAGAGTGATTTTAGTTTGTTTGTTTTTAAGAATAAACAATAAATCGACACAAACGATTTTTTACGTGGAAAAAACCACAATTGAAGAACCTTCAATTGTAATCAAAAACCACGGGCGAACCGCCACTGATCAATCCACTACTGAAGAACTAAAAGATTACAAAGATACCATACAAATTACCCAACCCAGTCAATTTGTCTCTGAATCTTCTGTAACTCTTTCACCACGCCTTCGTCACGGAACTGATCCTGAAGTTGATTCCACACCACAACTTCACTTGTCGAATTAACGACTGCGTAGAATCAAACGCCTTTTGAATTCTACGTTTTAATCTTCGGAATCCACCGAAGAGAACTCACTTGAATTTTAAGAATCAACCTCCTTGATGTATGAATCTCAATGCATAAGTTTAGAACTCTCTCAAGAACATCAAGGAAAACTATGAAAAATCTCAGAAGAAAACTTCAAACAAAACTCTAGAACTCTTGAATTAGATCTAGAAAACCAGTCCCCTAGTTTTAGGAGAAAACCATCTTCTTATAGAAAGCCAAAAAGAATCCTAGTTCTGAAAGAAACCAAACACTTGAAAAATTTCGGATTCTGAAGCTCGCTTGAGCGAGAAGCTTATCTTGCGTGATTTCTACTAGAGCCTTCGCTCGAGCCACGAACTCTTCACTCGAGCAAGGAAACAACACTTTCAGGTTTTTGTGTGGAAGCAGTTGTTCGCTCGAGCCACCTTCATCTTCGCTCGAGCGAGCATTGACCTTCGCTCGATCCACCAATTCTATGCTCGAGCATACATCCACCCCCTTCAGGTTTTAAACCAGACGCAGTCCTTCGCTCGAGCGAGGACATCTTCGCTCGAGCGAGGAAGACAAAAATGCACAAAAAATTACAACTCAATCACTGAGTTTTGTTCGCGGGATTTTGACAAGATAGGACCTAACACTATCTACTCGTTTCATACTATTTCTTCTCCTAACCTAGTTTCCTTTTGTTTCTTTCTATTTTCCTTGATATGAATTTTGACCCATTGAAGACTAATGAGTTTAGAACCAACCTAACTAATTATTAGTTAAAGAGCAAAGTAATGGATTTGTTTATTTGATTAAGAGAAGTAACTTCGATCAAGAGAATAATTCTATGTTCGATATGTTATGCTATGTAATTGTGTTTACAGGTCAAGTCAAGGATATCGCCAGCTGCTACCAGAAGCCCATCAACGTGAGTAATAATATTGTAAAGATATGTTAATATATATTCATTTTGATACATAAATGTTGTGATGTTCTGGTGTTATGTATTATGCGAATGAATGAGTTACAAGAACTGTGATATGAAATATGGTTATGAACTGCGAATTGTTGGTAATTTGATATGGTGGGCCCAAGGCCGTTCCGTTTATGCTATGACACGATGTGAATTGTCCGGTCTTTAAGACCTATTGATTGCTAGTATGGAACAAAGTACTGTACGGAAATAAGTACTACAATGGGAGTCACCTCTAGAATCCATACGAGTCACCTCTTGGGTCCATACATAAATGAATTGAGCCCAAAGAGAGGTGGAGACATGTCGATGTTCCATCTACTCCACGATAAGATACAGTGTTACGATATGAGAGGTGGAGGCATGTCGATGTTCCATCTACTCTATGATAAGATACAGTGATACGACATAATATATTTGGACCTAAGGTCGTTCAGAAAATATGATATAAATACGAATGTTTTTACATCGCTATATGACCCATGTTTACGAAGTGCTATTTTATATGAATGAATAGATATCCTATTTTGAAATATGACTCTAACCCTTTGTATAAGTGGGTGTACCATTCACCACAAAAAATGTTTTGTAATGGTTTCGGATATGTATTCCATTTGAAAAGCATGGATTTTGATATGATAAATGTTTCAGAATTGTGACACATGTTTTCCTAATGTTAAGGACATCATTCGTTAATCTCTTTACTTTACTATTATTCACTAGGCATTAGCTTACCCTTTTACTTTATATATATATATATATATGTAGGTGGGCCATCGAAGGATCAACATTAGAGTTTGTACCGAAGTCCGCCTCTCTGTCAAGCCTCCCATAAAGTGCCTCCATGTAGAAGCGTAGTGTTACTTCGCCAAGCCTAGTTTTGTTTGGAGTCTTTTCATGTTGTGTGTGAGATCTGTATAAACTTTGTTATTGTATATGTATATAAGGAAGTGTAGTTAAATGTTTTAATTATTTTAGTCGTCACGTATGCACAGCTCAATAGACATTTATTATTTTTGGTACCTACTTCCACTTGAGGCCTCAATTTGATTTAGATATTTTTGAAATTTTGTTTCTGAGGCTTGAGTACAGGCCGATCATGACCTAAACTTTACTAAAAAGGAGATTAGCGTCATTATATGGTATATGTCTTAATGTATTTGTTTTGAAATTTCACATCGTTAGTGACAACTATGTCAATTGACAACTCTCTGAATCAACTATCTACATAAAACTATAACTATGTCAATTGTAATGTTTATCATTTACTTTATTTTACTCAAAAATATAAATGTTATAACACATTTTTATATTAAGAAATATGATATGACATACAACATAACTTAGGATTGATAACATTACATTCAATATTAAAATACAACACATGGTACAATCGATTTGGATAATCATTAATTGAATGTTCAAAAATATATACAAAGAAATTAATAAAAGGTTTTTAACTGTGATTACATATATTAAAAAATGAAAAAACTTGACACACAAAGTTTTTGAATTCCTTGATCATATTTTGCATCTCTCCAAGCAATTTCTAACCTGAAAAATGAAAACACAAATTAACTGAGAGACCGCTAAAAGCATATGAATAAACTTACTATTTGTAAAGCTATTCTAGTCTTAGAAAACATAACTGAAAAGATAAAGATAAATCAACTTTTATGTTGTAGTAGCTGAACTAGGTGTTTGATTGGCTTCAATGAAAGTGAATTAAGAAACAATGATTTAAGCCAATCCTTGACAGATGTTACAATTCTACAAGAATAAGAAAAAGAAAAAATCCAGTCTCTCAAATAGAAGTAGCATGTACAAATTAAGCATTTAAACAACCTCAATAATGCCAATTTGACTCCTCTATATCTATATATTTTTTTAAATCAAATTGTTCCACATTGTAGTTGAAAATTGTCCATTATACTAACTATTCGCATTTATCAGATGAAAATATCAAGAAATAAAATAGTTCTCGAAAATGAAATTCCGAAATCTAGTACAGCATAATCTATCAAGTCCCGACATTTTACCCAAATATGAAATCTTATTATTGAATCCATTATAGAGAAATAAACTCACTTAACATGCAAGCAATAGGGCTCAGCATGGAAGACACTGAAATATTGTTTTAGCATGATAGAACATGAAAGATACAGTTAGGCTGTATGAAAGGTTCATTGGAGGTACCGTAAGGCAGTATGATGCTTCCACTTTTTATAAGAATATTTTTAGTAGTGATGGTAGTAGTCCCAAATTGAGTGAGGGCTTCAAAAGTTGGCATAGTAATGCTTTTCCAGGGCTCCTACAAAAATATTGAGATATGTGATACAAGAAGGACCATTCGAAGGAAGAAAAAAAATACACTATGGCTTAGTTTAGCATAATCTAAAAAAGTCAAAAAGTTAAAAAATTACTATCATATTTAAGTCACATCATCTTATTTAAATCACATTATCTTTTATTACATCACTTCAAACTTAACGCATATTTCACGTTTTTTTGTAAAAAGTTAAAAAGTATACTTATTTAGATCATCCCAAACAATCCCTAAACAATATTGCATAAGAGGATTCTACTAGAATATGTAAATGAAGCATAAAATGCATCATGCTAGAGCCCTTATTTTGTTCAATATAATAACTGAAATTATTCTATATAATAACTAAAAGGATATTGCTAACAAAATGCACACGGACACAAGAAAAAGAAAAATATTAAACACTTTTCACTAATTTTAAAATAGAGTTGAACCTTTCAATGAGTGCATTTATATAAGAGACGGTTGAAATAGTTGCATGCAGTAGTACAAGTAAGGTTTGAAAAAGCGGCCGCAACCGTTACGTAACGCTGTTACATAACGGTTGTGGCAGGTACCACCGCCCATTACGACCGCTTTTGCAGTGTAATTGAGATTCACAAGTGTGTCGGCCGTAACGACTGCCATAGCGGTCGTAACGGTGTCGTAACAGCTGTAACGGCCTGTTACGGACCATTACGTAACAGTTCCGAATTGCTTCTTTCAAAAAAACACACACAAAAAAAAAACTGAAAATAGGAAAAGAGAGAGAGAAGAGGGAAGATAAAGAGAGAAGATGGAGAAGCAAGAGATATAGAGAGAGAAGAGGAAAGATGAAAAACATATTATTGATTTGTTAAAGGTGTAAAACCTATGCTATTCTATTCAGTTGCTATCACTCAACCATTTTGTTTATGTGTATCTATCTTTATATTGTTTGAAAATAATAATAATAATAATAAGTGTGGTCGTTATCTATTTGGCTTGGTTAAAATATGTATATATTTAGGCTCTTATTTATTCTCTTACTTTTGTCATAGTCATTGTTTATTTTATATATAATAGTTAGTGATTGATTTTTTGTATAATATAAAGTCATTAATTATTAAAATAAAATATAAAAATCTCAGTTTAGAATGATTTAAAAATATGAAATATATTGGATCATACTTAATAATTTACAAAAATTGATCAATATTTATTTTAAACCCAATAAATATGATCATGGAAAAAAAATATACGTATTAGTAAATTTTTTTCAAATTGTGTGAAAATAAAAAAATTCACAGTTCCGGTTACCGCAACCGTTACGCTACGACCTTTACACCCGCAACCGCGCCACCGCCACCGTTAGGGCGACGACAACCACTTTTCAGAACCTTGAGTACAAGCAAAAGAGGAATGCCAAAAAGAGAATGCAGGTTGAGTTTATGATGGTCTATGACATAGCAGACAATATGAACCTAAGTAGAACGGAATGATTAAAAAAAAAAACCAGAGTATGGATTTTTATTTTTGTATTACTATTTACTACTCAATACTGTTCATGTAGCTGGCTCTACATAGTTAAATTTTAAGATTTTTTAAATACATGAATTGTCAGAAGCATGGCTTTTGGTTATAATAATAATATTTAAAAAATCCAAAAATTAATGTCACTGTATTAAGGCATTAATCTAAAGGAGTAAACTACTAACCTTTGGTTGACATATTCTATGTCATCAGCACTTAGTTCTATCAAGAGATTTGTATTAAGAACTTCAGTTATTCCAATGGATAATGAATGACTCCCTGAATTCTGCAGACAACAGTAATAGTAAATGATTAAAAATCCAAATAATAGACATCATTAAGAATATGACATCTATAGTTGCTAAAACATAACTGGATGCTGGTTTATCCTTCCAAACCTCTCTTGCACAACGTAAATTGGTGACTGCTTCGTATTGATTCGGTTCATATCAGCCTGTCAAAAGGAAGATTCTTATCAAATCAAAGCCACAATATGAGACTGTAAAATGGCATTCTTAACATTTAAAGACCAAACATTCACAACTCGCAAAAATGGTTTACTCGAGATGATTCGTCATAAATGTTTTTCCAATTTCTCAAAAAAGAATGCCATTGTAGAAGACAAATATTGCTAATATAGCATTTAGTTGAACCAAACAAAAAATAAACAACATAAATTACAAAAATCTAACCAGGGAAACACTTAGTTTAACAATGTTTGCATTTGATGTGTTATGTACATTAAAAAATGATGAAACATGCATATTTTGCACCATAAATGATCAAAATCTATGTGAAAGTCCTCCAAACCAAAAAGAAGAAATATATTTCACATTGGTAAGGTGATTTATTTCACAGAGGTAAGGTGCACCATTGGCATTTTAGTTGTGCTATGTAAGAAATGGCGGATCAGCACTGCTATAAATGTCAATAAGACATGCAATTGACACAGATATATATAGATTTTCAAAACAAAATAAAATTATTTTAAACATGAACTGCTAGGATGATAGCAGGAATTTCAGTAATTAATTCCAGTTTTAAGTTACTAACCTCCCAGAAGTTCCACAACTAATTATGCAAGCAACTCCAAAATGGGGATAAGCAGAAATCCGGCTGCCCATTGAAAGCATCATAACCCACACCAATTTTGTTACATTCAAGACCATCTAAAGTAAATCTAACTCTCTCAAGCAGCATCCACATAGAAAAGTTCCTTCCCAGATTTTGTGGTTGACCCGGGCCACCCTTCAACAGGAGAAACAAGAACGCACTCAGCAACATGAAACCATATAAAACATAAAACAGTATAATAAAATTGACAAGAAGAAAAATAAGCCAGATGGAACATTAAAATTCTACTTTCCAGTCATCCTAATAGACCATTTCATAAGTCTTTGAAGTTGAAGAAACCCATAAACTTGAAATACTAAAAACTGAATAAAGAAAGTGTACTAACTAAAAACAGATTTTATTGCTATCTGCTATAGAGCTTGTGTGTAGAAATTACTTGGAGTTTCCTTGCTACTTCAAACCCCATCTCTGAAAGCCAAGGTATGACAGAATCAAAAATTTTAGAGCTTAGCAAAAACATCATAAAGAACCAGACATGGAAGGTTGAGCAGATCTGGGCAAACAATCTGGTTGAGGAAATGTGGGGGTGAGATTTGACACCGGTAGACAGAGATCTGAAACTGTGAGATTTTGGTTCCGATTGCCGAGAAGTAGGTGAGATCTTTCATTATTCGCGTAATCTGAGGGGCAATCGTTGTGAACGGAGATTTGAGGAGCAATTTGAGTACACAAAAAAAAAAAAAAAAAGGGTTTGTGCCGAAGAAGATATGAGAATGAGAAAAGTCACTCAAGAGATTGGTCTGTAGAATTTCATATATCTCATTCTCATCTCAGGAAAAGTAGAGTAATATTTGGATAGAAATTTGTGTGACGTAAAATAGAGGAGACGTGGCTTGCTCTCAAAATGGAATTCAAAACTATTTCACTCATCAGATCAGAGAAGAACCAGATTTCAGAAAAATAGAGAGAGAAATGGAAGTTTTGTTACCTGTGATGATTGTGGCCCGGAGCGAGGGGTTGCCGTTGAGAGAGGGGCTGTGAGAGTTTGAGATAGGAATAGAGAACAGAGAGAGGGCAGAGGGCAGCGACCAGAGAGGGGGTCACGATCGGCACTGCTCGCGATCGGCTGTGCGAGAGAGGGGCATGAATGCGCAGCGCCGTTCAAAGGAGTGTAGTCAGTGGCGCAAGAGAGGGAGAGGGAGAGGGAGAGGGAGGCATACCTCTGTCAATTCTATTTCCACCACCTAATAAACTCAGTGAACATACTTAATGAGAAATTAGGTTAATGACAATTATATCTTAATTAAAAATTACTATAATAGACATTGATCAACACTTTTAATAATATATATACAAATTTTCTATACACATCTTTTAGAAATAAAAATATCTCAATATACATTTTTTGAAACAAAAAAATTAAACTATAATTTTTTTTTTTGTAGTCACTTTGCTTCTTACACACTCTGTACTCCTTTTTGTTATTTGCAAACAAAACATCTCCTCTATTGCTTTAATCTTTAAGTTTATACTCAATTATTAACATCGTTTAATTATTAGTTCAACAATTTTTATTTGATTTTGATCAACACTCCTAATAATTTTTTTTTTTTTGCATTTTTTAGTCGAAAATGCAGTGCCGAATTTATTAAATTAATTCGGTTATCAAATACCGAAAAAATATGAATAGTTCGTCACTAGAACTATTCGGTCTTAGAGTTCCAAACAAAATTAATATTTTCGGCACTAGAATTCTGAATTTTGTTATTATTTTCGGTTTTTATTATCCGAATTATTTTACTTACTTCGGCTCTGTAGAGCCGAGTTGAAATTTTCCTTACTGAAGAGCTATTCGGGCATGCACTGAAGAACCTAGGAAAGGTGGGCTGAAGTCAATTAAAGAGGGTAGTGGCGAATATTTCCAAGATATTTTTGCACTGAAGAACCTAGTCAATTTATATAATTGGGGCATCGTCTTCTTCCCTCCTGTTTGAAGAACCTAGTCAATTTATAATTTTGGGGCATCGCCTTCTTCAAGAAATAGGATGATGATGGTGAAGATATTTTTGCTTTAATCCTGTTTGAACTTCTTTTTCCCTCTTGTTTGAAGTAGAATTGTAAATTGGGATAAATTAAAGTGTGTGTATTTTGAGGGTAAAGTGTGTGTACATATGAGTGAAGGATTTATTTATAATTTTAAGGATGTGAATTGAGATAATTACTTAAAAATTAAATTAATAGGGGAAATTTATTGGAAAGTCCTTTTTGGATGAAAGCTGCTCCGTTTGGTCCTGCTGATTTTTTGTTTGTTTGGCAAGTCCATATTAGGTGGGACTGCTTACCCAGAAGTCCTTTTTTGAATGTTTTTGGTGTGGGTTGGACGCATATACCCTCGTTATTTGTATGGGATTTTACGTTTTTTCCATTTTCGTTTCTGCAATCCCAACAATCATGGGTGAGATGTGGGTGATAATTTATTGACGCAGCATTATATTAGGGTTTACATTATGTATTCATGCTGATCTGTGCGGCGTTGTATTTGTGCGGCATACATTCACATCGTCGTCCTGAACAGGTACTCTATGCATTCTCCCTCACCATTCCCACACATGAACGTATTCTCCCTCACTTCTGCACAGTTTACTTGATTCGTTTTCACAAATACAACACCGAATTACATGACTTCCCGACTGCTACACCGTCTTACACACATATGAACAACCAACACATTGGAATCTGCGTTTACACCATCGTTGTACACAGGAACTATTTGCATTTTGTATTAAAAATCCCCCCTCACCATGCCCAGACATGATCGTTTCGTCCCTCACCCCTTCAATATTTACTTGATTTGTTGCGACGAACACAACGAACAATTCCATGTTTACCAACTGTTATGCCCTCGTTGTCACACATTCGCACCGATGCACAATCCCCATTGTACTTGTACGTCTATCGTATTTTATGTATTTTTGGTTTGACGGGTGTACCTTTGCCGTTTGCAGATGGATGCCTGCATGATGCTTCTTTGTTGTTACCGGTCTACGAACATCGCATATAGTCTGCAACCATCGAACACTTTTGCAGAGTTGGTCAATTATGTTTGCTCGAAGTTTGCCGAACTCTTGCCGGGAAAGATTCTGCTGTTCTATAAGATACCCGGCTATAACAACTTCTCCCTGCAGAACGACGTCGACATGCAAAATATGATTTGTCTTGCACGCTCGTTCCACTTGCAGTTAATTGACGTGGTCGTTAAGGACCATTCCCGGGTGGATAACAACACTCCGGTCATTGACTCTTCAACAATACACGCCCATGGCACTACGGTGGCTACGTCATTAAACGATTTGGGGATAGACGATGAGGTCGACCTCTTGCAATCATTTTGTCCGCACAAGGAGAAAGTCTTCCTTTCTGCTCCATGGGCAAAAGGTTTTACCCATATCGGACAGCATTTCGAAGGGGGGCTTCTGAATTTCGAATTGTGTTACGAAAATATGCCGTCGAATGTGGGTTCCAGATCAAATTTGTTAAGAACGACTCCGTTCGGGTAACGGCTATCTGTGCTATGCATGAATCAAAGTCTTGCACCTGGGCTGTGCACGGACAGAAATTGGAGGCAAATGGATTTTTCTACTTGCGAAAGTGGAACAGTGAGCACATATGTGGCGTGGCTGTGCGGACATCCACACACCCACTTGTTGGATCTGATCTTGTGGCCGACATTGTGTCCGAACGTGTGCGGGATAGGCCACTAACCCGTCCTACCGAAGTGATATTGGACTTAAAACAAGATTACGGGCTCGATATCTCTTACCGCGTGGCGTGGCTTGGTGTCGAAAAAGCGAGGGGAGAACTATTCGGGGCACATTCAATTTTGTTTGACCAGTTACGTTGGTATAGTAACGTAGTAATGGAACACAACCCCGGTACCTACATCAACATCGAATACGATGATCACACCCAACAGTTCACATGCTACTTCATTTCATTTAAAGCATGTATCGACGGGTTCAAACATTGCCGCCCCCTACTTTTCTTAGACGCCACGTTCCTCAAAGGGCGCTTCAAAGGTTTTCTACTTGCCGCCACTGCCAAAGACGGAAACCAAGGTCAGTTCGTTCAATTTTTACTTGATGCACTACACGATTTACATGACAACCACCCATACCAGATTCATAAAATTGATTTACGCCAATGACCCACTCAGCCCATATTTTTGTCATACACATTTAAGACAATACATAAGTATTTAGACAACATTTTCCAATCCCGCAGGTTTGTTCCCCTTGTCGTATGCGGTGGTGGACTCCGAAAACACCGCAAACTGGTCTTGGTTTCTTCAGCATCTCGCGCATGTGGTGCAGGGGGACAGAACTCTAGCCTTTGTTTCCGATCGGAACCTCGGCTTGCTAGAAGCAATGCCAACCGTATTCCCGAATGCAGAACATGCATTCTGTCTACAACATTTGCAGAGAAACTTGAGGAACAGGCTGCGTTACACAAACAGTATGCGCGGGCGGGTTTGGTTAGCAAATTACGACATTGTGCATACGCACCAACTGTTACCGCTTTTAACCACAAAGTTGAACAATTCCACAAATCGGGCCGAGCTGTTGCATCCGAATTCTTAGCAAATGCACATCCACAACATTGGGCAAATGCATTTTTCAGGTCTGTCCCACAAGCTCTTCCAAAACATACAGAAAACATTTTTTTCACAATGTTCAAATTTTGTTATCCGACATGTTGTATTTATTTTTCCAGGGGGCGGCGTTACGGTGAAATGTGCTCAAATGCTGCAGAATCGTTCAATTCATGGGTCCGGGAAGCGCGAAACCTCCCAATCACAAGAATGGTTGACAGCATCCGGACCAAATTGATGCGACAAATGGCAAAACGTAGAGACGCTTCCCAAACGTGGACCGGCGCCATATGTCCCAAAATGGAGTCCCGTCTAGAAAAAGCATTTAACGAAGGTAGATCATGGAAAGTGAGCCAATAAAACGCTGATGTTTACGAAGTGCACTCTTTCCCGTCGGTCACTGTTGACATTGGACAACGCACTTGCTCATGTTTCAAGTGGCAACTTAACGGCTTCCCTTGCTCACACGCAATGGTTGCTGTCCGTAAAAGTGGTCGGGATTTGAACACATTGGTGGAACCATTCTTCCACGTATCCGAATATCGTTCAGCATATGCAGCAAGCATTTTCCCAATTCCCACTGTCGAGCAACCCCCTTTCAACCCAAATGATTTCGTCATCAAGCCCCCCGCCGTGAAACGTCCACCTGGTAGACCAAAGAAGAAGAGAATACTGTCAAAAGGGGAACATGTTCAGCAAATCAGATGCAGCAGATGTGGGCGCATGGGGAATCATAACAGGAAGACATGCAACGAACCCATTTAACCACAACCTTCCACCCACACAAAACAGCTCAAAATTATTATCTATTTTTGTTGCTCCCCCTAGGGGGTAAACTACTTTCTTATTAATTTCCAAGTTGTTTCCGTGATGCACTATATTTTCTTTTCCAAATGTTTTCGTTTACAATAATCGTGTGCGACGCCACACGACTATGTCATAGCCAATTTACTATCATTGGCACACTCAGTTAGTAATTACAACTACCATTCATTTAGTTCGATATATGTTTTTACCACAGCAGAGTTTGTTGTTCCATCAAAAATTTTCACATCCATGGTTGGTACCATTATGGCATAAAGAGAAACACTTAATCACATTTGTTAAGTCATATTGACTAACACACATTCAACATCCGTATTCGATATCGAAACAGCCAGGGAAAAACGCTGCCATGAACTGTTGAATGTTACGCTTCCATGAATTGGTGTATGTTACTGCCATGCATTCATTCAACTTTACATTGGAAAGGTTCGCACCAAAAAATCAAACTTACATTGATCATAACAAACAAACATCACAAACATCCCATGCAATACATTCGGATAAACCACGTTAACCTGTAACTGGATTTTGAATACGATCGCACCTACACATTGACGTTAACCACAAACTGAGTTTCAAATCCCAGTTTAACAACACAATCACAGCATTGCTGCTAACAACAAACAAACATCCCATACGACGTTAATCTAACTCTGCGTTTGACATATCAATGAATCAACAAATTCACATTAACCATTAACTGCATTTTGAACATCAGGTATTACCTCATTCACATTGCTGAGTACTGCACAATAACATAGCCATGATTCAGTTGAACTTTACATTGCAACAATAAACACTTAACACTAACACTTTCGAACGCAAACACAAATTACAAATCCCACACAATAGGTACACATATACCACGCTAAACTACAATGTGTTCTGACTAACATTGCACCTACACATTCACATGATACATTCCAATCACGACATAAGACAACATTAATCTGTAACAGAGCTAACAATACCAACGTAACTACATATTCACAACTTCCCACATGACGACGTTAATATGAACTTGCGTTATGAATATCAGTGCATCAATACATTCACATTAACCACCAACGGAGTTTTAAACCCCATCGTACAAACACATGCACATTACTGAGACTGGGACAGTAACGCAGCCATGAATCCGTCGGTCTTCTAGGTCACAGCAATTAACACCACACACTCACACTTTCTGAAAGCAAACAGCAAATAGAAATCACAAACAATACGTACACACGCACGACGTTAACCTGCAATGCGATTTGATTACAACTACACCTACACATTCACCTCACACATTCCAATTAAGACAAAAAACAACGTCAAACTGTAACTGAGTTAACAATACCAACGCAACTACATATTCACAACACAAACTAACATACACCCCCTACAAACAAACATTTGCACCATACAACACATACTAACCTTGCTACCACTCAATCTACTACAAAATAACAACACTTTGTCAAGACAGTGTAAATCACATTTCAACAACACACTAAAATCTGCAAACACTAAAAACACATAACCAGCACATAAACGCTTCACAATTGGTTCTGAAACTGCCAACATAAAACAAGGATTTAAAATGGCCTACTTGAGGACAACAATTCAAAACGGCTGCAAAACGAACTAACATAATAATTTTCCTGTTATTGTAATAGAAGCATAATGTACTAGAAGCAGAATGAACATTTTCCATTTGGCAGCTGACCCAAACTATCCATGACCAACACAATACCAACCAACAGATGACAACCAAAAACATATAACCAAAACATAACTATAAACAAGTTTCTACTATATCGGCCAACCAAAATACTATTTGCAACGTACTAACTAGGCAATACTATTCAAATTACTTGTCGCAAGAACTAACGTAACAGTACTTGAACTTCCATCACCCCACCATTCGTCCCATATTGCTCATCACACCACGTATAGGATCTCCTATAAATTTTCTGACCATGTCCGCACGCAGGACGCTGCAGTTACCTCCTTCCAAAGAACGTCCCACATCAACATGATTAACATACTGCCTTATAACTGCGCACACAATAATCGCACAATCCATGCTGTACAAAAAACAAATAACAAACGGAACGTCAACAACACACGTGTCAACACTTGCGCACCAACAAACTTTTATGAAACAAAAAGGAAAATGCACTTACGTTTCCGCCCGTTGCTGGGGGCATTCAGAAACTGATTCCACCATCATGTCAAAATCCTGCGTACCAACCAGCTGATCCAAGCCGTTTGTCGCCATCGCTTGCCGCTGAATGTCTGTCACTATGTTTTTCTACGCAATCACATCAAAACAAATTAGCATAAATAACTTCTAATTCCATTACCATTAGAAAGTGCTCAACTTTAACATTACTCATATTAACGCACCAGTTTAACGGCTTCCGCGTAGTGCACACCACCGGTACCGGACCTACTACGCATCGAATTGTAATGCTTCCAGCTCCTGTCCTCGGTGTCATAAACCAATAACGTCCAATGTCCAAGGTGGCAAAGGGGAAAATGCATGTAACGAGCCCCCATACCAGCATGAAGATTGCTTTTCACATAGTTGAATTTGGCTTCCACATTGTCACCTTTCAGCACGTCCTGCACACATCGAAAAATACTAAATCAATCCACTACATTGTAAAAATAGTCACAAAAACAAGACCCAACAAAACCATACCCAGCATATGCTGCTGAAGAAATAGGAGTTTTCCGGAAAATCTTTTCCCGCATTCAACCTTTTTTGGTCATCCGACAGCACCTCTGCAAAGGCATCAATAACCTGCCACAAACATTGCAACAAAACAAATTAGGCTACCATTTCATACATTCACACAACTTTACATAACTCATATTTCAGTAAACCAATATGACCCACAATTCAACTGGTTACACTTACATTTCCCCTGACGCCTAACTGCCTCACCAGTGATCTAACATCTGAAAAATATACTGCATTCCCATCGTCTCGACCAACCCACATTACAGCCCTGCAAATGTGTGAAACATATAACGTTACAATTACAATTACCACAACATTAATGTGTAGTACAGTATTAAAGAAATACCACTGGAACGAGTACTCAACGCCCCCTATTATGATACTCACAAACATACACATTACTCACCTATCACCATATTTCTCATACGCAGTGCTTATTACATCTTTCTCCCTTTCTGACATCATCTTCCACACTATGTTACGATTTGTGATTCCAAAACCAGAAAAAATTTTCTTCGCATCACCAACATTCTCCACATCAACCACGCCTTCACGCTGCATCAAATTGACACTACAACCAACCCCTCCAGGCTTCGAAAGACTAACTTCGTTGTTCATCATCCTTCCCCTACGCCTCAACTCCGGGTACTCATACCCTGATAATTTCAGATTTTTCCTCACTTTACCTTTGATATTGCGTACGAAAGAATTCACACCATCCACAACACTGCAACCTTCCGTCAACATAGGACTCACAACAACAACGTCACTGTCATCAGCTTGGATTTCGTTGCTGTCAACCAGTGGGACATATGCGACGGGAGAGGCGTCCACCAATATACCACCTTCAATAGTCGGGCTCTTATCCCGTCCATTTCCAACATCAACCAGATTCCCGAGACCATATCCGTCCACACGAGTGTTCGTAACATTGACACCGGCGAAATGTTGCGTCACATTATGCACTGCTTGCTCAGCAACTTGCTCCTCAAGAGCTGTAAGACTCCGTCTCAACTCGGCATTCTCAGCTACTAGTTTCTTGCATTCTTGATCTTTCACCTTAAAAATGCTCTCGAAACCTTCCACCAGATTAATTGATTGCATTTCAATCTTCTTCTTCAATCTATTAACTTCTTGCTTCAATTCCATTATAATTTTACTGTCCCCTGCGTCACAATTTCTAATATGAGGAATAGCTGGACCAACAAATTCTGTACTGTTATGCCCCTTCGGACTACTATCTGAGCGTAGAAACTCACCATCCCCTTCTTCCACCCCCTCACCGGATACAACGCCACGCTCCGAATATCTCATAACATACGCAGCATTCCACGATTCATTTTGTACGCCCCCCTCACACTGCTTACCGTAGCTCCTTCCCTCTAATTTCACTCGTGCAAACCCACTACCAGCAACTCCAGTCTCTTTAACACCATCGTCTTCAAAGAAACCCACTTTCATATCCCCCATCAAACACCTCCCTTCCAAAATCGCCATCTCGTCCGCCTGTATGACCAACTCGTCCGTGATCACCTACCCAAAACAGCAGCAATTAAAAACCAACATTATAGCAACCACAGCTAACAACAAAATCATAAACATGAAAACAAATAACCTACAAAAAACCACAACACATCAAAAACACTTACCTCAAACTTATTTGGATCAGATAGTTTCAAACTTTGACAACTAGAAATAACCTCACCAACGTCCCATCAGAGGAATCTGGGAAACCTGTGCCCATGTTTGGCTTTCACAATATTCGTGTGTTCACACAACCAATACTGCATCACAACCAAACAGGAAACCAAAAACTCATATAAGTTTCAACCACCGTAAGCCTTTCCAGCAAACACAAATTTATGTTATCAACCAACAAAACTACCAACATACAAACAGTACACTTACCATTAGAGCAACTACGCATCCAGTAACTTTCTCCGGTTTCTGATGGAAGTCCCTCACTGAACACATTAACATGTTACGTACAGCTGCACTCCAATCATATAATTTCATGGCGTCAAAGTTGTCCACATACCGTATCAATGTCCAACTAATAGTCTCTCCGGACGTTGCAAAAAACAACTTCCCACACACATACAGACAAAGGAACTTGGCCGTATCTTCATGATCACGTGGCGTGTCCCCCACAGATGCCTCCATTAGCAAATCCTTCACAAGTTTTGCAGTAATCCTACTAGTACCCGGACACCTTCGCTGGACAAAATCAGATGCAGGTCTCGGTCGTGGCGTCATATCAAGGAATGCACTGCCACCTTGCAACCCAAACAGCAGCTTCACATCGTCCACCGTCACGTCAACTCCACGTCCACCAAGAACAAACTTCCCTTCCCAAACGCTGTATGACTTGATGATGCGCACAATGAGATCGTCGCCTTTTCGGAACTCCGTGTGATCAAGTTGGTTGATTAATATAGCTTCAAACATTAAACAAAATGGCGTTGTCCTCAAGTGTGCCAGGTGAACTTCCCTCAACTTAACTGCATAAACCAGTTTAATTATCCCAGCTACGTTAGATCGGAAATTGAGCCTTGTTTTTACTGACTTCCTAGGGGACCTGCTGACAACATTAGGCTTCTTGAACAGGACTCGTCGAGCCATGTTCACGCCGGATTTTCTTTTCTTCGACATGGCCAAAGCCTCTTGCTTTTTACGTTCACAGTACCGTGTCCATCGGCTCCCCCCAGAATTAGCCCCTGCAGTTCCATAATTAACAAAAATTAGACTTACAACTTCAGAAACGCAAAACAAATTACAGAATTTGCAACCACCAATCAATAACAAACCCCCTAATAATACCAGGAAAAGTACAGTTACTTAAATAACTCATTCTAACAACAACTACACAACAACACAATCCGACAAATCAGCCCACACACATAAGCAAATCGTTAACCAACCACATCACTTAAAAATTCCAAGATCAAATATAAAATTGCACTAAGGTAGATATGCCAGGTCCCCACACCCTCCCCACACCAGATAGTCAGACCATTCCACAACCAGGTACATGCGGTCCCCCCACACAATACCCTATTCCCTCGACATTATAACCCATTACCCCAGAATAGATCCTTTTCGCAAACATACCCCACAACAAGGGAGGGTACGAAGCAAGTTACACAAACAGAGGGATTCATAGCACAATCCACATCACCCGACATCCCACACTATTCTGGCCCTACAGGTCCAACATAACAAAAGTCACAATACCGAAGCAAACATCTCAGAAACAACACAAATATTGACATATTTAGAAACACGACACGGTATAAAACAAAATACAACAAAATGCACACATTCATATCGTATTTGACATTCCAGAAAAACAATCCAACAAACCCCAAAACAAAACCCTAAGCACGTCATGACGGAACGCTAAAAGTAACATAACAACCCAAACAAATAACAACTCACCTGTATCAGACATCTGAATAATATTTTCGTATCCACCGCCAATGAAACTTCAGCCCAATCTCGACTGTTCACAGAGCCACAACGAATATATTAGGGTTCTACGCGACCACGAGTAAACGATTTCCAACCCTAATGCTTCTTATACGCACAAAATAAGTGCGTCAAAACTTGTCTAAATCTGTGAAGTGGGTACCGCAATCACCGAAATTTGAAATTCAAATCAAATAAAGGGAACAAATCGTAACAAATTCTTCAGTTCACATCGCATTCACAACACAAACTAGAACAATCCAGAACCACATCCCCAAAATACAATTACAAACTTGTTATGTGGGTCGGGTTACACAAGTCCATCATTAAAACGGGCGTCCATCACAGATCACGTTACTTTACGTTAAACACACAACACAAACCACAAATCAACCCGACGACCCGTTTACACACATCAACTAAAATAGCTACTAATACCTTTTTCATTGGGACGTGAGACACAATCACACCCCAGTCCCACAAAACACGCGCGCCCCCTAAATCATCCCCCAATTACACTCTCAATGGCAAATTGGTAAACAAACCCTCAACAGGACTAAATGGTTTTTAGAAAAACAATTAGGACCATATGATCCATAAGTTTGAAATATGGGATTTACTGGTCAATTCCCCAATTAATAGAGATGTGTATTGAGAAAAGATTTGCCCTGAGTTTATTAGGGTGGTGGAAATAGAATTTCCCGAGAATGAGAGTGAATAGAGAGAATGAGATGGAGTTTCAAGGTCAATTTTTTCTTTATAAAATAAAATTTTAAAAATATATATAATCATGTTAATTAGAAAGTGTGATTTAAAATATATATATATATATATATATAATCACATTCAATTAAAAAGTGACATAAAAAATAAAAATTATCATACTCAATTAAATTAGGTGTGATTAAAATATTAATTTGATTTTTTTAATCACACTTTTCATTAAAAGTGTCATGTTTTAATTTTCTTAAGTGTGATCTTTAAGCATTTTTATAGTAGTGTAAACCTTTAAATTTCAATTTTAAATTTTATTTTTAGAATGAGTTTTGTAATTGTAAACATTTAAAATCGCATTTTCAAAATGAGAGTTCATATTAAAATTGTATGTGAAAATACAACTTCAGCCTACCACATCAGTGCAATAGAATACTGTCAACTTGAAATCGCATTTTTAAAATGCGAGTTTATAACATGCAATTTCAACTTGCCACATCGGCGAGTCGTTGTCTATATAGACTTGAAATATGTCCATGTAAATTGAAATCGCATTTTGAACATGCAATTGAAGTTGCATGTTCAAAATGCGATTTCAATTTGAAAGTGCATTATCAAAATACAATTTCAAAAATGGGTTAGTTTCCTAAATAATTTAAAAAGTGGGTCAATTCTCTAAATTATTATTATTTTTTTAGAATATTAAAGAAAAAACTCCACATTTTTGCTAGAACCTATTTGCATTGAATAGCCCTATTTATAATAGTATTTTATCTTGAGGGCAGAATTTTGCTTTGGACTTCAGTTTGATTAACACCCTAAAATTGAGGGGTTGTTTGATATGTTTTAAATAAGTGTACTTTTTGACTTTTTATAAAAAGATGTGTAGAAAAGTAGAGAGGAGACGTTGATTGATGTGACCCAAAAAAAGATAAAAAGATAAAAAGTATGGACTTATTTAATCTTTCCAAACAAGGCTGATAGTAGATTTTATTTTTGCGTGCCTTTAAATAAAACACGGGTACTTTATATTTTTTATGTCCAGACATGTGGAGTTCATTAGAATTTCATTTCGATGATGATTTAAATTATTATTTTATAAATTTTCCATAATATTATTTATGAAAAAAAATAAATAAATTTGATAATCATAATATTTATTTTATTGTCTATATTTCTAAAAAAATAAATAGTTTATTTTAAAAAAACGAATATATGTAGGCAATAAGTGAAACTAAGAACTCGGCAAGTTGTTGAAGTAAGGAATTAATGAACTTGCAAGTTGTTGAAGTAAGGAATTACAAAGCAAATAAGAATTGCAAATAAGATTTCACAATCCTGAACATGTCTGAAACACCATTTAACATAACCTATTTGGAAGCATTTCTAAAAGCATGCGTTAATGGATGACCAACAAAAAGTCAAGCATATAATGGGCAACTTTAACCATATGAATATATATATATATAAAGAACAAAACTGGAAATGAATTAGTAAGAATGCAAGTAATATGAATATGCACCATCCCAAATTTTGTAATTTTAAGCAAAAAATATTTAGATATTTTAGTGATAAAATAAACTCTAAATAGGATGAATAACCAATCTTACTTCTTGATTGCAACTTTCAAAGTTTCTTACTTGATCTTTTGGACAATTTTCTTTTGTTTTTACAAATATATCTCTTACATGCCATGTAGTTTGATATTTTACAAAAAATAACTCCATAACCATCACATCTACTTCTCTTTTGTATTTCATCTAAACTTGTAAACGTAACCATGATTATGTCTGCAGGGCATGTAAACAATGGGAAACATCTTTGCTAGTTCAAAAGTCTTACTATAATTTAACTTTAAAGATCATAATAACTCTATAGGAAGCTTATCACATAAAGGGGACGGAGACTTTTATGGTATGGTAGTCAAAATTAAAAACTGAATTACATTATTAATCTTTGAATTGTGTATCAAAAGCTTTTTCTTAAGATTGCATAAATTCGATATTATTCTTTGTAAGAATAGATTTGACCTAATTATTCATATTGAAAAGATGTCAAATTCAGTACAATCGTAAGGTTTACAAAAGAAGCACGAAGATTTTGGTAAATTAACCCAAATAAAAGCACACCAGTCAACCCTAAGAAAGAAACAAAGAATCAATGGTGTATCATCAAGGCGGGTAGAAAACTATTACACAAAGCAGACCTTCACTTGATGCCTATCCACTCTATCAAGAAATTCCCTCTACACCACAATCATAATACTCCCTTGATCCATGTTATTTTACTTCCATAGGATTTGATCATTATATATTTCAAATTCTACTTAAAACCAATCAACAAGACAAATAGGAATTGAAAATTTTAGCAATAGCACAAAGCAATAATGTGCAGGCTTATTAAGACAGGGATGCTTTTTTAGATACAAAACACTCATTTACAGTGTAGTTCTGTTCTCTAACCACAAGAACACACAACAAGACCGTACGAGAGAGAGAGAGAGAGAGGCTGAACTCTGTTATTCAACTAAATAGGATGATCATTGTCATAAGACAAGTGTTTCTCATGCGAAATCAGCATAAAACTTTTCGAAATGAAAAGGCCTCGAAAGACCACACCATTTTTTATCTAAATTTATATTAATAGAATTTACAGCCAAAGGTTAGTGACAGGGTTGAAGAGTTTGGGACTGGGGCAAAAAAAAAAGTGGTGGATCATACATACATACTACTACATATATATGTTATTTGGGTTCTGCAAAAGGCAAATAGCCACAAAATTCATAACAGTCTCACTGATTCATACTCTCCTTCCCATTACAGTCACCATGGATGTTAACTTGTACAAGGCTGTCATGGAAGGCAAAGTTGATGTCCTCAGGCGACACATTGATCAAATTGATAACCAAGTCACCCCCAATAACAACACTGTTCTTCATGTCGCAGCCCAGTTTGGCCGATTACAATGTGTGGAAGAGATCTTAAAAGAGTGTCCCGTGTTGTTATGTCGGGTGAATAACAAATGCGAGGCTCCTCTTCACTTTGCGGTGAGGGAAGAATGCTTGGATGTAGCCAAAGCACTCATAGATTGTGCGAAGGAACTGGACTGAGAACTTGAAAGTGGGGGCGGAGCAGCAAAGGAGATCTTGAGGCGACAAATGAGGACAAAGACACAGCCTTGCACATGGCAGTGGGGAATGAACACTTCGATTTGGTCAAATTGTTAACAGGAGAAGATCCAGACTTTCAACATCCAGCCAATAATGCTGATGAAACTCCACTATACCTGGCTACTGAGATAGGATGCGTGGTGTCTGAGATCTTGGGAACTTGCACATCGCCAGCTTATGGTGGCCCTGGTGGTAGAACGGCATTGCATGCAGCAACAATAATTAAGAACCGGTTTTCTGAGAAGAAAAGTAATATTCTTCTCCTCAAACCCCTACTCTCTAGTTGCACTAATTATTGATATTTCGTAATAATAGAATCAAAAATAGCTTTGGGAAAAAAAAAATTGA
This sequence comes from Camellia japonica, assembly GCA_030407325.1. Classification (NCBI taxonomy): domain Eukaryota; kingdom Viridiplantae; phylum Streptophyta; class Magnoliopsida; order Ericales; family Theaceae; genus Camellia; species Camellia japonica. The sequence continues at coordinate 16,391,778 of JAPPVO010000036.1, read as the reverse complement.
AGTTCCATGCTGAAAACGAACAAGAATTGGAACAATGATATGCGTAATTGTCAGCATAAAACAAGAATTCAAATTCACCAAATGTTGTACGAGATTTCTGACACAAGGGGGACAGAAGTGTATAGAACTAATAGGGATTGACATTGTTGCCAAAATTCAAGAAAGATTGAAGCATGTTTTTGTTGCTAATATATGTATTATTTTATCCTTATTACCTTTCTTTGGTTCAGTTTCAGATCAAAGCATGAGAAGATTGTTGGAGTGGAAGCAGGATCTAATCAAGGAAGCAGATTACGGATGGATTATTATTATTATTATTATTATTATTATTATTATTCCCGACTTCATTATGCTGCACGCTGTCGTAATGTAAAGGGAAATAGACAGATACTAAAAAGGGACAAATCAGCGGCATACATTACTACTGCAGACAAGGATGACGAAAAGACAACTCTTCATATAGCTGCTGCTGAAGGTTGTAAAAGCGTAATGAAAGATATTTTGTTACAATGTCCAGATTGTTGGGAAATGGTCAATGGCAAAGGACAAAAAGTTCTTCACGTTGCCATGGATATGGAGGAGAAAGATGCGATTGAATTTATCAAAGAAAACCTATGGTCAAGCCATCTTAAAAAACAGAAAGACATTGAAGGAAACACACCTCTCCATCTGTTGTACCTGTATGGTGATGTTACTTTTGCATCAGTGCATCTGAAAGATTCAACAAAAGAATGGTGCAACAGAGAATATGAATGGGCTTTCAACAATAAAAACATAACGCCCGACGATATACAATGGTCAAAATTTCAGATAAAGATGTGCCAACCTTGCTGCACATGACATGCTTTTTTATGGCAAAAAGATATCTTGCGTGTCTTACTTAGTGTCAACCTAGTTGGGATTTAGAGAGTTTACTTTGATGCTTTTTGCTCTTACCTCCTCTTTATTAATGCAATTCCTTATTTTTTTCATCAATAAAGTTTTTCTTTTTGCTGATAAAAAAAAAATTATATATATATATATATATATATATATAGGGAGAGGCTCTTCTTCAGTTGGGATACCCAACCTCCAACGCATTTTCTTATAAATGAAATACTCAATGAACTTTATATATTGAAATGGTTCGAATCATCAATATGGACTTCATGATGGCCCACGGAGCCCCAACAACGCCCTCTAGCCCAATTTGGACTGAGAGAGTTGTAATATGTAGGGTTCCTTGAGTACTTCATCACTGTAAAAAATCACGTTAATCGGATATTGATAGTTACTTGCTCAGATCAGATTTGAATAAATAATTTATTTTAAAAATCATACTTATCATTGACACAAATGTGAGTTGATCAAGTGGTTATCGATATCGGATCAAATTAATTTTCTTAATAGATAATCTATTTGATAGAACTTACAAATTAAACAATTCAAATCACTAAAATGAGTCTCGAGAGGCTAGTGTACCCACATCCATAAAAAACTAGACCATCCAATTCAAAACTTCGACAAGAGGCAAACCAATTTTGAGGTGAAACCCGTTTCCACTACAAGGACCCATCGAAGTCCTTCATGAGCTGCAATGACTCTGTTAAGAGCATTATGCACCCAAGGAACTTTAGCCAATGAAGTTCCAAGCTGCCAAGATAGAAAGAAATTGGTTTTTTTTGAATTTTTGCAGTTTGAGTTATTTTCAGTTTAGTATTTTTTAAAAAAATTATATTAAATTTATTTACTTTTAAATCTATCTCAACTAGATGATCCTAAAGTTCAAATATATATATATATATTTTTAAAAAGTTCTGAAAATAAATATAAAAAAATAGATAATTTTTAAAAGTCTGTTATTTGAAAAATTTGACTTACCTTCATCCATAGTGATTTTTCTCAAAATTGAGTTAAATTTTTTTGATTTTTGAAATTGTCTAGTTGATAAGAATCTAAATTAAAAAAAAATAAAAAATTGATTTGAAATTTTTTCAGAAAAACATAAAATAAGTTGACATTTTAATTTTAACCAAAGGAAGCCTAACCACAAAATGTGATTTACACCCATATTTAAGGGTGTATATTGTAGAAGTACCCTTTTTGTGTATATCAATTGTACCCCATTTGGAAGAACTTGAAATCAAATTTTATGGTTTAATAAAAGAAAAAAAAAAAGTATATGAAATGCATTTACTTACTCATTAATATATAATTTGCTATGAATTTAAAAGTCATGAATTCTTTTCTCTCTTTTATGGCCTTTAGAATTCTAGTTTTTTGCATTTCCTTTCTTGGGTTTAAATGTGAAGAGAATGAGTCTATTGTTGGTTTAGTGGTGGGCTATGTAGAAATTCAGATTCATCACAAATATATTATTTGGTTTGGCTTTCCAAACTGATCATAACAAAAAAAATAGGATTCCGAGTTTGTGAGATCGAGAATTCATGGTGGGAGAAATATAGTCAGCCGGGATCAAGAGTTGATAACAAATATAAGGGTTCATAAAGACGAAAATCAGAAAAATCTTAAAGAACGAAGGAAAGTAGAATTCGAAGAATTCAAGAAAATGAGTGAGACCCATTTGATAGTGGCAACACTCATAGCAACCATAAGCTTTGCGGTCGGATTCACGATGCCTGGAGGTTATAATAGCAATAAAGGTTCAAAACAAGGAATGTCACTTCTAATAACAGAAGCAGCTTTCAAACTATTTGTTATTGCAAATACCATAGCCGCAATATGCTCCACTGCCTCTGTGTTTCTATACGCCACTGCCCCACTTTATAACACTGTCGGAGATGAAGAACAAGCTTACAACATTAAGCTGGTGTATCGCTATGTCATGGCCTTATTTCTCGTTTTAATTGCCGTGGTAGCGCTAATAGTCGCGTTCATTACATGCTCTTATGTTGTGTTATCACATTCTTTAGGCCTCTCAATTTCTGTATGTCTTATTGGTTGTATCTCATTTCTCATTTATTTATTGAACTCCAAAAGTGGTTTTCTTATTTTAAAAATATTTAACTCATAAATACATTAGTTATTGTGCGTACTGAATACCGCACTAGATGATCGTGGATCGGAGCTCCGCACTTGGTTGGACTGTCCAAGAATTGAGGCCCTGCAATAAGCAGCACCGCCAGAGGTGCCCCACCGGGATTGGCCGGATAACCCCTTTGGTGTGGGAATAAGTAATCGGAGAATGATGCTCCCTGAGTGTAGAGAGTTCAATTAAGTTCAGATACCTTCAATGTAAAGTTAGTGTTGTTTATATATCTCTCTTGCTTGTTGCCCAAGATGGTTCATGGAGCTCTGGTGCTGCCAAGTTTCCTTCTAGCTTTCCCCCCAGGTGGGGGACCATCCGTTAGTTGTCATGGAGTGCCTATACTCATTGTAGTTATGCTAATAACAAACCACATTCTTCTGGTTTAACTACTTCCGTGATTCTAGGTGTAAGGGACCAGCTGAGGTGGCAACTTGCACGTGTATATACTCACAGGTTCCACGTTTCTTTGAGAGGTTCCCTCAGCTCGGCCTTTTACAAGATTGTTTATAGAGATGGGTTGGTCCATTCGGATATCTTTGTATGGGCTCGGCCCACTTAAGTTCTGTCGATGCGTTCGTTCCATAGATTAAGTCTTGCAGCTCAGCCCAGCCCAACATTACGGCTGGACTAGTCTTTCCACTGTGAGTTGGGCTTAATTGGCTTGCCCATATGTTTATCTAACCTACTTGGATTTGGGCTTTAGTGGATTGGGCCGGCCCAAGGCATGGATCCGACCCGTTTCATACTCAGCCCCTTTATTTGCCCCCTAGCTCGCGCTAAGGTTCCCCTTGGGGGGAGCTATTGTTCTGTACCCCAAGCGTCGTGTCGCTTCGGATCTGTGGTTCAGCCTTGGTGACGGTTCAATCCTGATACACTCCCCCTGCATGTGTCCTTTCATGGTGACACGTAGCGGTGTGGTGTTGGTGCGCAGAGGTAGTGCGCTAACTCCATACCGACGGTCGTGCTTCGTGTACTTTCGCACTGGCTTGGCGCAATAAATGCTCTAAAACCATCAATCCAAAACCCTTTATCTGCTTTTCATTCTTCTAGAGCTTCAAAAAACCCTTTCCGTTTCTTTGAGCCAGTCTCATTTGTGCTTTGTCCAGACGTTTCTTTACCACTCTTGCTTCAGCGCTGCTTGCTCGCCACCGCTACTCTGATCTTTGTAAGTTCTCCCGTGATTCTTCTTCCTCTATATTTTTCCGTTTCAATCGTCTTGTTTGGCCCTTGCGCCATTATCTTTGGTATCTTATCATCTGAGTTCTACCCTTGCTCCATTAGGTTTGCTTAATGGAGAAGCTCCGCTCACTGGTTGATACTCCTGAGGCCATGATAATGTTTCGTCGTGACTATAATATCCTCGATGATGTGACCCTTTCGCTGGCAAGGGTCGATGCCAAGTGTATATGGGCACTACGAGTACTGTCACTTTTCCGGTTGTGGCCATCGTTGAGGGAGGGGTTTAGTTTCCCCTTGACCCTTTGGTGTGCCGATTTTTGCATCAAGTTCAACTTACCCCAATGCAAGTGTTTGTTAACCTATTCTGTGTCGTCTGTGGAGTGTCTGCTCTCAACAAGCGGTTGGGTTTGAACCTAGATATCTGGGACATCTTAGGCTGCTACACTTTTTCGCACAACAAAGATCACAGCACGTATTACCTGCGTGTTCGTTCAATCGATTGTCATCTGGTGACTGGTTTGCCCGATTCAGACAAACATAATGATGATTTTTTGCAAGTTGGTGGCAATTGGGAGTTCCCTGCTGGGACTGAATTCCAGTCCGAACGGATGCCCCAGAAGGATGGCTACCTAGGTTCGAGTCCTTCCCTCTAGCGTCTTTTGTATTTCTTGCCTTGTTTTGAATGTTGCTTTAATGTGGCACTTCTTTTTTACAGAGGCTTCTCGCTTTCAGCGCAGGCCGAACCGGGAAAACACTGAGGCCATCAAAGCTGTTCTGAGGTACAAGAAGAGGTCTGCGCTTGAGTGTAGACACCTCATTTTTGACCGACCTTAAGACTCAGACGTCATCGATTGAGCGCTTGGTGATGTTGCATATTGTGCTCGTTCTGAGGTTGCGGAGTCACGACTGCGAGCCTTGTCTTCGGACTTCCGGACTCTTTTGTGCCTTGCCTCGATTTGCGAACCAGGTCCCGTTTTCTTCATTTCTTTTCCTGAAGGGAGGGAGAGGTCTCGTAGATCATCTCTCAGTGGCCGTAGGCTACATTTCATGGTCGTAGGCCATTTTTCCCGTTTGGAGCCCGGTTCCCGGTTTTCAGAGTCGTCGGCCGTGTGCCTCGGTTCGGGATTGCTTAACCACCTCCGTTTGCTCCGATTTTTGGCATACACCTTGTTTCCTCCCTTTTGAGGGACACTGTGGCTCAAGAGACCAACTTCGTGGTCAAACGCCACCTCCAGTGCTTAATAGTCAGTTTTCGGGGCCCCGGACTGCGCGTTTTGGCCCCCGAAGCTTCGTTTTACATCGGTTTGGGTTCATTTTTGGTGGAGACCTTATTTTCATTGTTAGAAAGGTCGTAGGAAGGTGGGAGGCCAGCAATTGTTCTGAAAACCAGCTTTATTCCTTCATTGCTCTTCATCGCCCGTTTTCTTCACTAGAAAGCTGATTTTTCCCATTCCCGGGCCACTTTTTCTGACTTTCCACCACACCATTGTGTTGTACACACCTGGGAGGCCACCAATATGGGTAGGCCGGCCAGTAATCCCCCTGACCCTTTTGAACCTTTCTAAAAAGTTGGTTTTTCTCTCTCTTGGGTTACATTTTTTGGTTTTTCTCCATGCAGCTGTGTTGCACTCATCTGGGAGGCCACCTTTTGGGGGCGGCCGACCAGCAATTCTTTTGACCCTTTTGACCCCTGGCCAGCCGGCCGGCCACCTGAACCTCTTGAACCTGGCCGGCCATTTTTCTCTCTCCTGGTGCATTACAGTTATGCCAGCTGTTTTGCACCAGACCCTTGCCCGAGGATCTGCCCTTTTGGGGGGGAAATTTGAATTGGTTTTTTCCCTTTTCTCACTCCTCTCCCTCTATATAACCAACACCCCATCTCCATTTCTAAGGGTTAGAAAATCAGCTGAGGCACCATTATACATACAACCATATATCTATACTCCAAGCCTCAAAAACACCCTTGTCCTTGCATATTTACCCTACACCTCATAGCCTACCACCTCCATCACTCATTCCAGCACCTTGGAGGCCATTTGAAGAGGTTGAAAGCTCAGAATTTTGGCCCCAAAGCTCCTGATTTGCTGCTCTTCAGGGTAAGCACCTATTTCCCTTAAACTTGTATTTTTTGCTTCATCTATAAGCTATACTTGAAAGCATTTTTAGGCTTCGACCTGAACTGAAAATAGTCTTATTTGAGCTCATCTTCATGTTTGATCAAGGATTTTTCTCTGTTTGAGGTCTTCTACTCACTCTTTGTGCACTATCCCTCTTTTAAGGCTTATCTTGCATAATATATTAGCCTTGCTTGTGAGCATTTATGGGCTTTGAGCCAAACTGTAAAGTACCTTATTTTGAGTCCATCTTCAACTTTGTTGAGGGCTCTTTACTGTTTGAGGCCATCTACTACCTCTTGCACTCTATCTCTCTTTTAGGGCCATTTTTGCATCATGTTTTAGCCTTACTTGTAGACATTTTTGAGATTTTCCATAAACTGTAAAGTATCTTGTTTTGAGCCCCTCTTAAACTTTGTTGAAGGGATCTTTTCTGTTTGAAGTCATTTACTGCCCTGTTTGTTCATTCTCTCTTTTTAGGCTGTTTTTGCATGATATATTAGCCCTATTTGTGAGCCTTTTGGGACCTCGACCTAAACTGAAAAAAGTCTTTTTTTGACATCATCTTCATGTTTGATTAAGGTCTATTCTCTGTTTGGGGTCATTCCCCCTATGCATGCTTCATCTCTTCATGATTAGGGCTATGCATTAGAACACTTGCATTGGCCATGGTTTGGCCTATTAGCCATTGAAATCCAGTAGATTTTCAGTGGCTTAGGTGTATTCTTGAAGGCCAAAATCAGAGGGGGGTGACCCCCTCTCTCCTCGTCTTGTTTGGTGGCCTTCTTGGCCTTCCAAAGGACCCTCTATTTGCAAGCTTCCAAGCTTTGTGTCCATCACTTTTTAGTGGATTTTAGGACCCTCATAACTCATTTCCAGAGTTGGTTCGGCTATGCTAAGTGTCCTTGATGCATGTGCTTAATAACCCCTTGTATGCCCTTCCAAAGGAGCCCCTCATTTTTACATGCATTGGCTGCATTTACATGTTTATTTGGGCATATTTTCACATGTTTTGTTCACTGATTTTTTCTGATTTGGTGAGATTTCATATGCTTTATATACACGCCATGTAAACCATGTTTGCTAGTCAAAGTTGCATGCTATTTTAGTCCATCTTGCTAGCATCTTTTGGCCATGCTTTGAACTAGAAATATTCATGTTTTAGGACTGCCTTGGCTCTGTCTTTATGCTTCATGATCAAATAATGCATGTTTGTATAGCTATAGGTCAATACATGTGCCTAGATTTGTGTTTCGGGGCTCATTTTCATGCAATCGGGTGCCATATTTCCATGATTCGGGATCTTTTGCACCAATGTTTTTCATGTGCTGGAAATTACATGCTTGTATGCCATACTTCATGCCTTGCCATGCCTTGTTAGAGTTGCATACTATGCCTTAGGTTCGGTCCTCGGTTCACGTGCATGTGTGCACGCATTTCGGTAGTCTCATTTTCATCTTATGGCTACTGATGTGAGCATGACTGAGGTCTACTCATGTTGGTGTAAGCCCATTATGCTTGTGTAATGCCATTTCAATTCATAGCATTGCGTATGCTAGGTTGATGTTAGAGCATTGTGTATGTCTCGCTACATCGTGCGTTGTGTATGCCGCCTCATAGCATTGCGTATGCTAGGTTGCATGTTAGGATTGCATTCACGCATATCATGCATATTGCATTGTGTTTGGGATAGGAGTTAGCCCGAGCACGGGAAACGAGGGACGTTTCGTACTCCGAGTGACGGAACGTGTCTCAATTCCCGGTCGCCGACACTCCGGATTAACCATGATGGAGTCTCGGTCTTGTTATGTTTATATGTGCATTCATTTCATATTAAGTCATGCAATTCGACTCCTCGGCCATCATGCATCGAGATGCGTGATTGGTGGCACGAGGATCGAGACAACACTCCCTGAAGAGTGTCAAGCATACATATGTGAAAATACATTGCCATGCTACTTTCTTGCTCTCTGTTGCAGCAAATCAGAAACCGGCAGTCTTTTGGAGCTTCGTGCAATATTTCGGCTTAATTGTAAACAGAGGCTAATCGGGGCATCGCAATGGATTTCCACGCAAGGCAACTCAAGCATGCATCATTCATCATTCGAACAGAGCTGAGGCGGTCCATGAGCTTGCATGCTAATTTACTGCTTTTCTAGTTAATTTGATAATTAATTAGGGTTTTGTACTTATTCGGACTGTACTATTCATTGGACTGTATATTATTTATTCGGACCCTCCGAGCGAGGCACTGTTGTAATAAGTGTGCGTGCGTGTGATGTATGTCTTCCAACCCCACGTCTTTCTCCCTTTTTATTTACCAGCTTATGATGGTTAGATTAGGGCATGTTTCAATTAGCATACAGTATGATAGCATGTTTGCATTCATTCATCTGTCTTGCATGCACCGGGCTCGGCGCATCATAACTCACTGCATTGTATTTCAATTCCGAGTTGAATACTTGTTAGCTGTAACATTCCATATGCCATGTTTAGAATAGCCGAGCCTGCTATAGTTGCATCTCTGTATGTGTTGCATTAGGCATTTCTGTATAGTTAGGATCATGCATGGATTTCTAATTAGCTTCTGTTTTGGCTCAGAGTACTCGGTAAGTGGTTATGCTTTAGCATCCTTGCATGCGTGTGAGTGACTGCCATGATAGCATGCTTACCATGAGGCTATATGCTTATGTGATATATCTGCCTGAATGCCTGTGGGTGAAGGTTGGGTTATTTGGATTAGAACAATCATCGACTGTGAGTTTTAAGCCCACTAGATAGTGGCAAAACCATCTTTTCTAAGCCCACCTGAGGGTGGCAAAATCTGCATTTTAAGCCTACTTGCGAGTAGCAAACCACTTTCAAAATAAACATGAAATGTTTGTTCCAATTCAGGCGACCCAGTCTATACTTGTATGCTGTGCGCATCACATAGTAAATCTAGGCTAATAACCGGAATAAGAATGCATAATGTTTTTCAAAACTAGATATCATGGTTAGTAGAGGCCGATCTTTGATCGGGCGAGCGGGGGTGCTCACGAAGTGACCTTCCCCAATCGTACCCAAGTTCCCGAGCCGAGGCAACTTTGGTGATGACGGACACGTGGCCTTAGGCACGAGTCAGGGTTTCCTAAATTTCCCAAAATAAAATATTTAGGTGGCGACTCTGTATCTGGCAAAGCAGTCCATGTTTGGCACTTCTTTCAAAATCTGTTTTCTCAAAACGATTTGCCGGATTTGGACTCTTTGGTTCAGATTAAGAACCGTGACATTTGAGTCCAAACTGTAGTGAGCCCAAAATGAACAACGGGACTCATCCTCCCGGGCGTTCGGGGACGTCTACAGTTTCTGGCGACTCTGCTGGGGATTAGAGAACTTGACTCGAACTCATGATATCTTGTTTTGATTACACTTATGTGTTTCTTTGCATTGCATTTGCATTGGTGCGCCTAGGACACCGTGTTTGCCATCTGCTATTCCTGAGCGGTTTGCCAGAGGCTGCGTGCCATAAGGCTTACCGGTTACGGGCTCTGCCAGTATGGAAACACAACCCCGGTTTTACCGGGGCACCTTTTGACCATTCGACCTAGTGCATATTCGAATCCATAGTGACCATTCCAAACTAGGACAGGTTGCTTACCCGATATAGGTTGTTTGAAACCGCTGCGTGCGTAGTGAAACCCTAGCTCCTGACAAAATAGGACAGGGAACCCTACCCCAACATAGGGGTGTTTTGGCTCTCACTTATCTGTTATGTGCTTTTAGAGTGCGTCTCTACAGGAATGCATGTATCAGTTTGCGAGTTTGGGCATCAGGCCTGCGGGCACCAGTCAGTGTTTGAGAATCAGTTATCTGCGGTATCAGATTCAGTTTTCGGGGACAGTGATTCAGGGATAATGATCAGTGTTTGAGGACAGTGTGTATTCAGCTTATCACCGCGTGTTGTTATGCCCAACTGTGTGTTGTGTGTTTATTTTAAGCTGTTATGCTGTTCGTTTATCTGGTTATTTATTTCCTTATTGCTTTTTTATTTTTTATTTATCTTTTTGCTAGGGCAGTTTTAGCACAATTGCTTCAGACCAAGCAGATATTCCCCAAGCACTCTGGACAAGAGGTCGTCGGCTCAATCGATCTGAGGATCTGGTTGACGGACAACCAGTGTTTCATTCTCTACCCCCGGTTGTCAGACGGAGACCAAGAAAGCGTAGTGTGTCTGAGCAGAGGTTACCAGAGCAGTGGTCTACCCTAGTAGTGAACAGTCGGGTTGAGGTTTCAGTTTCTGCCATAAAGATACACATACCAGTCAGTCAGCAGGATCAGCAGAACATGGCCGGAATGGAAGAAATGATGCGCCAACTCCAAGAGAGTATGAAGCAAATGCAGGAGGACGCTGTCCGCCAAGCGGAGTTCTCTAAATAGCAGGCCATAATCATGGCCCAACAGGCCAAGCTAATCACTAGACTGCAACAGCAGAATGGAGCATCAGCCTCACATCCAGTTCCTCCTCCACCAGGGGTCCCGTTACCCGAGCAACACCAACTGTCCAGAATGTCCTGCCAAACATCCAAAACACCTTGCCAAATGTCCAAAACATCCAGGAGGACACAGACCTTCCAACGGGGCCAGCTCCGTCCCCACTTCCACCTCAACTGTCCAAGGCATATACGCTCGTCAACCACCCGGACTCTCCCTTCGAGTTCGAAGTAGACCCTACAGCACTGAAATTGAGCAAGCTCGAGAAGCTATTCAAAAAATCCCAGGGGGTAAAGGCTATCCCAGATATCGAGGACGGATATACCGATGTGGCTGTAACGTTGCCGGATAGATTCAAAATGCCGCAGATCGATCGCTTCGACGGATCTGGGGATCCCATGGTCCACCTCCGGCTATTCTCAGATATAGATATACGGCCAATGGGCCTAACCAGACCCCAGAAGCTTTCACTATTCGGCCGGACCCTGTCGGGTGTGGCCGCTATCTGGTATGCGAAATTGGAGGATGATGTCAAGCGAAGTTGGGATGAAATGGCCGAGGCCTTTGTTGCGCAATACTCTTACAACACCCAAATCGAGATTACAACCCGTGATCTCGAAACAACAAGGCAAGAGCCCAAAGAGAGTTTCTCGGATTTCGTGACCCGGTGGAGGGCGAAGGCCTCTGATGACTCTAAGGCCCACCGATAAGGACCAGATCAGGATGATTGTGCGCAATCTCCAGCCAAAACTGATGCAAAAAATGATTGTGCTCCCTTCCCCACCTTTTCGGATCTGCACGAGATGGGGGTACAAATTGAAGATGCAATGAAACAGGGTCTGATTGACCAAGATAGGGAGCAACCCCGAAGAACCTTTAATCGCAACAACAATGCAGGCCCGAGTGGCGCTGCAACTACAAGAACTTTGGAGGTAAGCATGGTCGCCACCATTCCCCCTCCCCTTCCAAGGCCCATGGCAGCCACACCCTTCTCCGGTGCATCCGGAAGTAGTACACAGACCACCAAATACCAACCCAGAGGCTAAAGAACCTTCACCCCATTGTACATGCCCCTGTCCAAGGCTCTAGGGGTCTTAATCAGAAAAGGGCATCTAAAACCCCTGGAGCCGAGGCCGTTACCGAATCCACTACCCTCCACTCACAACCTAGCCAAATATTGTGCATATCACCAACAACATGGTCATGACACCGACCAATGTTTCAGATTGCGTCATGAGATTCAAGATCTCGTTAACAAACAGGTGATTTTGCCACCAGAAAGACCCGATGTCACAACCAACCCACTCCCTACACACAACCAAGCTCCACCTCCCAAAAGAATCAACTTTATCCAGACTGGGGTCGTGTCTTACGATCCTAGCATCTATATCACCCCGTCCCATCTAACTAAGCCGGAGGTGCTCCTTCTTGACTGCACTGACTTTTTGTGTATGCTGGACATCTCCACAACCCAACCTGAGCCAGTGGTGGCGGCTGTTGAAGACGGTGTAGAGGAGATTGCAGAGGAGGATGGAACTGTTGAGTTAGGGTTTGAACAGTCTGGAAATTTTGTTGGGAAAGCCTACAATCCAAGTGATTACATCCTGTTAGCGGGCCAGTCTGAGCCAAGTGTAGAATTGCCAGAGAGAACAGAACTGTGTGTGATCCGGGGGGATAGATTTGGGCAGGGAACGGATGATTTGACGGCTGTAGAAGAGGACTTTGCCAACCTACAGTTTTCGATGACCAAGAATCAGGGGCGCGGCAGTCAACTGGTTGATTATGAGGAATCGGCAGAGGCTACTGGATGGCTGGATGATCAACGGATGTGTGGAAGAGCTCCAACCAGAACAGGCCCGGCAGGGGCAAGGGTATCAGTTGTGGCCGGAAGGGCCGGAAGTCAGAGTACATTGCCGGAGAGCGCCGGTACGAAGAATTTCGCTCAGAACAGGAGCATTGTGAACATATGGAAAGCTGAACAACAGACTGTGCCGATGCAGGAGGAACAAGAAAAGTTTTGGGATTCTGAGAGAACCAGAAAAGCCAAAGCCCATGAGGGGACTGAAAATGCTGTGGGCACAAGGACAGAAGATGCTGCGAGCATGTGGGCTGAAAGTACTGCGAGTACAATCATGCCAGAGCCAGACAGATGTCTGTTGGCTGCTCACGGGATGTGGTGGGAAGACGATGATTTATGTCTTGCCCACACAGACGAGGATTGGGGGAGCAATCAACCAGACGACACCTGGTATCTCGATGAGGTTGATCACATGACAAGAAGCGGGCGGTATTTCAAGCCCCCGCACCTGGACCAACCAGAGGCATCTGGGAAGGATAAGGAAACTGAAAAGCAGAAAGAGAAGCAGATCGAAGAAGAAGCTGTACTGAAGCAGCTAAAGAAGATACAAGCAGACATCTCCATCTGGGGACTGCTTATGGCATCACGAGTGCACAGACAGGCTGTCCTATCTGCCATGGACAAGGCTAAACTCTCGATAGAACCACGCCGAGCAACTGGTGGGATTAGTCTTTCCGGGAGGAGCTACCCCGATGCTGACTTTTCTGACAAAGAACTGCCACCTGAGGGTGCGAACCACAATAGCCACTCTACATCTCTGTGGAGTGTAGAAATAAATGGATACCGGTGGTTCTTGTTGATACCGGATCCGCCATCAACGTGTGCCCGGCAAGGACAGCGTATGCAATCGGTTTGAAACCGCGGACTTTATACTGACAGCCCAGGTAATTCAGGCGTATGACAACACGAGCCGGGAAGTAATGGGGACGGTAAAATCCAGACCAAGGTGGCCAGGACAACATGAGATAGATTCCATGTCTTAGAAGTTCTGGCAACCTTCAATCTGCTTTGGGGCGACCGTGGTTGCACCAGGTGAAGGCCGTCTCGTCCACTCTGCATCAGATGGTGAAATACCCCTATGGGAAGGGAGTAGCCATTGTTTTCGGGAATTCATCGATCCATCCACCTCCGGAGGTATCTACACCAGTCCTAGAAATTGAGCACGGCATGGAGGACGTGTTTATGTCAGGTTTTACCTTAGCTGAGGCTCGGGTTGTGCAGAACATCATGGCTGTTAATGAGGGAGTGTATGTCAGTGCTCAATCTGTATACCTCATGAACAAGCTTCAACACATTCCCGGGATGGGATTGGGAAAGAGCGGCCGGAAGGGCGTCGCAGCGTTGGCCGAAGTGCCACACAACCCCCATACCTTTGGCTTGGGTTATCTGTCCACCAAGGACGATTGGATAAGGAAGGGAAAGGAAATGGTTGGGAGAGCCAGAGCGAAGAAGGCGGGGAAGCCTTTTGACTTAATGCACCGGCCCATTCAGGGTACCCTAAACGGACGCTTCGTCCGGGAGGGGGAAGACTTTCCGTTTTGTGGCTTCCCAGAGCCATGGCTGAATGCAGAGAGGAAGCACGTGCCAGGTTTCGAGATTTTCTTTGACCTACAATTATCTGGGGATAACGTTGCCGAAGAGCAGATAGACCCATCAGCTGAAGTTGAGCAGTGTGAGGAAGTAGATTCCGAGGGCGCTGAAATTGAAATGGGGGTAGCATTGGCTTGTCTACTTTCAGATCCTCCGATCGACCAGAAGTGCTTGGGGGATAACTTCTCGGTTTCCATGATTGGGAATGAAACGATTGTGGGCCTACCAGCAACTATTTTGGATGCATCTATCGCACCCTCTCTCACTTGGTAATATGAAGAGGGATTTTTGTCCAGCAGCACCGGGTCAGGTAGTGAGCCGGAATCTGATTCCACCGAATCTTGTGAGTCAGAATCAGGTTCCAGCTCGACTGAGTCTGAGTTTGGTAATCCTAGGGATGATAACCCGGACGCTACAGTTTTGTCTAGGTCATCTTTTTCTTTCTCTTTTGAGTCTATTGTAACCGAGGAATCGGACGATTTGGGCGTGCTTAATGAGAATCAAGTAGCTGTGGTTTCTGAGTACTTTTCTGTGCCTTTGATTTATTGCATTAACTCAGACTTTCAAAACTTTGATGAAAACGACGAGGACGAAATTCCTCCGGTTTTGCAACGCTTAATTGAACAAGAGCAGGAAAGATTTGTTAAACCTTTAATGGATGAAATCACTACTGTGAATATTGGTACTGAGGAGGACCCGCGGCTGGTCCAGATCGGGTCCACGTTGTCTTCGGAGGAACGCGAGCGCTTAGTCGCTTTATTAAAAGATTTCAAAGATGTTTTCGCGTGGTCCTACGAAGACATGCCTGGAATCGATCCTGAGATTGTACAGCACCGGATCCCTCTTGACCCCGAGGCCCGACCCGTCAAACAAAAACTCAGGAGGATCCGCCCGGACTGGGCTCTCAAGATCAAGGAAGAGGTCACCAAGCAAATCGACGCAGGCTTCCTGCTGGTATCCGAATACCCGACTTGGTTGGCCAACATTGTTCCAGTGCCGAAGAAGGATGGCAGGATCCGAGTATGCGTGGATTTCAGGGATTTGAACAGAGCTAGTCCGAAGGACGACTTTCCCTTGCCGCATATTGATGAGTTAGTGGACTTTACAGCGGGGCATGCTTTGCTTTCGTTCATGGATGGCTTCTCCGGCTACAATCAGATAGTGATGGCACCTGAAGACCGGGAAAAGACTGCATTCACCACCCCGTGGGGGACATACTGCTATAGAGTCATGCCGTTTGGGTTAAAGAATGCTGGAGCTACTTATCAACGGGCCGCGACCACAATATTGCATGACATGATCCACAAAGAGGTTGAGGTGTACGTGGACGACATGATTGTCAAGTCCAAAGATAGAGAGGGCCACTACACCACCTTGCAAAAGTTCTTTCAAAGGATCAGAGAATTCCGGTTGCGGCTGAATCCTCAGAAATGTACGTTCGGTGTTACAGCGGGAAAAATGCTGGGGTTTCTGATTACACAGAGAGGCATCGAAGTCGACCCTTCCAAAATCAAGGCCATCTTAGAAATGCCACCACCAAGGACTGAAAAGGAGGTGCGAGGCTTTCTGGGTAAAGTGCAATTCATAAGACGGTTTATCTCAAAATTAACCTTGACTTGTGAACCACTTTTTGGTCTCCTGAAGAAAGGAAAGAAATTCCAATGGGACGGCCGATGCCAAGCTGCTTTTGAACAGATCAAGGAATACTTACAAAACCCCCCATGTTGTCACCTCCGAACCGGGGAAACCGTTGATATTGTACCTTTCAGTGACTGAGACTACAATGGGCTGTATGCTCGCACAAGAATTAGAGGACAAAGTGGAGAGAGCCATCTACTATCTGAGCAAGAAGATGCTAGAGTATGAGACTCGCTACACACCGTTGGAGAAGGCTTGCTTAGCTTTGGTATGGGCTACCAGGAAGCTGCGGCACTACCTGTTAGCTCACTCCGTAATGTTGGTTTCACGACTCGATCCCATCAAATATCTTTTCGAGAAACCAGCACTTACGGGTAGGCTAGCTCGTTGGTTGCTGTTGCTCTCCGAATTTGATTTGAAATATGTGACACGCAAGTCAGTCAAGGGAAGAGCAGTAGCAGAATTCTTAGCCGATCATCCAGTGAAAGAGGGTGAAGCGGTCGAGTATTTATTCCCAGACGAAGCCATTCTACACATCGACAATGAAACTTGGATGATGTACTTTGACGGAGCGTCAAATCAGTATGGGTATGGGATAGGGATGTTGCTGATAGCGCCTGACAAGTCCCGTATCCCTCTAGCCTTCAAACTCCGGTTCAAAGTCTCGAACAACGAAGCAGAATATGAGGCATGCATTGCCGGTCTAGAAGCAGCCTTGGAACTAGGGGCAAGACGGTTGGATGTCATCGGGGACTCGAACCTTGTTGTGTCTCAAGCAAAAGGAGACTGGAAAGTCAAAGAAGAAAAGATGATGATGTATCACCAGACCTTGGATTTGTTAATTCCTCGGTTTGAGAAGCTAAACTTTGCTCATCTACTAAGAGAAAACAACAGGTTCGCAGATTCTTTAGCAACTCTATCTTCCATGATAAACATCCCGTTCGGAGTCCGGATGCGTCCAGTCATCATTGACCAGAAATTTGCGCTAGCCTACGAGTCGATTGCTACTATAGATGAGGTTCAGGACGAAAGCCCCTGGTATTACGACATTTGGAATTTCTTGGAGAAGGAAACATACCCGCCAGGGGTAAATGCCAAGGACAAAAGGGCAATCAGAAGAATGGCCGTTCAGTTCATCATTTGTGGGGGTAAGCTGTATAAGAAAGGTCATCTGGGAATGCATAAGCTGTGTGTTGATGCCGAAAAATCGAAGCGCCTAATGGAGGCCATCCATGGAGGGAAATGCGGTGCGCATATGAACGGAGTAATGCTAGCACGGAAGATCCTCAGACAGGGTTACTATTGGTCCACCATGGAGGAGGATTGTATTGGTTTTGTTCAGCGATGCCACAAATGTCAAATTCATGCAAATCGCATGAACATTCCGCCGTCGAAGCTGTACAATATGACTTCGCCATGGCCATTTTCAGTCTGGGGAATTGACGTAATCGGGGCTGTCACTCCGAAGGGGTCGAATGGGCATGAGTTTATCTTGGTCGCGATAGATTATTTTACAAAGTGGGTTAAGGCCCAATCCTATGCGGTGTTGAGGGCTTCACATGTTGCGAAGTTTATCAGAAACAACATCATCTGTCGCTACGGAGTCCCAAACGAGATAATTTCAGATAATGGTTTCCACTTCAAGAAGGAAGTGATTGACTTGTTGGAAAAATACAACGTGGCTTTTCATAAGTCATCTACCTATCGGCCGCAAACCAATGGAGCTGTTGAGGCCGCCTGTAGACGTTCACCGAACGCCCGGGAGGGTTAAGTCCGTTCCGTTCATATTGGGTTCACTACAGTCAAGGACTCAAATGTCACGGTTCTTAATCTTGAACCAGAGTCCAAATCCGGCAAATCGTTTTGAAAACAAATTTTTTGAAAGAAGTGTCCAAACATGGACTGCTTTGCCAGATACAGAGTCGCCACCTAAATATTTTTTAATGGGAAATTTAGGAAACCCTGACTCGGTGCCAAAGGCCACGTGTCCGTCATCACCAATTGCCTCGGCTCGGGAACTTGGGTACGATTGGGGAAGGTCACTTCGTGAGCACCCCTGCTCGCCCGGTCAAAGACCGGCCTCTACTAACCATGATATCTGTTTTTGAAAACATTGTGCGTTCTTATTCCGGTTATTAGCCTAGATTTACTATGTGATGCGCACAGCATACAAGTATAGACTGGGTCGCCTGAATTGGAACAAAACATTTCATGTTTTTGTTTGTTTGAAATGTGTTTGATGGTGCTACCCGCAGGTAGGCTAAGACGTGAATTTGCCACCCTCGGGTGGGCTTAGAAGAGATGGTTTGCCACTATCTAGTGGGCTTAAAACAAACATTTGATGAATTGTTCCACTCCAAGTAACACAACCTCCACCCCAGGCATTCAAGGCAGTTATATCACATAAGCAATTAGCCTCATGGTAAGCATGCTATCATGGCAGTCACTCACACGCATGCAAGGATGCTAAAGCATAAAACTCACCGAGTACTCCAAGCCAAAACAAAAGCTCATTAGAAACCATGCATGATCCTAACTATACAGAGATGCCTAATGCAACACATGCAAAAATACAATTATAGCAGGCTCGGCTATTCTAAACATGGCATATGGAATGCTACAACTAACATGTATTCATTTTGTAATTGAAGTACAATGCAGTTTGTATGATGCGCCGAGCCCGGTGCGTGCAAGACAGATGAATGAATGCAAACATGCTATCATACTGTATGGTAATTGAAATATGCCCTAATCTAACCATCATAAGCAGGTAAATAAAAGGGAGAAAGACGTGGGGTTGGAAGACATACATCACACTCACCCACACTTATTACAATTTTTCCCTCGCACAGAGGGTCCGAATAAATAATACAGTCCCGAATGAAAGAATAATACAGTCCAAATAATGTACAAATTCTTAATTAATTAACAAATTAACTAAGAAAAACTGTAAACTGGCATGCAAGCCAGGGGGCTGCCTTGATTCTGATGAATGCTGCAAGTTTGGGTTGCTTTGCGCGGAAATCCACTGGGATGCCCCAATTAGCCTCCATTTGTAATGTTTCTCGAAATGTGTGCCAGACTCCGAAAAATTACTGATTCTTCATTTTGCTGCAACAGAGAGCAGGAAAGGGGCATAGCAATGTATTTTCACAAATGTATGCATGTCTCGATCCTCGTACCACCAATCACGCATCTCGATGCATGATGGCCGAGGAGCCGAATTGCACAACTCAATATAGAATGAATGCATATGAACACTACAACAAAACCTAACTCCATCATGGATAATCCAGAGTGTTGGTGACTTGGGAATTGAGACACGTTCCGTCACTCAGAGTACGGAACGTACCTCGTTTCCCGTGCCCGGGCTAACTCCTATCCCGAACACGATGTGATATGCATGATATGCATGGAATATAGCTAATATGCAACCCTAACATACACAATGTCATGGAATGGCATACACGCTATACGAGGTAATATATAACCGGGCATACACAATGCTATGGGTGAAATGGCATACGCAATGCAATAATGGGCTTACACCAACATGAGAGAGCCTTAGCCACACTCACATAGGAGGCCGTCAGATGAAAACAAGATATCTCGAAGTGCGTGCCCGCGGGCACGCAAACCGAGAACGGACCCTCGGGCACCGAAATGCCACTCTAATGAGACATGGCAGAGACATGGAATATGATATGCAAACATGCAAAAATCAGTGGTAAAATAAGGGGGAAAACAGCCCCGAGATGAGGCGAAATAATTCCCGATGCATGAAATGATCCCGAACATGGAAAACATGAAATGACAGCCGAAACATTATCAATGCATGACATGGCCTACAGCTATACCGTACATGCATAAGACATGAAAAGGCAGAAGCAAGTCAGCCCAAACTCACATTTTTTTCAGTACAACAAGGCCAAACAGCAATCACAAGTAGGGCTAAATGGCATACAAAATGGCTCCGCAAGGGAGGTCATGAAGCAAGTAATAGATGCAAAGCCCAAATGGAAAAATACCCTTCTACAACACTGAAGAGGGACTAAAATTATGAACATTTACAGTAGATGAAAAACCTCAAATCAGTATGCAAACATGCTCAAAATGCAATGCAAGATTAAGGATAACAAGAGGCTATAACATGAAGTAGACCAAATATACATCAAATGGCCAAAGACCCTTAATTAACATTCCAAGAAGGTCAAAATATGACCATTTTCAGTTCTGATCATGGCCGAAAACAGAAGCTAGATAAGCCTAAAAAGCATGCAAAAATGAGGGGCAAAGAGGGGTATAATGGTAAGCACACATGGAGGCCCCCAACAGTGGTGATCCCTTCTACAATGTTGTAGAGGGATCCAAAATAATCCTACTCACAGTTCATGATACACTCCAAAACAATTTACATATAGGCCAAACAAATCATGCAAATTTACGGTAAATAGGAGGGATTATGAAGTAAGTGCAAGATAGGGGGCCCAAAAGGGTTGAGCACTTCTTAAATGTTGAATAGGGGCTCAAAATAGGCCTAATTACAGTTTACATTATGCTCGAAAACAGATCACACATAGGCTAGAAATTTCATGCAAAAATGTGACATACCAAGGGGTATTGAGGCAAGTACCAAATGGAGGGCTCAAACAGGGTTGAGCCCTTGAACAAACATGAATAATGGCTCAAAAAAGGCCTAGTTTCAGTTAGGGTCGGAGCCCAAAACAGTAAGCAAAATGGCTAAGAAATTGTTGCAAAAAATGAGCTAAAAGAGGGGAAATGTGAACTTACCCTTGAAGACTATTCTTTGATGCCTTTAGGACCAAGGGATGTTGCTTCTAAGCCTCTGAAAAACCTATCCTTGCTGCTGGAATGGAGTGGTGGTGGTGGTGCTTGGTAGTGATGAAGAAAAGGGGTAGAAACTTAGAGATTTTGAGAGAAAGTGAGAGAGAAATAGAGAGAGATGTATGCAAGGCCCTTAGGGAAATTTTTGTAACCCTAAAACCAGTCTTGGAGGCTGGTTATAAAGGCAGAGGAGAGGAGAAAAGGTGGAGGGAAATGACACCAAGTTTCCCTCCTAAAGCTCTCCCCCGGATAGAGAGATTTTTGGGGGAAAACAGCTATACAGCTGTAAAGTGCACATTGACGGGATCATGACCGGCTAGGTATTTTTGTTGCAGGTGGTCGGCCGGCCAAGGGGCAAAAATGAAAAGCTGATTTTCTGGCCGGCCACCACATATTAGTGGCCTCCCATGTGTCCTCAACAAGACCTTGTGGTTGGAAATTGGCAACTGTAAAACAAGAGAGACAACAAGCCACTTTTAAAAGGGGTTCAAAAGGTTCAAGTTGAGTTACTGGCCGGCCATGTGATATTAGGGTCCTCCTATGTGTGTACAACACAAATATGTGGTTTGGGCTTGGAGAAAATGCTCCTAGGGTGGTCAACATTGGCCCGGAAGTGAGAAAAACGGGCGTCGGAGGGCGCCGGAGGAGCATAACTGGTTGCTGAGACAATTGTTGGCCTCCCACCCTTCAGTGACCTTCCTGGTGATAAAACAGAGGTACCTGCCAAAAATGAACGAAAACCGATGCAAAACGAATGCTCGGGGGCCAAAACACGCAGTTCGGGGTCCCGAAAATAGGCTGTTAAGCACCGAAAGTGGCATTCGGCCACGAAGTGGGTCTCTCAGACCTCAGTGTCCCTAAAAAGGGAGTAAATAAGATGCATGCCAAAAACCGGAGGAATCGGAGATGGTTAGACGGTCCCGAACCGAGGCACACGACCTGACGGCTCCGAAAACCGGGAACCGGGCTCCGAAATGGGCAAAATGGCCTACGGCCACGAAATGTAGCCCACGGCCACTGAGAGATGGTCTACGAGACCTCTCCCTCCCTTCAGGAAAAGAAACAGAGAAAACTGAGTCTGGTTCGCAAACCGAGACAAGGTACAGAAGAGGGTTCGGAAGTCCGGAGGTAGGGCTCACGGCCGTGACTCTGAGACTTCTGAACGAGCACGATATGCAACATCACCGAGCGCTCAATCAGTGACGTCTGAGCCTTAAGGTCGGTCAAAAATGGGGTGTCTACACCGCCAACAAGAACATCAAACATATTGCAAAAGATGGTGGAAACCTATCGGGACTGGCCAGATAAGCTGCCGTTTGCTCTGTGGGGCTACCGGACTTTAATCAGAACTTCTACTGGGGCGACTCCGTATTCATTGGTTTATGGGATGGAGGCCGTTCTACCTATCGAAATTGAGGTTCCGTCTTTGCGAGTATTGGCTGAGTGTCAAATAGCCGAGGCAGATTGGCAGCAGAGCAGTTTCGAGGAACTCATGCTCTTTGATGAGAGAAGACTGAAAGCACTGTACCATGTTCAAGGTTATCAGCGCAGAATTGCCCGGGCTTTCAACAAGAAAGTTAAGTCCAGGAATCTAAAAGAAGGAGATTTGGTGCTCAAGGACAACCGAGCTCCCATCCACGACCCAATGGGCAAATTCAGACCCAATTGGACTGGTCTCTACATCATTAAGTCTATCTGGTCAGGTGGAGCTGTGGTTCTGATGGATCTAGATGGCTTGGAGTTCTCACAACCGATCAATATGGACAAGTTGAAGAAATATTACCCTTGAGAGGCTCGCTAGGCCGAAAACCCGAAAGGGCGACCTAGGCAAAACTCAGAGCACAAAAAATTTGAAATTGTAAAAACTGAGCTCGCAAGGTTGAAAACCAGCTAAGGGCGGCCTTGGCAAAAGTTGGAGCGTAAAAGGAGAGTGAAAATACTCGAGTGAACCGAAGCCTGAACTACGTAAGGCTTGATTCCCATCTTTGGGATACGTAGGCAACTTCATCCTGAAGTTCAGCCATAAACTTTTCCCCGATCAACTTTGTCCATTTGATCATCTCAGTCATGTTTGTCCATCAGCATTCATCGTAATCTCCGGTGCAGTGCTTTTCAGACTAGGGGCAACTTTCCGTTGCTGTGCAGTGCCGCGGTACTATTCAGACTAGGGGCAACTTTCCAG
The DNA here is from genome assembly GCA_030407325.1 of Camellia japonica. Taxonomy (NCBI): domain Eukaryota; kingdom Viridiplantae; phylum Streptophyta; class Magnoliopsida; order Ericales; family Theaceae; genus Camellia; species Camellia japonica. The sequence goes on along the minus strand of JAPPVO010000036.1, from coordinate 16,368,871 downwards.
TTGCGAGGATCCGGGGTTGTGCATCTCAGTGACAGATCTTAGGCGTGTCCAGTTCTGACCCATATCGAAAATGGTTTTGAAAAGTTTTAATAAAAGTTGAATTTGTTCAAAATTAATCTTTTTACAACTTAGACCATTTTTGGACCAAAGCGGAAAATTTTCAGTACCCACAACCTTCAATTTCATTGATTTCAAAAAAGAGTTCTCCTGCTCTTGCATACAAATTGAAGTTGCTTTTTATTACATTCATAAAGAAAACTTGAAAGTACTAGTAAAGCAATAAATTCGGGGCATAGATGAGTCAGGTGTCCCTGCGCCCCCTCCCAGAGCCGGTCGAAGCCTCTGATGCCAAGCTGGGCCCAATCTGTGCCTCTTCATTGAGCCAATCCAAGCACTCGTCAGACAAAGTGCAACTGAAAGTGGGAGCGGGGGCCAGGAGCTCTCTAGTCCTCCATGCTGTGGCATACCGGGCAAGCTGTGCGCCTCGGACCGGGAATGCAGCCGGGTACTCTATCCCCTCCGGCGGGCAAGTCTGATCATGATCGAACTGGCGCTGGAACCGGAACGGAAAGTAGAACACACAGTGAGTCAGACCAATCAACTGGATCCCGGTCTGCCGGGACATGCTATAGCCCATTGCCGGGAGATTGAGCCAAGAACAGCGCCAAGCAATGCGATCTATAGACAAATTGCACATCCAGTCGAACATCATCCCTCATCAAGGGCATCGACTAGACGTTGTCGAAAGAAGTAGCCGCGAGCTGAGTAGGCGGGGCAAGAGTCCACAACCTGCAATTTATCCATCAACCATACCTGGGAGGGATGAAAAATGAGAGAATAAAGAATAGAGAGATGTACGATGAGAGAAAAGTAAGGAAAGGGTTTGTGAGAGAAAAAACGAGCCCAAGGGCCGAGTGATGTGAGCAATATATATGTGAGATTGGGTGGGAAACATTACCTGCAGCAGTAGTGGACTCCCGCAAATCTGGTCGTCTCCCGGCGATAGAAAGCATCTAAGCCCATCAGTGTCTCGGCTAATGTCATAGCGATGCAGCTCTTTCCTTCTTTCAAGCCTTGAGCAACTTCGATCAGACGAATGCTAGATCCACTAAAGCCTGGGGCAAGCAAAAAGTGAGATAGCATGCATAAGCAAAGGGCGTGTTGCCGAAAACCTTGCCAATGATGGTTACCGCAATCACCGGCATTAGAAAAGCGATGAATCAAGCCAAGGATGTCCAGTTCCCTGCTGCAGATCAGAGACCGAGCGTCATGCATGGTGAGCCCACACATCCGCCCTAAAGCTTGGGCGTGGCCGAAGCGAAACTGAGGCAAAATTTCTTCATAACGTTCAGATTCCATCAAAACTTGAAAATCTTCGAAAGTTGGACATACCTCTTGCCCGCCAAAGCTAAACACATGCGTTACCAAGTTCCAAAACCTCGTCGCGGCATGAAGGAAGGGAAGGTGCAGCGGAGTACGGCTCAGCGTGAATAGTGCATTCAAGCCGAAGCCCCGGAAGTTTAACTTTTCCGAGCCATCTAGAGAAGCGATCCAAGCTGTGAGATTTTCGACAAGAAACGCCTCCATTTTGGTGCAAAACTGAGATGAAATGAATCAACCATGGAGCTAGGACTTTTAAAGAGGATAAGACACTGTTCGGGGGACACGTGTCGAAAAACTGGTGGTTACTGAGCTAGGTGGCCGGCCGGCCACCTTTTCTGGTAGGCCGGCCACCCCTCTCCCCTCCAATACAAAAAGCTGGTCGGCCAGCCCCCAAAGGTGGTCGGCCATGCTGCAAAGTGTGTCCTTGGCCCTGTTCTACCCCCTAGAAGGAAGTTCCCAGCATTTGCATGCATCAGGAGTGTCGAAGGCCTCCATTTTCCTTAGTTTCGGATGCGTTCCGTCACCCAGATCGTCCAAAATGCACTTTGTTTATAGAGTTGTTGTTAAGTCTTGCTTATCGAGTTGTTGCTTTGCTTATCGAGTTGTTGCTTTGTTGGTTGAGATGTCTTGTTTATCGAGTTGTTAAGTTTTGTCGAGCTGTCAAGTTTCGTGCATTGAGTTGTTACTTTTTGTTCAAACAATTTTGTTGTGCCTTACTTATCGAGTCATTAGCTTTGTTGTGTTTTGCTTATCGAGTTGTAAACTTGCTAAGGTTTTGTTATTTCTTAGTAAGTTAGGTTGTTTAGTTTGTTGCGTCGGTTCACTACCTGACTTGGCAAATACACCATGCACATTTCCATTCAATCTCATTTTGGTGTAAAATGATGCGATGTGATGCTAAGAACATAAAATACAACACTTTTTCAAAAGCTGTTTCATTCCATCATGCTTCCTTTGTTATAACATTTTTTACAACAAGGGTACAAGTTTTACAAAAAATAAAACTGCCTGACAATGTACAATGTGCTACAACTACTAGTAAAAAGGTAAATAAAGCAGGGAACAGCTGCATCAACGCTCTCAAGAGCAAGAATAAGAGGCCCTCTTCATCCTCTTCTGCGGAACAGCCTCTGCACCATCATCACCATCATCTGAGTCGAGGCTGCCATCTTCGGAACCCTCCTCAGCCTCATCTCCACTACCGGAACCGGGATCAGAGCCACCCTCTCTGTCAGCAGATGTCTCTGACTGGGGATCTGCAGCCTCCTCCTCCTCGCTGGACTCCTCTTCTATGATGTGCGCTCTGCGTCCACCTCGTCCGCGAGACGACTCCCCTCTCCCAGCTCCTCGAGAAGGCCTAGATGGCCCAGCTCCTCGGGAAGGCCCAGGTGGCCCGGCCTGTGGCCCGGTATATATCGGAAGCATCTGAAAAGGAAGAGTGTAATTTAGACGCATCAGCTCAAATATGTATATCAGATGCAGATACAAGGAAGCTACATGAAATGGGCGCATACAGGTACAATACGTAAATGTGGTGTGTGTCAGATGTGCTCAACACAGGCAGTCTATCGATGCAATAAAATGTTCAAGATCAGCATGTCATCAGAAGTATGATAAACGCAAGAAAACTAAAGAGTACCTGGACACCCATGATGGACAACCGTGCCTCTCTCCGCAGTACCATACCCTCGAGTGAAGCCACCAACCCGAGCATCTCATCCATATACTCGACAGGAGGCTGCAGATGCAAAGGCAAGAGTATCAGTAAAGGAATGAATGTCCAAGTATCTCAGTGATAAATCAAAGCTGTAAAGCATACCAGTGGCGAGTCGGGGTCTCTGACATATCGGTGATCAGGCATCGGAGGCTCTATCGGAATCGGGTAGGAAGCCCCATATCTCCATCTCGTCAACTCAGTCGGCATATCTGGCCATCCAGGATGATGATGAGTCGGGGGATCGGGGGAACAGTCTAGCCCCCTCCTCTGGATGTGCCAGCCCTACTGGTCGAAGGATGTCTCTGGCTCGGGCCCGGCTCGATGAGGGCATACCAGCAGACCTCCTCATCGGAGTACAGACTCTCGTCATGGAGGCATCAAGTATGTGTGACGGTAGGTCGCGTACTCCCCTGCTCCAAATGTTGGTAATGCGTCGGTACCTTGCATAGCACTGACGACCTCCTGGGGAGAGAGCCTATCAGCGGTCCGCATAGCGTCTGGAGGTGCTGAAGGAATGTCCTAATCAGGGTAGCCCCATATCTGACGCAAGAACCGATCCCCCAAAAACCAGGCTAGCAACTGGCCCCTCGAAGAGGATCCTATACCGAGAGGCACCCCATGCTCCGGCAAACTGAAATCGGAGGTCTCTGTCTAAAGGCGCCCAGGGCTGCCATGAGATCTGCGGAACCGATGCATGAGCTGGTCAGAAATTGTGAATGTGCAAGATAAATCAAAGATCAGAAATATGAAAAACTGAAGTTTTGAAATACCTCTGACGGTCGCACTGTATCAAAGTACTGCTGTAGGTAAAGGAAAGACTCCCGAGGTCTCGGCTGGTATTGGCCCTCGAACACGAGTGAGTAAAGGGTCGTGAGGGGCAACTCCACCTCAAGCTCCAGGCCAGCGTCGGGAAGTACGCTAGATCCATAGCTGTGGAAAACAAAGCAGTAGCCATCAGAATACAGAAATGCGAGTGCAGAATGTAATACAAAATGCTGAGAGCAAAGTGCAAGGTACATAATATAAAGTGCGCCGTGAATGCAATGTACAAATAATAAAAGCAGAAATGTAAATCAAGAGGACAAAAGTACCTCCCAGGCCTCCAATAGCCACCAACCATGTTCCCCTTCCCGCGGGAGGTCGCGCTCATTATAGCAATAGAGAGTAGCCAGGCTGGCGCCACCCCAATCATATGGCTGACCTGTGATAGGTCCACTAGAGCACTCAACAGGTAAAGCCTGACAGTGTTCCCCCTATCGGCGAACAGAGTGGTCCCGAAGAGGAACATCAGAAATCCGCGGGTGTACTGTGCTACCTCCTCAGGAAGTCCTTAGGCTCCATCTCTACCCTCCTGAAATGGAAGAAAACCAGGTATATCGGACCCTGCCCGAAGATCTGTCAACTGGCGGCGAGCTCCTAATAAGTATATCCAAGCGGATCTGTCAACTGGCGGGCGAGCTCCCAATAAGTATATCCAGCGCCTCCCACATCAAGGCCAGTCAATACTGCGAAGTCAAACGAGGTCATAGTCATGTCCCCGGTAGCAGAGAAATGGAAGGAGTTGGTGGTGTCCCACCATCTCTCTACCAAAGCAACCCATCAGCGTCCTACTGGTAGGTCAGCGGAGATATCCCAAACCCTGCCACGTCAACCAAATCCCGGACAGCCTTCGGGAGCTCCGCATACCACTTTCTCGCCACTACAGAGCCATATCCTCGCGCAGCACGAGAAGTCACCTGCATTCAGGACGAACACATGTATTCAGTTTCAGAATGAAATGAATAAGCTGCGTGCAAATGAAATGTATGAGCTGTGTGCAAAATCAAAACAGATACAGAATCTGGGCTGTGTGTTCAGAAAATTCAAGGTGTGGGCTGTGCGTTCATCGTCAAAGTATGGGCTGTGAGTTCATCATCAAAGTATGGGTTGTGCGTTCATCATCAAATTGTGGACTGTGTGTTCATCATCAAATTGTGGGTTGTGTGTTCATCTCAAAGTTCGAGTTGTGTGTTCAACGTCAAGTGTTTGAGCTGTGTGTTCAAAATTCAAAATCAGTGGGCTGTGTGTTCTGCTCTCAACAAGTGTGTGCTGCGTGTTCACCTTCAATTTGGGCCGTGTGTTCAGAATTCAAGTGTTAGGACTACGTGTTCAACTCTCAATCAGTGTGTGCTGTGTGTTCACCTCAACAATGAGCTGTGTGTTCGACATCAAGTGCTTGAGCTGCGTGTTCAACCTTCTACAAAGTGTGTGTTGTGTGTTCACCCCAATAACGAGCTGTGTGTTCGACATCAAGGGTTTGAGCTGCGTGTTCAACTCTCAATCAGTGTGTGCCGTGTGTTCACCTTCAATTTGGGCCGTGTGTTCAGAATTCAAGTGTTGGGACTGCGTGTTCAACTCTCAATCAGTGTGTGCTGTGTGTTCACCTCAACAATGAGCTGTGTGTTCGACATCAAGTGCTTGGGCTGCGTGTTCAACCTTCTACAAAGTGTGTGCTGTGTGTTCACCTTAACAATGAGCCGTGTGTTCACCAATCAAGTGTTTGAGCTGCGTGTTCAACTTTCAATCAGTGTGTGCTGTGTGTTCACCTCAACAATGAGCCGTGTGTTCAGAATTCAAGTGTTTGGGCTGTGTGTTCAACTCTCAAACGTAGCATGGAATGCATGAAAAAATGCAGGTTACACGCATGAAATATGAAACAAGGAACATACCTCATGTGCTTGATGGAGAGAGGGACTCCGGAGGTTACACCGCATGAAATATGAAAACAAGGAACATACCTCATGTGCTTGATGGGAGAGATGGGACTCCGGCTCCCGCAATAAAAGATCCATCGGTGCTCGATCATCGAAATCAGTAAAATGGTAGAAAACCGCCCGAGGGAGAATGTGAGTCGGAGGGTCGTACCTCTCGGAATGAATGGCAAAACCTCGGAGGTAAAGACATGATGTCCGCTCACTCCGGCGCCTGGAGAACCTCCACCTTGGGGAAAATGACCCGCCATCTTGAAAAATCTGCAAAAAAGGAGCAAAAATGAGCAAAATGAGCCAAAATTGGAAAAAGTCAACAAAAGTCAACTCTCGAGAAATGAAAAAGTCAACAAAAGTCAACTCTCCTGAGAAAATCTTCCAAATGTTGAGATAAACTTACCTTAAGTGGTGAAAATGAGAAAAAGAAGCACCGAAATCAAAATTTAATCGTTCAAAGTGAAGAAAACTGAAAGATTTTGCGAAACAACTTGGCGTGGGGCGTTGGAAAACGCATATGGAGCACAGATCTGAGAGGGAAAATGCTCTAGGAAGGTAGAGGGGATGATTTCGAAGTTGGAGTTGTGAGAAAAAGGTGTTTGGCCGAGTGGATTTAAAGAAATGAGAGTAAAAGGACCAAACTACCCCGGATTTGGGCTAGGTGGCCGGCCGGCCACCTTTTCTGGTAGGCCGGCCACCCCTCTCCTTCAAACCTGGCCGGCAGCCTCCCCCTTGAACCAAACATGGCCGACAGCATTCCCAACATGGTCTACAAGGCCGTTGCAAATTTTGGTGATGATTGGAGTCCCCGGCACCCGAGAAAGTACAAAAAGTGCACTTTTTGTCGCGAAATCCCTCCGCGGGAACTTCAACTCCAACTTTCGATGCGTGTTCCCATTTTTACTCATCAAAAGCAAGGTGTATCCTTTTAAATACTTGTACCTTTCCGGGAGGGTAAATTGGAGGTCGCGATTGAGCCATCTTCGTTGAAACTTGCATTGCTTTGCTCGTTGTTTCGTTTCAAAATGTGCATTCGAGTTTACACTTATCTTGCATTGTTGTGCACGATTACTTGCATGCTCATGCATACCACTTGCATTATTGTGCATATTTCACGGGTATTGTCATACCCCCCCACGCTTAACTTGCGTTGTTATGCACGTGTTCCTCGTTTTGCGATGCACTTTCCCATCGGCACCACATTTGTCTGCATTCGATATCACACTGAACATATGTTGCTAACTACGTTGTGCTTGTTGAGTTTCTTCCTTTCGCAGCACGATATTGTATGTACGGTTCATTTGAGGCGGGTCGACCAGACGAACCACACAGGTATTTATCCCTCCGTGTGAGACGTGGCGAGAATTCAATGATTCTCCGCATTCTTCAACTGCATGAAATGTAGTTTTATTTGCATTCTTGCTTAAAACTGTTGCATCTATTGTCTAAGTCTTCGGCCTTGTCAAAAATGGGTCGTCTCTGGGCTTTGACATTCACTCCCGTCACTTATGACTTTCGAGTTCTGTCAAAGAGGGGCAACTGTAGACACCCCATTTTTGACCGACCTTAAGACTCAAACGTCACCGATTGAGCGCTTGGTGATGTTGCATATTGTGCTCGTTCTGAGGTTGCGGAGTCACGGCTGCGAGCCTTGCCTCCGGACTTCCAGACTATTTTGTGCCTTGTCTCGGTTTGCGAACCAGGCCCCTTTTTCTTTTTCTCTTCGTTTTCTCTTCTGAAGGGAGGGAGAGGTTCTCGTAGATCATCTCTCAGTGGCCGTAGGCTACATTTCGTGGTCGTAGGCCATTTTTTTCCGTTTGGAGCCCGGTTCCCGGTTTTCGGAGCCGTCGGCCGTGTGCCTCGTTTTGGGACTGCTTAACCACCTCCGTTTGCTCCGATTTTTGGCATACACCTTGTTTCCTCCTCCTTTTGAGGGACACTGTGCTTGAGAGACCAACTTCGTGGTCAAACGCCACCTCGGTGCTTAATAGTTAGTTTTCGGGGCCTCGGACTGCTGCGTTTTGGCCCCCGAAGCTTCGTTTTGCATCGTTTGGGTTTCATTTTGGTGGAGACCTTACTTTCATTGTTAGAAAGGTCGTAGGAAGGTGGGAGGCCAGCAATTGTTCTGAAACCAGCTTTATTCCTTCATCGCTCTTCATCCCCGTTTTCTTCACTAGAAAGCTGATTTTTCCCATTCCCGGCCACTTTTTTCTGACTTTCCACCACACCATTGTGTTGTACACACCTGGGGGCACCAATATGGGTAGGCCGGCCAGTAATCCCCCTGACCCTTTTAAACCTTTCTAAAAAGTTGGTTTTTCTCTCTCTTGGGTTACATTTTCTCTGGTTTTTCTCCATGCAGCTGTGTTGCACTCATCTGGGAGGCCCCTTTTTGGGGTGGCCGGCCAGCAATTCTTTTGACCCTTGGTTGGCCGCCAAGGGAGTGGCCGGCCGGCCACCTAAACCTCTTGAACCTGGCCGCCATTTTTTCTCTCTCCTGGTGCATTACAGCTATGCCAGCTGTTTTGCACCAGACCCCTGCCCGAGGGTCTGCCCTTTTGGGGGGGAAATTTGAATTGGTTTTCCCCCATTTTCTTTCACTCCTCTGCCTCTATATAACCAACACCCCACCTCCATTTCTAAGGGTTAGAAAATCAGCTGAGGCACCATTATACATACAACCATATATCTATACTTCAAGCCTCAAAAACACCATTGTCCTTGCATATTTACCCTACACCTCATAGCCTACCACCTCCATCACTCATTCCAGCACCTTAGAGGCCATTTAAGGAGGTTGAAAGCTCAGAATTTTGGATCAAAAGCTCCTGATTTGCTGCTCTTCAAGGGTAAGCACCTATTTCCCTTAAACTTGTATTTTTTTTGCTTCATCTATAAGCTATACTTGAAAGCATTTTGGGCTTCGACCTGAACTGAAAAAAATAGTCTTATTTTGAGCTCATCTTCATGTTTGATCAAGGACTTTTCTCTGTTTGAGGTCTTCTACTCACTCCCTTTGTGCTCTATCCCTCTTTTAGGCTTATCTTGCATAATATATTAGCCTTGCTTGTGAGCATTTCTGGGCTTCAAGCCAAACTGTAAAGTGCCTTATTTTGAGCCTCTCTTCAACTTTGTTGAAGGGCTCTTTACTGTTTGAGTCCATCTACTACCTCTTGCACTCTATCTCTCTTTTAGGGCCATTTTTGCATCATGTTTTAGCCTTACTTGTAGACATTTTTGAGATTTTCCATAAACTGTAAAGTATCTTTTTTAGAGTCCCGATTCAACTTTGTTGAATGGCTCTTTTCTGTTTGAAGTCATTTACTGTCCTGTTTGTTCATTCTCTCTTTTTGGGCTGTTTTTTGCATGATATATTAGCCCTATTTGTGAGCCTTTTGGGACCTCGACCTAAACTGAAAAAAGTCTTGTTTTGACATCATCTTCATGTTTGATCAAGGTCTATTCTCTGTTTGGGGTCGTCTCCCCCCTATGCATGCTTCATCTCTTCATGATTAGGGCTATGCATTAGAACACTTGCATTGGCCATGGTTTGGCCTCTTAGCCACTAAAATCCAGTGGATTTTCAATGGCTTAGGTGTATTCTTGAAGGCCAAAATTAGAGGGGGGTGACCCCCTTTCTCCTCGTCTTGTTTGGTGACCTTTTTGGCCTTCGAAAGGACCCTCTATTTGCAAGCTTCCAAGCTTTGTGTCCATCAATTTTCAGTGGATTTTAGGACCCCCATAACTCATTTCCAGAGTTGGTTCAGCTATGCTAAGTGTCCTTGATGCATGTGCTTAATAACCCCTTGTATGCCCTTCCAAAGGAGCCCCTCATTTTTACATGCATTGGCTGCATTTCCATGTTTATTTGGGCATATTTTCACATGTTTTGTTCACTGATTTTTGCTAATTTGGTGAGATTTCATGTGCTTCATATACACACCATGTAAACCATGTTTGCTAGTCAAAGTTGCATGCTATTTTAGTTCATCTTGCTAGCATCTTTTGGCCATGCTTTGAACTAGAAATGTTCATTTTTTAGGACTGCCTTGGCTCTTTCTTTATGCTTCGTGATCAAATAATGCATGCTTTGTATAGCTATAGGTCAATACATGTGCCTAGATTTGTGTTTCGGGGCTCATTTCATGCATCGGGTGCCATATTTCCATGATTCGGGATCATTTTGCATCATGTTTCAGTGCTGAAAATTACATGCTTGTATGCCATACATCATGCCTTGCCATGCCTTGTTAGAGTTGCATACTATGCCTTAGGTTCGGTCCTCGGTTCGCGTGCATGTGTGCACGTATTTTGATAGTCTCATTTTCATCTTATGGCTACTGATGTGAGCGTGACTGAGGTCCACTCATGTTGGTGTAATCCCATTATGCATTGTGTATGCCATTTCAATTCATAGCATTGCGTATGCTAGGTTGTATGTTAGAGCATTGTGTATGTCTCGCTACATCGTGCGTTGTGTATGCCGCCTCATAGCATTGCGTATGCTAGGTTGCATGTTAGGATTGCATTCACGCATATCATGCATACTGCATTGTGTTTGGGATAGGAGTTAACCCGAGCACGGGAAACGAGGGACGTTTCGTACTCCGAGAGACGGAACGTGTCTCAATTCCCGGTCGCCGACACTCCGGATTAACCATGATGGAGTCTCGGTCTTGTTATGTTTATATGTGCATTCATTTCATATTAAGTCGTGCAATTCGACTCCTCGGCCATCATGCATCGAGATGCGTGATTGGTGGCACGAGGATTGAGGACTACACTCCCTGAAGAGTAGTCAAGCATACATATGTAAAAATACATTGCCATGCCCCTTTCTTGCTCTCTGTTGCAGCAAATCAGACACCGGCAGTCTTTTGGAGCTTCGTGCAATATTCCGGGCTTAATTGCAAACAGAGGCTAATCGGGGCATCGCAATGGATTTCCGCGCAAGGCAACTCAAGCATGCATCATTCATCATTCGGAACAGAGCTGAGGCGGTCCATGAGCTTGCATGCTAATTTACTGCTTTCCTAGTTAATTTGATTCATTAATTAGGGTTTTGTACTTATTCGGACTGTACTATTCATTTGGACTGTATATTATTTATTCGGACCCTCTGAGCGAGGGCAATGTTGTAATAAGAGTGCGTACGTGTGATGTATGTCTTCCAACCCCACGTCTTTCTCCCTTTTATTTACCAGCTTATGATGGTTAGATTAGGGCACGTTTCAATTAGCATACAGTATGATAGCATGTTTGCATTCATTTGTCTGTCTTCCATGCACCGTGCTCGGCGCATCATAACTCACTGCATTGTATTTCAATTCCGAGTTGAATACTTGTTAGCTGTAACATTCCATATGCCATGTTTAGAATAGCCGAGCTTGCTATAGTTGCATCTCTGTATGTGTTGCATTAGGCATTTCTGTATAGTTAGGATCATGCATGGATTTCTAATTAGCTTCTGTTTTGGCTTGGAGTACTCGGTAAGTGGTTATGCTTTAGCATCCTTGCATGTATGTGAGTGACTGCCATGATAGCATGCTTACCATGAGGCTATATGCTTATGTGATATATCTGCCTGAATGCCTGTGGGTGAAGGTTGGGTTATTTGGATTAGAACAATTCATCGACTGTGAGTTTTAAGCCCACTAGATAGTGGCAAAACCATTTTTTCTAAGCCCACCTGAGGGTGGAAAAATCCGCATTTTAAGCCTACTTGCGAGTAGCAAACCACTTTAAAAAATAAACAGGAAATGTCTTGTTCCAATTCAGGCGACCCAGTCTATACTTGTATGCTGTGCGCATTACATAGTAAATCTAGGCTAATAACCGGAATAAGAATGCATAGTGTTTTCAAAACTAGATATCATGGTTAGTAGAGGCCGATCTTTGATCGGGCGAGCAGGGGTGCTCACGAAGTGACCTTCCCCAATCGTACCCAAGTTCCCGAGCCGAGGCAACTTTGGTGATGACGAACACGTGGCCTTAGGCACGAGTCAGGGTTTCCTAAATTTTCCAAGCATAAAATATTTAGGTGGCGACTCTGTATCTGGCAAAGCAGTCCATGTTTGGCACTTCTTTCAAAAAAAAAAATATGTTTTTCTCAAAACGATTTGCCAGATTTGGACTCTTTGGTTCAGATTAAGAACGGTGACAATTTGAGTCCGAACTGTAGTGAGCCCAAAATGAACAGAACAGGACTCATCCTCCCGGGGCGTTCGGGGACGTCTACACTGAGCTGTTGGATTACCAAGCAACTTACCGCTCCACCATTCCGAAGAAGGCGAGGCTTGCTGCATCCCTTCTAGATTCTGACACTGAGACTGATACATCCCTCACCCCTCTGGTTACGAATTGCCATCGAAGCCAGGGTACCCCGTCTGAGAGGACGCCATCTCCTGCCCCCAGTTTCGTAGGGGGTGGGTCTTTGTCAAAGAGAAGAGTGCTAGTGGATTTGGAGGCTGAGGCTTTTGGCTCTTCTGATGCTTTAGAGACTCCTTTGGTGAAGGCCGAGACGAAAAGCCTTATGGATGTGACATTAGAGGTGGGGGCTTCTGGAACTCATGCTACTGCTGCTGAGCCCTCTGCTTCGGTTGCTGCAAGAGCAAAGAAGAGGAGGAGAGAGACTAGCAAGGCAATAGTTGGAGAAGTTTCTGAAGATCCTATTGAGGATGAGGCATTTGAGAAGTGGGAGCTGCCAATGTTGCATCAAGGCAGGCCCATTTCTACTTCTGATTCGGTTGTTGCTTCCAAAGATTTTGCTTTTGACTTGACTAAGACTCTGTTGATGCCGGTGGACATGGCTGATCATAATGGGCCCCGCGACATTCCTGTCCTGAAGAGGACCCTTCAGATAATGACTACTGTAAGTGCATTCTTGCTTTGCTTATTTTTTGGTGTTATGCTACTGCTTTCTTTCTTTTAATACTTTGCAATCCATTGTAGTGTATTCAGAGGATGCATTTGTCCATCACCAGAGCGGAGGAACTAGAGAAGGTCGTGCTGGAGGCCGCTATGAATGCTGAGAGACTGACAATGAGCCTGGAGGTCGAGAAAGAAGAGCGCAGAACTGCTGAGAGGGAGGCATTTCGTCTGAACAAGGTTGTTGCCTTAGTTGAAAAGTCAAAGGAGGCTGCCATTGGCGTGCAGGCCCAACTTGAAGGAAGAGTGGCAGAGCTCGAGGCCGTTATCGCGGTGATGGCTGCTGAGCGTTCTACGTTGGAGGCCAAGTATTGGCAACAAGGTTGGGATGAGGCTAGGGTTGCCTATAAAAAGGAGGTGCTGGTGCTGCGGGACAAGCTGTTTCAGAAGGGTTGGTCAAGTGCTCTAATCGCTGCTCAGGTTCCTGAAGGTTCTCCCCTGTTTTAGGATGTCCCAGTTCCCTCAAGGTCCTTGGGTTCAAAGATTGCCTCTATCCCTGCAGTTCTTCCGGTTGAGGTTTCCCCGGAAATTGATTCTGCAAACAAGACTCAGGAGAGTGATGTTGCCATTGAGACGGTGAATGTTGAAGGGGATGGAACCTTGGAGACTGAAGCCGTGGGAGATGTGGTTAAGGAAGCTTCTACTTCTCAAGAAGTTGGAGCTGCCTCTACTTTTCCTTCCCAAGATGGCCTGGACAAGATCGTGGACGCTGCTCCTGAGGTTCCCTCTGTTGATGAAAGTTGAAGTCTTCTTTGGAAAGATTTGAAGTTTTTACTTTTTGGACTTTCTTTTGTTTTCATGTTTCTGATGTACTGCAGCTCGGTCTTCTTTGACGAGTTGCCCTCTTATGTTTGTCAAGACAATTTTTCTTCTTTTCTTTGTTGCTAGTTATGAGGCCATCTGTGCTTTTGTTGGATGATGGAATTTTCCTTTTGATTTTGTAATCTGATGCTTTCTGGCTTTTACCTCTGAATGTTTTCTATACTGTTTGCCCCCGGCCGAGCACTGTTGGGACCTCAGGACCGAATAGATGCTCGGTCTGATTCTGTACTGTTTGCTCCCGGCCGAGCACTGTTGGGACCTCAGGGCTGAATAGATGCTCGGCCTGTTTAACGAATACGTTGCATGGTTGTGCTTGGTTTTGTAATGAAAAAAGAGGGTCTTACTTAGGTCCAGGTTGGTTCTAAAAAGCAATTGTTTGCCCCCACCTGGAGCTAAGTAAGATCGGTACTGAAGACTTTGCTCTTTTGGCCGAGCTGGAGTTGAGTAAGACTAGTGCTGGAAATTTGCTCCTGACAGAGTTTAGCCAAGTTTATTCCAACTCTTTTTTGGTATACAGCAATACTGAAGTGTTGATGTGATGATACTTAAGAAATTCTGTGGATTCAGGGATGTTTACTTAAAATGTGTTAGTGTGGTTTTCACCAAGCAATTCCAATTGGATAAAGTCCAATTTTAGTTGCCAAACATAATTCCACCAAGCAATTCCACTTGGCATGTTTGAGTGCTAACTAAAATTAAATTATGTTCAGTCGTTTTGAAACTAAGTCCGTTTGGATTAAGACCAAAGCTGAGCTCGTTTGATAAACATCAAAACTAATTCCATTTGATAAACATCAAAGCTATTTCCATTTGGTAAGTGCCAAAGCTAATTCCGTTTGATAAACATCAAAGCTAATTCCGTTTGATAAACATTAAAGCTATTTCCGTTTGGTAAGTACCAAAGTTAATTCCGTTTGATAATCATCAAAGCTGATTACAAAAATTTGATAAGTTTGAAAGAAGTGGGGAAGCATTTGCATTAGTCAAAAGGTAAATGTCTTTACATCCTGATAGAGAAGTTGGGGGATAATTCTATTGATAGTATTTCTTGAGATTTGCTACATTCCATGGCCGAGGTATGGCTCTGCCTTTGACATCCTCTAGGTAGTAAGCTCCATTTCCAGCAACAACTGTGACTTTGTATGAACCTTCCCAATTAGGCCCAAGTTTGCCTTCGCCATGCACCCTTTTGTGGTCCATAACTTTCCTCAAAACCAGTTCTCCAGGTGCAAATTGCCTTGGGAAAACTTTTTGGTTGAAACTTTTGATGAGCTACTGTTGATACGCTACAAGTCTGATCAGTGCTGCTTCTCTTCGGCCCTCTGCCATATCCAGTGCTTGTGCAATAGCTTCCTCATTGCTTGTGCTTTCAAACAGTTCAGACCGGAGGGTTGGGAGGCCTACTTCGAGTGGGATAACGGCCTCTATTCCATAAGTTAGAGAGTAGGGTGTTTCCGTCGTGTTGTGGTTCGGTAAGCCCATAGCACGTGGAGTAACTTTTCAACCCATTTTCCTTTTGCATGTTCGAGCCGCTTCTTTACGCAGTTGATGATAGTTTTGTTCGATGCTTCTGCCTACCCATTACTCTGTGGGTAGCCTGGAGAAGAGTTCTGATACTCGCTTTTGAGGTTGGCATAGAACTTTATGAAGATCTTTCAATCAAACTGCGTTCCATTATCTGCAATTAGTACCCGCGGGATGTCGAAACGTACCACGACGTTTCTCATGACAAACCGCTTTGTGTCTGCTTCTTTGATGCTTGCTAGTGCTTCGACTTCAACCCACTTAGTGAAATAGTCAGTTGCAACGATGAAGAATCGCTTGTTCCCAGTGCCTCGCGCCAATGGTCCGGCAATAGCTAGACTCCATTGGGCAAAGAGCCATGGGTTGGTGAGTGGAGTGAGAGTTTTGGCTAACTGATGAATTAGTGGAGCAAACCTCTGACATTTATCGCACTTCTGAATGTACTGTTGTGCGTCTTGTTGCATCCGTGGCCACCAATACCTATGACAGAGGGCTCGGTGTGCCAGTGACCTTCCTCCAACGTGGCATCCACAAATCCCATCATGAATTTCGTAGAGAACATTTTCCACTAGATTCAGATGCACACATAAAAGGTAAGGACTGAGATAGGAACGTCTGTACAGCTTCCCAGATGGTGAGATCCAGAACCGAGGTGACCTATGTCGAATTTTGTTGGCTTCATTTTTGTCTGTGGGGAGAGTGTCGTATTTCAGGAAAACGAGTATCAGATCTATCCAACTTGGCTCTAGGTTGTTGTAGAGGACTGGAGATGCAATGCTTGGTTCTGGAACGAACTCAACCCAAACTTTTCTAGCGTCCTTGGTATCTACTGATAAGCTAAGGCAGGCCAGAGCATCAGCATGGCTGTTTTTGTCCCGACTGATTCGTTCCACTCGTATAGAGCGAAATTTTTTGAGTAGATCCTTTGTCTTGCCTACATACATGGCCATTCTTTCGTCTCGTGCTTCATAAACCCCAGAAAGCTGGTTTACCACTAATTGAGAATCGCTGAAAATAAGAAGTTGCTCTGCACTGAAGTGTTCGGCACTGCGTAATCCAGCCAATAGTGCTTCATACTCTGCCTCATTGTTAGAAGCCTTCCAGCCGAGCCTCAGGGCTTACTTCCAAATGAACCCTTCTGGTGACATAAGAACTACCCCTGCTCCTAAGCCTCGGCTATTGGATGATCCGTCGACATAGAGCTGCCAGATGTTTCCAATAAAAAGTTACCATGCTTCTGAAGTGCATTGCTTTCCCAGTTCGGTGATGTGTGTTGCCTATGTCGAACCGGAGTTCTCAAGCTCGGTATTTTGGGTGTGAGCAAATTTTGCGACGAAATCTGCCAAGACCTGGGCCTTGATCGCCGTCCTAGGTTGATATCGAATGTTAAACTCACCGAGCTCTACCGCCCATTTTGCCATTTGGCCAGAGAAGTCAGCTCGGCTAAAGACAGACCTGAGAGGGAATTCAGTGAGGACATTGATAGTATGCCCCTGAAAGTAATGTTACAATTTTCTTGAGGCGATAAGTAATTCGTAAGCCAACTTTTCCAAGGGTAAATACCATGTTTCGGTATCTAGTAGAGTCTTGCTCACATAGTATACTGGCCTCTGTTCCTTGTTAATTTCTCGAATCAATACCGCGCTTACGACGTGATCTGAGATTGCTAGATATAAGTTCAACTCCTCCCCTGGTTGTGGAGTGGACAGAAGAGGTGGTGTATTGAGGTATCTTTTGAGACTATGCAATGCTTCGGTGCACTCAGGACTCCATTCAAACGTTTCCCTTTTCCTCAGTAACTGGAAGAAGGGCTTCATCCGATCTGAAGACTTGCTGATGAACTGATTCAGGGTGGCCGCCATTCCGGCTAATTTCTGTAGCTCTTTAGCCTTTGTTGGTACTTCGAGCTCTTGTATTGCTTTGATTTGATCCGGATTTGCATCGATTCCTCTGTGAGTGACCATATACCCTAAAAACTTCCCTGTTCCTACCCCGAAAGCGCATTCGAGGCATTGAGGCGAAGCCGATGGTTTTTTAGGATGCCAAAAACTTCTCTTAAGTCTGTAAGGTGGTTTGTAGCGATCTTGCTTTTTACTAACATATCATCTATATATGCTTCCATGGTTTTTCCAAGTTGGTCTTTGAACATTCGAGTGATCATTCGCTGGTAGGTTGCCCCGGCGTTCTTGAGGCCGAACGACATTACCCTATAACAATAAGTGCCCCTTGGGGTGAAAAACGTTGTCTTCTCCTGATCCAGGCCGAACAGTTGTATCTGGTGATAACCGCTATAAGCGTCTAGAAAACTCATACGCTCATGCCCTGCCGTTGAATCTACTAGTTGATCGATACGAGATAAAGGAAAACTATCATTGGGACAGGCTATGTTCAAGCAGGTGAAGTCAACACAGACTCTCCGTTTTCCATTCTTCTTTTTTACTACAACTGTGTTGAACAGCCATTGTGGGTACTGAACCTCTTTGATCGCTCCCGATGCTAGGAGTTTTTCGACTTCGGCAATTACTGCTTCAGTGTGCTCAACTGAGGATCTCTGACTTTTCTACACGACAGGCCGAGCGGAGTGATTGATGTTGAGCTTGTGGCAAGCAAATTCGGGGTCCAACCCTGGAGTATCATATGCTGATCACGCGAATACCTCCATATTCTCCCTTAGCAATTCCAGCAGCTGAAGTTTCTCATCAGCGCCCAGCGAGGTATCGATAAGGAAGTATTTTTCCAGATCACCTTCTTTCACTAGGACTTTCTCCAAATCCTCTACTATCTTTTCCTCTGGGGCTCCCCCTACATCTTCCAAGACTGGCTGTTCGGCCACTTCCACTGTCTGTACCCGGTTACAAAGTTGTTTAGCCTTCATTACCGCCATAAAATAGTGTTTGGATGTGACTTGATCTCCTGAGATCTGCTCTACTCCGTGTTTCGTTGGGAAACGGATGAGTTGGTGGTAGATTGAAGGGACCGCCTCCATTTGATGAATCCATGGACGGCCGAGTATGGCGTTGTAAGGAGAAGGTGTATTAATGACTGAAAATTCTATCTGGAGGGTCTTCGTTCCTACCACAACTGGCAACACTATTCTGCCAAGTGGCCATTCTAGCTGTGAATTAAAGCCGACTACTGGAGCTGCCACTGGGGTGAGGTGCTGCTCAGAGAGACCGAGCTTTCTGAATAGGTCATAATACAATATGTCTGTTGCACTGCCTTGATCTACCAGGACTCGTTTTACATCAAACCGTTTCCCAATTTCCATAGTTATAATCAGTACATCAGTGTGTGGGTGTTGTATGCCTTCTAAATCCTTTCTAGTAAATGAAACAATGCACAAGGGGGACTTGGGTACTGTGCGTACCTTTTTCGATGCAGGCTCCACTAACATGACCTGCTGAATTTGCACGGCCTTGGCAATTTCTTCTTTTAGTGCCTCTTCGTGCTCCTGGGTTGTTGTTCCATGGATCACATTTATTACTAGCTGAAGTGGTTGCTCGATGTTCGATTCTAGTCGTAGGTTCCCCGGTTCGGCCACTATTTTATCTTGATCAATGTAGTCCCGGAGGTGTCCAGCTGCTACTAGGTCTTCCAAGTGTTGCTTTAATGCTCTGCAATTTTGAGTCATATTCCCTATGTCTTGGTGATAGGTGCATCTGAGCTTCTAATTACGCCAAGCCGGATCCCCTAACATTTTCGACGGTCAAATAAAGAAGGGCTCCCTCTTGATCTTTTCCAGGATACGATAGATTGGTTCCTTGAATACAGTCACGACTGCTTCGTGAGATTTGGACTTATCTACCTCATTCACTGTGAGTCCCCGGTGTTCCTCTCGATCCGTTCTCTTCTTATGCTGATGCTACCTCGATGGGGATCTGGTCATCTTCGAGGCGAGCGTACTACTCGATCTTGGCACGTAAATCTTTCAGTGTTGTGGCCGGGCGCTTGGTAAGCGACTGTCTCAACTTACTTTCCGGGCGCAGACCATGTTTGAAGGACATAACAACCATCTGCTCACTGCAAACGTTTTCCTCTAAGTCATTGTACTCTTCCCAATACCTCCTAGCGTAATTGCACAGCGTTTCTTCCTGCTCCTTTCGGAGACCGAACAGTGTATCCGGCTCTTTCGGGATCTTAGTGTTGGAGACGAACTTGGCTAAGAACTCTTCAGAGAGCTGCTTCCAGTCATAAATTGATCCAGCAGGGAGCCGATCGAACCATCGGAGTCCGAATTCTCCCAAGCTGGACGGAAAGACTTTGCACATCAATGCTTCGTCTCAGCTCCATAGGGACATCATCTTCCTATAATGGCTGATGTGCGTCAACAGGTCTGACTTCCCATCGTACGACGTGAACTTTGGCGGGGTGAATTTCTTAGGAGGTCTCATGGCCTCGATTTCAGGGGAGAATGGGGAGGAGACAAGCCTATCCAACACTCAGTGCTCTCTCTGGTGAATGGTACAGTCTAGATGATCTCGACTTTGCTCATTCTTGCCAATCAGCCAAGTACAAAGGTCTTGAAGAGGGTACTCAGTCTGCTGGCTAAATATCTTCTGCCTCTTAGCCCTTCTCCTGCGTGAGCCATGGGTATGGATGTTCGCTGCTTCACTTTGTACCGGGATTGGCTGGCTCTGTTGCCCAGATTCATTTCTGGGCATCTTCTTCACCGGTGATTCTTTGGACGAGCTTCTCTGTTGCAGGCGAGAGGGCTCTGCGTCAGTTCTCTTTTCCGTCGGATCACCCAGCACCCTTTGAGTTGCGCTTTTCAACTCCTGTATCTCCATCTCCATGGAGTCTATGATTCGATCTCTGTAATCATTTTCTAGAAGAAAGTGATGAGAAGATCCCCCAGCGAAGGGCAATCGGTGCTCGACGGATTCAGGGGTCCGGTTATTGTTTCTGGTTTGTTCTTCTAAGATTGTTGGGGGTGCCAAGCCTTTGTCCTTTGTCTTCTCCGTCTGTGGAGTATATGTCGAAGGTGGGACGTCCTCAATCCCCATCACCGGAACTGAATGTAGAGCTCAAAGAAGAAGCATTCCACGCTCACCGCACCAATTGTGCGTACCGAATACCGCACTAGATGATCGTGGATCGGAGCTCTGCATTTGGTTGGACGGTCCGAGAATTGAGGCCCTGCAACAACCAGCACCATCAGAGCTGCCCGGCCGGGATTGGCTGGATAACCCCTCCGGTGAGGGAATGAGTAATCGGAAAATGATGCTCCCTAAGTGTAGAGAGTTCAATTAAGTTCAAATACCTTCAATGTGAAGTTAGTGTTGTTTATATATCTCTCCTTGCTTGTTGCCCAACATGGTTTCATGGAGCTCTGGTGTTGCCAAGTTTCCTTCTAGCTTTCTTCCCAGGTAGGCGACCATCCGTTAGTTGTCATGGAGTGCCTATACTCATTGTAGTCATGCTGATGACAAACCACATTCTTCTGGTTTAACTGCTTCCTTGATTCTAGGTGTAAGGGACCAGCTGAGGTGGCAACTTGCACGTGCATATACTCACAGCTTCCACGTTTCTCCGAGAGGTTCCCTCAGCTCGGTACCATTGTGCCTCAGCTCGGCCTTTTACAAGATTGTTTATAGAGATGGGTTGATCCATTCGGATATCTTTGTATGGGCTTGGCCCACTTTAGTGCTGTCGATGGGTTCGGTCCATAGATTAAGTCTTGCAGCTCGGCCCAGCCCAGCATCGCGGCTGGACTAGCCTTTCCACTGCGAGGTGGGCTTAATTGGCTGGCCCATATGTTTATCTAACCTACTTGGATTTGGTCTTTAGTGGATTGGGCCGGCCCAAGGCATGGATCTGACCCGTTTCATACTCAACCCCTTCAGTTATGTAGATTTTTATTTATTTATTTTTTGTATCTGGTGATTTGTATTTCAAAATGCTAAAACATGATGTGTTTCCTTAAATAAGTTTTATTTTATAAACGAGTTTGCTTTCTATGTCAATTTTATATTCTTATCCGAATTAGTCAATTTATGTTCAGCCTTCATAAGTTAACTTCAGTCATTCAACAATCATTTTTTAAAATTGATCTAATTCAGCAGGGTGTAAAAAATAAGTAAAAATTCAATATAACGGTAATATCGATGACATGATATCACCAATAAATAATAAGGTTATGGTTGATTTCACAAGACTAATAGTGAGATATTAATAATCCTATCAAATTAGTGTGGTATTCACAATCCCACCCCTGCCCCATTACTAATAATCCTACAAATTTGTTAGATTAACTATCCATTGGATTAATGATCCTAAAACAAAATGTCAAAACAAATATAGGATAATTGGGCCTACGAATTAATAATCTCAATCCCATGCTCTAATCATTCTAATCAAATATGCCCTAAATCATTGGAGAAAAAATAATGACAAATTATTAGACGGTGATTGTATAACCATTGAATTGAATTTTTTTAAAAGAAAAATACACAGTAAACATGTCATTGGATCACCCCATGTCTTTAGGCGACATGCATGGTGGTCCAAATATCCCTTTCCAAAGTTAGACTAGCCCACAGTCAACGCTGGCCGAACCATAAGCGTATGGTCAATGAGCAGTTAAAAATCCACAAATTTCAATTGCTTGCTAAATGCCAGCTCAAAAAAATTAAAAAATTATTTTCAAAAAAAAAAAAATGAAATAAAATCAAAAACAAAAACAAAAACAAAAAGAGCCTACTTGTCCAAAGACTAAAAAGAACGATTCTGTTCAGCAGCTCGTCATAGAAAAGTATATAAAAATCTTTGTTGTCTAAAAACACTAAAATTTGAAAAAACTGTGTGTCCAAAAACATAATAAATTACAAATACAAAACAAAATTCAAAATTATATTTGGAGTATAGATTTGGATAGAAATTTGTAGGAAAAAAAAAAGATGGAGCGGTAAAATTAGAAGGAGAAGAAAAAAAGGTTTATATTTGAGAGAAAATTGATAATAAATCCAATCCAAGGAAGGTATAAGGTATTAGATCCAATGAATATTTTTTATTGGTGAAAAGTCCACTCTTATGAAATAATTTGTTGAGAAGTCCTCTTGTTATTTTCGGAGGACATTTTGTTTCTAATTTTATCCCTTAATTTATTTGTGGATTTTTTATCTGTTGACTTTTTTTGACTATCTGTTCAAAGTTTTATTATCTTTTTAATTTTTTTGGCTATCTATTCAATTTTCTCCTTATCTATTGAAATAACTGTACAATTTTTATTATTTGTTGAAATTTGATATGCATGAAATTCTATTTGTTGAAATTTTTGTTTTAAGTTTTATCTATCTAAATTTTTTCTTCAAATTAAATCTATCTATTCAAATTTCTTCACTTTTTTTTTACTATCGATTTTTTTTATCTGTTGAAATCTTTTTAATGTATATGATCAACTAAACTATCTGTTCGAATACAAAACTATCTATTCAACCAAACCCTTTTTTTTCTTTTTTCTTTTTTTTTTTGTTGAAATACAAAGTTATCTGTTCAAATTTTGAACAGATCTCTTCAATGCTATTACAAATCTGTTCAGATCCCAGCCATTATAGAGCTGTTATCTGTTGAAAGAAGAGGTTATGATCTGTTGAAATGTCCCAAAAAAAAAAAATAATAATTAAAAACTCTTGTTGTAATGAACAATTTCTAGAAATACATTCTACAGTAGATTTTACAAACTCTTGTTTCCCTCAAATTAAACACCTGGCAAAATAAAGCAATTTTAGACAAATAATTTTTATTTTTTTTAAAATAGTAACTAACTTGATGGAATTTTGCATCAATGGAATCCGAATTTGCAAGTCGAATCCAAAACCATGAGAACGTTCAAAAGCCAAGTTCATTGATGCTAAAATAGAGTAAATAAATTAACATACAGATATGTGTATACACACATATATAATTTAATATAGATCATATAAAATTATTATATGATAATTACACTTTTTATAATATGATAGAACTAAAATTATCAAAATACACAAATAATTTAACTAAAATTAATATATGTATATATATATATATATATATATATTCAAGTAAAACTTTTATAGAACAATAGAGCCAATATTATCAAAATAAATAATTAAAATCATACTTTAATTTTAAATTAAAATTATTCTTTTATAACACATACATTGTATCATCAAATATTTTTTTTTTAAAAATAGCACATGCATCGCACAGGTCAACTGCAAGTACATATATAAATGTTTTTCTCTTTCTTAGGTGGCACATTCTAAGGGCTTATATTTTTCTAAAAAAGCCACACCAACATGTATTTTCCATTTACATATAAAGTTCTAGGGGAATTTTTTTACAGCTCCCTAATAATACTAATTTAGAGGCTAAAGGACACCCAAAAAAATAGTGATGCATGAGGTCCCTGAACAACTTAGCGCGCGTTTTTAATTATTTTTTTGGACCAAAATACCCTCGCCGAAATCAACACAGAAACGATACTCCTTCCGACGTCTGAGTTCCATTCCAAGCATCCACCATTTTCACGAACACAAGAACACACAATTAGGGTTTCAACATCATCTTCACGATCGACATTCGAGCTTTGTTCTCTTCTGCACAAATCATTCCCATTCCTTCCTCACAAATTTCTCTGACCTTCCTTAGAGCTTCGTTTTCACTGCTCATTGTCATCTCAGTCCACCTTCGTCACGTCGCATCTTCATCTCAGGCCATATCAGCTCGTCATTCAAAGTTTCATCCTAACTCTGGTAAGTTTTTCTACAATACAACTAGATTTTCTCTGGAAACACAGTTAATTGCATTTTATATTAACCTTTCATAAATTAGGGTTTCACTTTCATTTTAAAAAGCTACCTGAATTTGGAAAAAGTTATTTCTGTGTGTTTTGAACTTATTCTTGAACATGTTTGTGTGATTATTTCTGCAAATTTCTCTGGCATTTGAATTTCTCTGATTTTTGCTTGATGTATGTTTCTTCTTTCAATTTTCTATGCCATGTTTATTTTGAAAAAAGCAATTTCCTGTGTTTTCATCTAATTTTTGAACGTGTTTCTGTAATTTTGTTTCTGTACATTTCTCTGTAATATGTATTTTGGACTGGACTGAATGTTTCTTCTCTGACATATGTATTTTGGAATGAATGTATCACCCTTTCTGCCATGTTTATTTTGGACTGGAATGAATGTTTCTTCTCTGACATGTGTATTTTGAAAAAAAAAAAGTTATTTCTCTGTGTTTCTATCTTATTTTTGAACATTTTTCTGTGATTTTGTCTATGAATTTCTCTGCTTTGAAAATTTCTCTGGAATATGTATTTTTCTCTGGAATGTCTATTACTCTTTTGCTCTGTCTAAGTTTGTCTGTATTCATAATTTTCTCTGACAAACATCACATCACTTTCCTCCCTTGTGTGTCTCTATCATGGTTAATTTTCTCTAGTTGTGTATGTAAATTTCTCTGGCATTTCAATATTATGAATTGAAATTTTCTCTAGAATGGAAATTTACTCAAGAATGTGTAATTTCCTCCGGAATGTGTATTTATCTCTGGTATGTTTATTTTGTTCAATTCTTGGTTTCAATGTGGTGTAATTTTCAGTGGCTTGTTTACAATACTTTATTTATTTTATCTTGCTAATTGTGGAATGGAAATTTTCTTTGCCTTGCCATGTTTACTTTTCTCTGTCATTCATTTTCTCTGGTATGTTTACTTCTATATGTAATTTTAAGAATTATTGAAAATTTCTCTCCCATGTTTATGATGCTTTGTTGATTTTCTCTGACATTTAATTTTTGATGTCCAATTTCTTCTGGCATGTCCAATTTTCTGTAATTTTCCCTCATCTGTAATTTTCTCTGACATCTTACACTTTCTCTTATCTGTAATTTTCTACCTTATCTGTAATTTTCTCTGACATGTCCAATTTTCTCTGGCATGTTCAATTTTCACTGGGATTTAATGTTGAAATCTTTATGTTTTAATCATTGTCTAGCAATGGCAAAACGTAAAAGCACCGAAACACCAGAAACACCAAGCAAGAAACAGAAACTGTCTCAGTCTTCTTATGAGCTGCGATCAAACACCAGCAGCAAAGCACTGGAAACACCAACCAAGAAAGAACAACTCTCTCAGTCTTCCTATGATCTAAGATCAAAAACCAGCAGCAAAACACCACAAACTCCACTCCAAATCACACAAGGTGATGAAGCAACTAGCATCCACATGAGTACCCCAACTTCAACCGACTCAACCTCAAGGGGAAAAAACCTGCTAAACTCCACAGAAAGAGAGCTCACTACACCATTCAATTCCGATCCAACCTCTCGTCTGTTGTCTCATTTTTTCAAACACTTAAATTCAATTCAAAACAACTTGTAGAGCTTCAAAAGTCCCCATTCTGGTATTTGATCCAAGCTCTAACCAGTGGAAGAATGGATCCAAAGAAATGTAGGAAATCCGATGATGATGTAGTTGCCATAATCAAATGTTACAATGAGAAAACAAAAGCATTCACTGTTGGTAAGAAGAACCTGACCTTCACAACAAACGACATGACCTTGATTTTTGGTTTGGAAGGAGGTAAAGGACCCATGTCATTAAGATACTCTAAGAAGCCAAAATCTGCATTCCTAAGGAGAAGATTCCAAAAGGACACAAGGCTCACTGGTCCTGTTCTTAAAAACGCCTTGGTCAAGGCAATGAAAGGCAAGCAACCAACAGACTACAAAGATGTAGCAATCATTGTTACATTGTACTTGTGTCTCACCCTATTTTTTGCAACAAGTGGGAATTCGATAGGGTGGGTTTTTATACAGTATGTGGAACCTCTTGAATCAATGAAACAGTATGATTGGCCAGAGGCAATCACATCAACATTGATTGATTCTATCATGGCATTGCACAAAACCCCAGAAAAAGTTACGGGGTGTGTCATTGCATTGCTGGTAAGTATAATATCCATTCAAATTTGCAGTTATCATACTTACAAATTTGTGCATTTAGAAAATTTTATTTACTTTAATTTTCATCACAGTATTGGCTATGTGAACATGCAACTATCATTGACTCGGAACACAGTAACACAACTGACTTCCCGAGATGTGCGAAGTGGAACCTGCAAACCTTGACAAAACAGCTGCAGAAGACACCACTCCACTCTCTTGCACCTCGACAGGTTAATTCCTATTGCTCCTAAAATCTCAGTGAAATTCCAAAATATCTCTGACAACTGCTTTGTTTCCCTCCTTGTGCATTGATTGTTTAAGATCAATTTTCTCTCAACTATCAATTTATGCTTTCATCTTTGGTACAAACTTGTTCATTTCTGCATTGTAATCAATTTTCTCTGCAATCCAAATTTCTCTGACCACAATTGTAACACATTAACTTGTATGCCCTGATTGCTTTTCTCTAATA
This sequence comes from Camellia japonica, assembly GCA_030407325.1. Lineage (NCBI taxonomy): Eukaryota > Viridiplantae > Streptophyta > Magnoliopsida > Ericales > Theaceae > Camellia > Camellia japonica. The sequence goes on along the minus strand of JAPPVO010000036.1, from coordinate 16,342,354 downwards.
TCTGAATTATGTTGTTTCATAATTTTTTTGGCCCATAACTTATTTGCCCTGATTGCTTTTCTCTAATATCTGAATTATGTTGTTTCATAATTTTCTCTGGCCCATTACTTATTTGCCTTGCATCTTTGATAAACACTGTTTATTTCTGCCCTTCTAATGAATTTTCTCTGGAATCCAAATTTCTCTGACACAATTATAGTCAAACATTAACTTATATGCCTTGATTGATTTTCTCTGATATCTAAATTATGTTGCTCATTTCATAATTTTCTCTGCCTCATAAAATTAACTCCTTGTCTGTAATTTTCTCTGGCCCATACAATTTTCTCTGAAGTTTGTTTCCCATTAGTATCATTTAGATGAATTTTATTTTCCTTATTTTAATTTTTCTCTCAGTGAATTTTGTAACATTTCTCTAATAAAAGAGCCTCCTGTTACAGATAGATAACAAGCAGCTAGTCAAAAACCCATCAGAGGAGTTCTGTCTTGGTAAAAAGACAAAGAAAGAATCAAAAAAAGCAATTGTCAAATTCAAGGAGAAATTACAAGATTCATCTGAAGGTCAAGCAATTGTCAAATTCAATGAAGAAGCAGAACCCAGAGAAGAAAGTGAAAGCAATGGACAAGAAGCTCAAGCAAGCAGTGGAGAAGAAGAAGCCAGAGAAGAAAGTGAAAGCAGTGGAGAAGAAGAAGCCCGAGAAGAAAGTGAAGAAATAGAAGCAGAAGAAAAAGAACAGAATGAACAGAAAGAAGAAGACAGTGAAGAAGAAAATGAAGAAGAAGAAGATGAAGAAGAAGAAGAAGATGAACAGCAAGAAGAAAACGAGCAAAGTGATCAAGAAGAACGTATTGAGCCAGTGGACCAACAACAATTTGAGGAATCAAAGGACGCCCAAATTGCTGATCTGCGTGAAAGACTGAAGGCACTTTCTCAATCTAAACAAGAAGAAGACAGAAATTGGATGGAAATACTTGCTGAAAAGGATATTTCAATAAGAACCCTGACATCACTTAACTCAGAACTTCAAGAAAAAGAAAGCACAATCCAAATGAAACTAAGGATGTTGGAGCTTGAAAAGGAACATGATATGAAAACAATTCAACAGTTGAGGAATTCAAATTCAGAGCTTGAAACAGAAAATGCTAAATTGCATGAACAAGTACAAGAACTTTCAGTCCAACTAGCAACACAACCATACAGAACACCAACACAACTTCAACCACAAGGTCAGTGAAAATCTTGACCCACAAAAAGTCAAGTCCTTGAGTCAGCATAACTCAGAGAAATTTCTATTTATTATAATTTTCTGACATTGGTAATTTTCTCTGGAAGTTATATTTCTCTGAACACATTAGTTTCTGCCGATTATTTCTATTGATTTTACTGCTCATTTCATTTTCTCTGTCTATTTTCTTATTCCTGTTAGTTGGAATGCAAGTTGAACAACAACCAACAACCCAACAAGAAGAAATGGCACACAAAGAACAACCGAAACAAAAGACGAAAGTCTATGGTAACTGGAAAATATTGAATCACATAAATTTACATATTGAAATATCATCTGTTACTTCAGAGAAATTTCACTTTTACTAATATTTTCACTGTCTACAGTCAAAAAAGATCCGACCTCAATGATCAAAAATTTAAAGGCAAAAGAAAGGAAGGAAAAGCAGCACGATCCAGAATTTCAATATCCCAAAGTGGCAAAAGTGACTAGAGCTTCAAAACAAGCTGCAAAGCAAGCTGAGCAAAGCACGAAGGACAAAGAAGTGCTTGATGCTGATGCGTACATCTTGCCTCAACCTACAAACATCAGAAAATCTTGGGTCTTTCCACAAACTCTTCCGATTTCAAGGTTGATAAAAGATCACGTAAAAGACATGTTGCAGCACATATCAAATGTGTCTGGACTTGAGTAAGTACAACAAACAAAATAGAAGATAACAAACAACAAATTACAAACTTATATTGCATTAACAACAATTAATCCCTTCTTTCTCGTCTTGTAGGGCTTTAATTTGGACAAGTGAGTTGAACCTCATTACCTTCGAAGACATTGGAAACCTAATAAAGCAAAAAGAAATTGCCAACAATGTAAGTCTTTCCCTTTCATCAAAATTTCTCTGCAATGTTCCATCAGCCTTTATAAACCAATATTACAATTACAAATCATATTTTTCAGGTCATTGATGGCTATGGAGAGATACTTTTGGCTGACCAAATGAGAGAAAGACAACAACCAACCTCATTTTTTTTCACATCCATGAGCTTAGTATGTTACTACTATTTTATTTGATTTTCTCTGGAATTTACTTACTACTTTCTCTTCTTAAGATACTTCTTGGATTTTCTCTGAACAAAACCATTTTTGGATTTTCTCTGAACACAGAATTTCATCAAGATGACAGAAAATCAATCTTTTCGAGTGTCCTTATTTGACAAGCATATTGAAACAGCATGGAGGAACTACAGGTTCCTCCATTTCCCAATAAATACTGGAGGTAATGAGAAGTCCACAGCTGGAAATCACTGGACCTTGCTTGTCCTGGACAAACAAGACAGTTTATGGAGGTTCTACAACTCACTGAGGCCAAGGAGGGATGATGCAGAAGACAAATATGTCAAAGATGCAAAACAATTGGTAACCAGTGCAAATTTCTCTGATCCATCATAATCTTTATGTGATGATAATTTTCATACAATCCCATTGATTTGTCTGTAAATTTCTCTGTTATTTAAAAATTATTTTTTTGCAGCAAATTATGTGGAGAATTTTTTGAAAGCTTGCCTTGAAAGAGACGCTCAATCACAACCCTCTTTCAAGTTGATAAACTCACAAAACACAAGTTACGACTTTGAGTATGTCAACAATGCTCCACAACAAGAAAGTGATTCGTAAGTTTCATACATCTATAAATAAGATACTCTGATTTGCATGTTTCTTAAAACTAACCATTCCTATAATTTGTATGCAGTCTGGATTGTGGCCTCTTTGTCTGCTATATCATGAAACAATATAGCAAGCATGAACCAATCAGCTCCAAATTGTCCACACAAGAGATCAGGTTGATGAGGGCAGAACTCATAGAGAGATTTGTCACCGAAGTTGGCCGATCATGGACTGAACCAATTGAAATACCTCCAGAACAACCAAACATGTAATAGTGAAACTAGTGAAAGGAAGACAATGTACATAGCCAGACAGAGAAAATTGTCTCACATATATGTATATATCCATACAGTATTAACCGTTCAGTTTTTTGTTGACACATTGAAGGAATAATGATGCTTGACTTATCCATATACATCCTTTCTTGACTAATGTAAATTTCATTTTTTTTTTATTTCGACTAATGTCAATTTCATACCTATCGATGGTTAAATATATATATATATTTTTATTGTGATTGTCAACACAATCCACACAGAGAAAATTGTCTGCACAAATTTCTCTGGTATCATATTACCAGAATTCAGAGAAATTTAACTCGTACAGTCCCAACGGGATGCCTATATGATCATGTAATCTGTAATGCTTTGTGTTGGTACAAAACAATCATCAAACTCAACAAAACACAAAAGCGAACAGTAATTTTATCTGCTACTATAAAATTTCACTGGATGAATTTGAAATTTCTGAGTTGTGAATTTCTCTGGGTTGGTGAGGAAAATTTCTCTGGCTTTGAGCAAAATTTATGAGTTGAATTCATTCTAGATAAATTCTTCCCTGGTCCAGAGAAATTCTTAACTCAGAGAAATTTCAAAAAAGCATGATTTTGTTTCTTGGTTGTACTCACTGCAATAATTTTGTGTATGCTCTGTCTGGTATGCACATTTCTTGAAATGACTGATATGAAGTTACCACAAATTCACAGAGAAATTTAACTCGTATCATGCCAAAGAAGGTGCCTATATGATCATGCAATCTATAATGCACTGTGTTAGTACAAAGCAATTATCAAATTCAAAAAACAAAATCCACACAGTACTTTTATCTGCCATTGTCAAATTTATATGGATGAATTTGAAGCTTCAAAACACATTACACAAAATTTTCTCTGCCATACCAAATTTCTCTGCATAAATTTGACAGGTATTACAAACCCAATGCCTATAGTATATATCAACAAACACAATGCACACTTTAACTGATATTGCAAAAATTTCTCTGGATGAATTTGATTGATATTATTATATACACTGTCTAAAAAACACATTTCACAAAACAAAATACACAAACTAATCATCAAATGTATTATTCAATCAATAAAATGTATTATCCTCAACTATTTAACAAAGGTTCCTTGCATGTCCTCTTATTATGGTGACCAATACTCCCACAACGACTACACTTAATCACCCTTTTAAACTCTCCAGTAGAAGCAATTCTGTTCTTCTTCGGCCTCCCAGCTGGTCTCTTGCTCAATGGAGGTAAAATCATAGCATCTTCAATGCTACACAGAGGTTTTTCAACAGTTGGAACTGGGCCAATCGAAAACGAGTACGCTTGACGATACATATCAGCATGAAAAAATGGTTCAACAAATGAATTCAAATTCCTTCCACTCCTAAAAATTGCAGCAACAGCATGTTGACATGGATACCCATTTATTTCCCATTTTCGACACGAACAAGTTCTCAACCCAAGATCAACCATAACCGAAGGAAAACAATGCACTTCAAAGACATTATCAGACGACAAACTCACATTCCATGTCCTCCCATCCAAAAAATACTTCTCCAATACACTATCCATACGAGGACATAGAACTTTATTCCATTTACTAGAGAGCAGCCTCCTATCAGACCTCATATTCATAATTTGCAACCGTATCATGTCCACCAAATTTGTTATTGGCAAGTGCCGAGCATCTCGTATCCATGAATTGAATGACTCAGCAACATTTGAATACATCTCACCATAACGTTTCCCCGCAAAATATGCATCACTCCAATTTTCATATGGTAAACTTCTCAAGAAAGCAATCACAATGTCTCCTCCCTCACTTTTTAATTCATTTAACTTGAAATGAAATGATGCCTTTGTTGGCGCATATGCACATTCTGAAAACTTGGACACAATCGTCTCCCTAACCAAATTTGTGTTTCCCCATGACAACTTATCCCTCAGATTTCTCTTTAGATGTTCAAGACAAAATCCATGAAAGCAGTTAGGGAAAAACCTAGCAATTCCCTCCACAATACCACAATGTCGATCTGATATGAAACTTATCACCCTTTCTGATCCCAATACTCCACATAAATGTTCAAGAAACCAACACCAATTGTCTTTATTCTCAGCATCAACAACAGCAAAAGCTACAGGGAAAAAACCTACAAAACAAATAGGAACAAGCATATCAGATATACACATGCATAGAAAATTAGAACAATAAACAACCAGAGAAATTTGACACTGCCAACATCCAGACAAAAAATCACTTAGTGCCCAACTCCAGAGAAAATTCACACATTGGCAACATCCAAAGAAAATTGACTTAGTGACCAACTACAGAGAAAATTCACACAATCATAATATCCAGAGCAAATTCACTCAGTGACCACCTACAGATACAATTCACACAATGACAAAATCCAGAGAAAATTCACACTGACCAAAATCCAGTGAAAATCCACACAGGCCAAAACCAGAGAAAATTCAAAGTGTCAGAGAAAAATCACATTCACTGAATTCCTACATGTATAGAAAATTCACATAGTTAGATAAAATTATATATATTTACAATTACCTTCATTCCCATCTTTCCCCGTTGCAGCAAGCATAACTCCTTTGTATCGCCCTTTCAAAAATGTTCCATCAAGAAAAAGCAATGACCGACAATATTTGAAACCAGCTGTGCATGCATGAAAAGCCACAAACACTCTTTTGAAACGCTTGTTGTCTTCAAAATCTAACTCAAAACGACTACCTGGATTGTTCTTCAATGCCTCATCAAAATACCACCGTAATTGATCAAATGACAAACAAGAATCCCCATATGTACTACGTTTTGCTTTTTCAACACCCAACCAACCACAGTTATAACTGATTGAGACCCCATACTTGTCTTTCATTTCTTTCACAACATCCACTGGACGAGTTAAAGGTTTTGCACTTACCTCTTCAACTATCAGCCCAGAAACTAAGCTGGAAGTCATCCTCGAATGTTTACTCGTACGAACCGCCACACACACACGTATGTTCATTGTTCAAAGTCCTTATGTAGAAGAACCCATTTGTTTTTTCAACAGAAGCATGTACACGCCACATACATCCCCTTGATTCCTTATATGCACATTCTGCCGTAACCCTCAGCTTGTCATTTTTAACATACGTAAACTGAAAACCAACCTCAATAGCATACTTGCACAAAAAAGTACGGAACTCAACCACACCACCCTCAAACTTTTGTCCAACACTCGTAATATTATTCCGCCAACGAGCCGACAATAACACCTTTTCTTGGTGAGAACAAAACTTAGAGAGTGAATTCCTTTCAATATCCACCAGCCTATCACACTCACCATCCACAACATCTACCCAATTACACCCCACTTCATCCTCTTCATCAGAAGTACCACATCTAGTAACTGAAACATCAACTATATCAACACCGCGTGCACAAACAACCCTCAACATATTCAAAAAATCAATATTATTTCGAACCATACAATTCGGATGGCCCAAAATAGAATATGAAATACACATAATCTCAGGTTTCAAATTCTCCCATGTTTTACACAAAATTCCAACCAATTCCTCAAAATTCAATTCGCATGAAACATTAATGACAATAGTATCATTCCCATATTTACACAGCAACAACACTGCACTGTCCATTGAAACTGAAACAAAAAACAAGAAAAATAATTTAGTTAACATAGAAACACTTCACAAGAACAACATAAAAGTCCAGAGAAATTTCTAAAAATTATAATTTTCTCTGAACTTAAAATAAAAGTCCATAGACATCTACAAACTGATATTCACCTTCAAGATGATAAAAAACAAAATCACAGAAACTCAATGAATCACAAAGAAATTTACTGCTAACTATTAAACACAATCATACAAAAAAATCCAAGTCCAGAGAAATTTACAATCATAGAAATTTACAAACTGAAAGTGAGTAACAAACTTACAATTTTCTCTGAACTACAAATACAAGTCCAGAGAAATTTATGAACTTACATTCACTTTCTCATATTCTATCTGCATTAGAAACTTCTAATAATATGTCCATATGCACTTATAATTTTCTCTGGACTACAAAAACAAAAGTGCAGAAAATGAAATTTCTCTGGTTTAAAAAAACATAGAACAAAACTGATATTCACCTTCACAAAACTGAAAAAAATTGTTTAACATAGAAACACTTCACAAAAACAACATAAAAGTCCAGATAAATTTCTAAAAATTATAATTTTCTGTATTCATAAAATAAAAGTTTGTCTGTATTCAATTGCCTCTGTCTAACTTTGTCTGTATTCATAAAATAAAAGTCCAAAGACACATCTACAAACTGATATTCACCTTCAAGATGATAAAAAACAAAATCACAGAAACTTAATGAAACAAAGAGAAATTTACTGCTAACTATTAAACACAATCATAGAAAAAAATCATATACACCTTATATATGCACTTTACACTGATATTGCACTCATAGAAAAAGCCAGAGAAATTTACAAACTTATATACTATCTCATATTCACTTTATTGCACAAATTTATGAACTTACATTCACTTTCTCATATTCTATCTCCATTAGAAACTTCTAATAATATGTCCATATGCACTTATAATTTTCTCTGGACTACACAAACAAAAGTGCAGAAAATCAAATCTCTGGTTTGAAAAAACATAGAACAAAACTTATCATTCATCAGCATGTTGATAAAAAACAGAGCACGAAAAATAAACACTAAACATCAAAATCAACTACACTGTCAACACTATTTCAAATTGATCAAAAAACAAAAGAATGAAAAATTAATTCCAAAAATAAAAATCAACTCTATAAACCTGGCCTCTCTCGAAACAAAAATTCAAAACAAAAGTCAAAATCCATGTGGAATCTAAAATCGAAAACAAACCTGATTCAACTCCACTCAAAAACCTACGCGATCAATACACTGTCAACACTCCTTGAAATTGATTCAAAAACAAAGAATCAAAACTCCGACGAAATCTCCGACCAAATCCACACGATCGTAGCAATCTTTCTCGTCAAACTCCACTGAAATCTCGACGAAATCTCCACCATGAAATCTCCACTGAAATCTCTGACGAAAACTCCGACGAAATCTCCCCTGCGAATTCGGTTTCCAAAATCTATCAGTTAAGTCAATAATATTATATTCAAACAAATTTATGTTATAAAGGAAGGGTAATTTAGGTACTTTATAACCTAAAATAAATTTCATGGACCTTAGTCATTAAAATATATTATTTTGGACCTTTCCTCCTATCAAAAGTAGAGGAGGGACCTTAGGCCAATTTTCCCAAAGTTCTATACAAATCCAAACCCAATTTAAATTATACTAATTTTACCTATTTTATATGGACTGTATTTGAGAGTAATCCAACTATAACATATTTACCTATTTTTTCAATAAATTTCGTATAGTTTCTACTTGTACATATTTTTATTTTCCAAATGAAATAAAATAATTAGAATTATTTTTAATTTTATGTTACTAATGTTTCTTCTAATTTAACTATTATCTTTAATATTAAAATAAGTATTTATTTTACTATCTTATAATTTAATATATATCATACAAAATTATTATATGATAATTACAATCTTATAACACGATAGAACTAAAATTTTAAAATAGACAAATAATTTAATTAAAATTAATATATATAATTATTTAAGTAATACTTTTATAGAATGATAGCGCTAATATTATTAAAATATGCTTTAATTTTGATTTAAATATATATATATTTTTTCATATAACATATCGTACTATTAAATATTTTTTTAAAAAAACATTATTGCTCGAATAACTTCTAATTTATTATTATTATTATTATTATTATTATTATTATTATTATTATTATTATTATTATTATTATTATTATTATTATTATTATTATTATTTTTAAAGTTATGATTTATAAAGAATTCAAAATTTATAATAATTAACCCACAAATGTTATTGTATGACCCACCAAAGAACTTCCCGTTGTGGGAAGCTTGCCTCATGTCCTAGGCCTAAGAGCCTCACCCGACACTAGGGATGACAATTTGAAATCGACTCGAAGGGGATGCCCGGTCCCGACCCGATTTGAGCTATTTTTTCCCGAAAAATACCCCCGATTGGGAGAAGAAGGTAATTGAAAATCAATCCCCGATCTGTTTCGGGCGGAGGACGGTGATCAGTGTTCAAGCCCTGGCCCGGCCCCGGCCTCATCCCTGAATTTTCCCGAAGTAAAATTACTTTTATACCCCATATATATATATATATATATACAATAAACCAAACCTACCTCACACACAATACAAACTGTGGTCTCTCATCTCTCTCTTCCTTCCTTGCCGTCCTCTACTCCTCCTCTCTCTCCACCCATCTCCAATTCCCACTGTCGCTGATCGAAGCACCACCTCTCTCCTCTCTCTCTCTCTCTCTCTCTCTCTCTCTCTCGTTCCTCTCTCTCTACACCCTAGATCTGAGCAGTGATAAAACAGATTTGCTACTGCTGCCGCGATGATCGCACCACCGTCATCTTCTGGTCTGGCATTTGTGTTTGTTTTCGATCTCATCTCCGAACTCTTAGCCATGGCTTCTTCGTGGGTGCGCGAAAGCGGCTTCTCAAGCCGCAACTGTTGCTCGGCTTTCATCTCTAACGTAATATATATACATATATATATACACACACTGGTTGTTGTTGATGTTGATGTTGATGTTGATGTTGAGGATGATTGTTGATGAAAAAGATTTTTTATTGTTGAAATATAATTTTTTTTGTTCTGGTTTTAAATTTTCTACATATCTATGATGATGATGATGAGAAATACTAAAAACAAATTCAATTTTCTACAAATCTAGTAGTTGTTGTTGTTGATGTTGATGATGATGAGATGAAATTGATTTTTTTTTTTTTGGCTGGAGAATTTGTGGGGTCGGGGAAACCCAATCCTGGTTAGGGGGTGGGGGCAGGGATGGTGATAGGGTCCTATAGACACCCCATTTTTGACCGTCCTCAAGACTTGGACGTCACCGTTTGAACACTCGGTGATCATCCATGTTCGTGTTCGTTTTGAGTTCCCGGAGGCCTCGGCTGCGCGCCTTGCCTCAGGATCTCTCAACTCGTTTGTTTTGTGTTTGGTTTTGCACCAAATGCTTGTGCTTTTGCTTTGAGGGGCAGGGAATGGCTTGTTGGCCATCCCCACACCCCACCGGCCACCCTGTTCATCACCGGCCATTCATTGTTGCCACCGGCCATGGTTTCTTGATACTAATGGCCGGTCGGCACTTTATGTGGCCGGCCGGCACTTTGTTTGGCCGGTGACCTCTTTTGCTGGCCGGTATGCACCTTTTGCACCCTTCAGCCATGGTGCATGCCAGCTGTGCCAGCTGGAATGCACCAACACTCTTCCCCGTGCATAATGTGGTTGTTATGCACCTTTTGCACCCTTTTGGTCAAAGCTTCTTGAGGAAGCTTGACCCTTTGTCAAAGCTTCCTCAAGAAGCTTCCCAGCTGTCAAAGCTTCCTCAGGAATCCTCCCCCCTTTTGCCCCCTCTGACCCTTTTTTTTGTTTGGCTTCTTGGAGAAGCTTCAAGCTTTGTATTGCCTATATAAGGCCCTCTCCTCCTCCATTGTCAAGGGTTGAACAACTCCAGACCTAGAATACATATATATATCTGATATATCATCCTCTCTCTCTATATCTCCCTCTCTCTCATCCTTAGTGTGTGTTTGGGAGCCTAAAAGTGTGTTTTGGCCTTAGTTTTGCACTAAGACACACACCATCACACCTTACTTCGACCTTGAGGGGCTTAGAGGGTTTATTCTGGAGTTTTTGGACTGGTTTTGATCAAAAGAAGAGGGCTGCGTTGACTGTTCATCAAGGGTTCTTCAAGGGTAATCTCTTTACTTTAGATTCCCCAATTTTGCAACAGTTTTTTACCTGTCTTGCATGTTGATTTGAGCTTTGTGTATAACTAGAAAAAGTCTTATTTTTGCATGCTTGAGATCTTTCATTAAGGTTGTTTTGGCATTTGGGGTCGACCTCCCCCTCTTAGCTTCATTTTGGCCTCTTTTGGTACTCTTTTGTTAAGCTTCGGTCAACTTTGTGTGTTAGCCTTCTCACCACTGAAATCCAGTGGATTTTCAGTGGTGAGGAAGGAGGTTTGAGGTTTTGAATAGGGGAGGGACACCCCTTTCCCTTTGTGTTTCATTTTTGCATATTCTTGGCTCATATGGTAGCATACATGCTTAGTTGTTTATGACTCCATTTCAGAGGCTTTTTGGGTGTTTTGGGTTATATTATATCTCTGTCCCATGTGGGTTTGTTGACCCTTAGCATGTATTTTGTACTTGCTTTGTATTCCTTCATTTTGCCTAGAAATGTATCATGACTTTTGATCACTATGCTCTCATATTTTGACTTTACTTTGTGAAGTTCTTGGCCATATTTTGTCATGCATAAGGTCTGTTGGCCACTGATTTGGTCTTGTTTAGTATGTTTGATATAGTTGCTTTGCATTTTGGATTGTGAGCCTTGAGTGTATGGATCACTAACATGCCTAGCTTAGCCTATTATCATCATTTGGCATCGATTGAGATCATATTTCAGTCCATATAATGTGGTCTTACATTGTCCTTTGTGTCTCTTTCAATGCTTTGAAGTGTTGTGATTTCATGCCTTGAAATGTGCATTGTGTATGCCTATGTGTTTGGGTTTGGGTCATTTGGGATGCCATGTGTGGGTTTTAGAGGCTTATTCTCATATGCTATAGCACTGATTTTGTTGGTCTAAATGTCCATGTTTGTCTTCCTTTAGGCGTGCTTGAGTTGGCTTTTATACCTTGGTCTTGGGCTCATTGATTGACATGTTTGTCTTCTATGATTGGTACCTTTATTTTGGCATCTTTAGCCACTGTTTTTGGGATGGGCTGAGGTCTCCCTCTTTGTGGTCTACATCCACCTTTGCATGAGCATGTTGCATTACATTAGAAGCATGTTTGCATTGTATCTTACTTGCATGTTAGTTTAATGTTGAGCCATCTCACATACTTGTTGCATATTTGACATGCTTTGTGCCTTAGTTTCATTTGCATGTTTGAGCCATGCTTATATACTTGCATTGCATTGTTTGGCTTGGGGTGTCAAGCCAAACTTGAGGGGTGAGAAGTGTTCATACTACAAGTGATGTAGCACGTCTCAACTCTCGGTCGCCGAGGCCCTTGATTTTGACATGATAGGGTCTTGGTATTCATTTGTGTGTTGCATGCATTTTCATTGAATTGCAACCTTGGCCTCTTAGGCCATCATGCATCAAAACGCCCAATTGATGGCCCGAGGATCGAGGGCCATGCTCCCTTGAGTCCATTGCATGATGGGGAGTGTGGTCATGCTTACATTTGCTTGAAATTCCATGCCATACACTGTCTGTCCTTTGTTGCTGTCAAAAACCAGTTCCTGCAGGGAGTTTTGGCCGGTCGGCTAAATTCAGTGCCGGCCGGCCATTAATTTTGGCCGTTAGTAAAAAAAGGTGGCCGGTGGTTCCTCCCTTTGGCCGGTGGTATTTGTGCTTGGCCGGTGGCATTCCCTAACATCCATAGAGCATGTTTCAAGACTTTTGCAGTCTTCAGAGAAGCAGGGCAGTGTAAACAGAGGCAGCAGTGGCATGGTACGGGTTTTCCGGGCGAGATGGACTCAAGCAGGCATCATTCGCGCATTCCGAGGCAGGGCTGCGGCCCTTTCTTTCTATTTTTTTTGCATATTCAATTTGTTAATTGAGTTAGAATTTTGTAATAATTAATTAGCTAGGGTAGTTGATTTATTTATTCGGACTGTAATATTTATTCGGACCCTCCGAGCGAGGGCAATGTGTAATAAGTGTGCGTGAGTGTGTGTATGTCTTCCAACCCCACGTCTTTCTTCCCTTTTATTTACCTGCTTTCGATGGTTAGTATTAGGGCATATTTAATTAGCATACCTTATGCTATGCATGCGTGCATCCATACATTTGTCTTGCATGCACCGGGCTCGGCACATCATGCTAACTGCACTTGTATTTCAATTCCAAGTTGAATACTTGTTAGTTGCAGCATTTCACATGCCATCTTTAGGATAGCCGAGCCTGTTCTAGCTGCATCTGCATGTGTTGCATTAGCCATCTTAACATGAACTAGGGTCATGCATATGATTACTAACTAGTTTCTGTTTTGGCTTGGAGTACTAGGTAAGCTTTTATGCTTTAGCATACCGCATGCGTGTGAGTGTTGCCATAATAGCATGATTACCATGAGGCTAGCTGCTTATGTGATATAACTGCTTGAATGCCTGTGGATGGAGGTCGAATTACCTAAATTGGAATAATGCATTAAAACTGTGAGTTTTAAGCCCACTAGATAGTGGCAAAACCATCTTTTCTAAAGCCCACTCGAGGGTGGCAAAACCTGCATTTTAGCCTACTTGCGAGTAGCAAACCATTTTCAAAACAAACATGAAATGTTTTGTTCCAATTTAGGCGATTTGGTCTATACTTGTTTGCTGCGCGCATAACATAGTAATTCTAGGCTAATAACCGGAATAAGAACGCATAATGTTTTCAAAACAAGATATCACGGTTAGTAGAGGCCGATCTTTGATCGGGCGAGAGGGGGTGCTCATAGCTGACCTTCCCCAATCGTACCCAAGTTCCCGAGCCGAGGCAACTTTGGTGATGACGGACACGTGGCCTTTGGCACCGAGTCAGGGTTTCCTAAATTCCCCATTAAAAATATTTAGGTGGCGACTCTGTATCTGGCAAAGCAGTCCATGTTTGGCACTTCTTTCAAAAATCTGTTTTCTCAAAACGATTTGCCGGATTTGGACTCTTTGGTTCAGATTAAGAACCGTGACAATTTGAGTCCGAACTGTAGTAGACCCACAAAATGAACAGAACGGGACTCATCCTCCCGGGGCGTTCGGGGACGTCTACAGTTTCTGGCGACTCTGCTGGGGAGTTTAGAGAGCTTGACTCGAACTCGTGATATCTTGTTTTGACTACACTTATGTGTTTCTTTGCATTGCATGTGCATTGGTGCGCCTAGGACACCGTGTTGGCCATCTGCTATTCCTGAGCGGTTTGCCGGAGGCTTGACTTTGTCAAAGCATGCCATAAGGCTGACCGGTTGCGGGCTCTGCCAGTATGGGAACACAAACCCCAGTTTTACCGGGGCACCCTTTTGACCATTCGACCTAGTGCATATTCGAAATCCATAGTGACCATTCCAAACTAGGACAGGTTGCTTACCCGATATAGGTTGTTTGAAACCGCTGCGTGCGTAGTGAAACCCTAGCTCCTGACAAAAATAGGACAGGGAAACCTTCCCCCAACATAGGGATGTATTGGCTCTCATTTACTTGCTATGTGTTTTTAGAATGTATCTCTACAGGAACACACATACCGGTTTGTGAGTTTGAGTATCAGGCCCGCGGGCATCAGTGTTTTTGGGAATCAGTTATCTACGGGTATCAGATTCAGATTTAGGGGCAACGGTTCGGGAACAGAGATCAGTGTTTGAGAAATAGTGTATCCAACTCATTGGCAGTCCATTATAATGCCCAATCGTGTGTTGTATGTTTATTTTATGCTGTTACGCTGTCCGATTGTCTGTTTATTTATACACTTTATTTATCTTTTTACTAGGTAGTCGAGCACAATTGCTTCTGACCCAGTAGATATTCCCCAAGCACTCTGGACTAGAGGTCGTCGACTCTATCGATCTGAGGATCTGGTAGACGGACAACCAGTGTTCTACTCTTTACCCTCGGTTACTAGACGGAGGACAGCTAGGCAGAGGGCATCAGTTCAGCAGTCAGTACAGAGGGCTTTGTCTACCCCACCTGTGTACAGTAGGGATCAGGACTCTACTTCTCCCACAGAAAGGGAACATACACCAATAATTCAGTCAGAGCAGAACAGTATGGCCAGCTTAGAAGAGATGGTGCGCCAGCTTCAGGAGAGCATGAAAATGATGCAGCAGGATGTTGTCCGACAGGCAGAGTTTGCCAAGCAGCAGGCCACGGTTATGAATGAACAAGCAGAGTTAATCGTGAGGTTACAACAGCAAAATGGAGCATCTACTTCGCAGCAAGTTCCTCCCCCGCTAGGAGTTCCAACCCTCGGGGAGACAGCTAATGTTCAGAATGATACGGATATTCCCACAGGACCACCTCCACCCCCGATCCTACCCCAAATCCAACCCCAGTTATCCAAAACACCCACCAACCTGCCGGACTCTCCCTTTGAGTTCGAGATAGATCCTACAGCGTTGAAGTTGAGCAAGCTTGAAAAGCTGTTCAAGAGATCCCAAGGAGTCAAGACCATCCCTGACATTGAAGATGGATATACTGACGCAACCGTGACGTTGCCTGACAGATTCAAAATGCCTCATATCGACCGGTTTGATGGGTCCGGGGACCCCATGGTGCACCTAAGATTGTTTTCAGATGTTTTAAGGCCAATGGGCCTCACTAGACTACAGAAGTTGTCTTTGTTTGGCCGGACCCTGTCGGGTGTGGCGGCCATATGGTATGCCAAATTAGAAGATGACATCAAGAGAAAGTGGGACGAGATGGTTGAGGCCTTCATCGCGCAATACTCATATAATACACAAATCGAGATTACGACCCGTGATCTCGAGACAACGAGGCAAGAGCCCAAAGAGAGTTTCTCAGAATTCGTGACCAGATGGCGGGCTAAGGCTTCGATGATGACCTTAAGGCCCACGGACAAAGATCAGATTCGGATGATTGTGCGCAATCTTCAGCCGAAGTTAATGCAGAAGATGATTGTACTCCCCTTTCCTACCTTTTTCGATTTACATGAAATGAGGGTACAGATCGAGGATGCACTGAAGCAAGGCTTAATTGATAATGACCGGGAGCAACCCCGAAGAACTTTCAATCGTAACACTAATGCAGGCCCGAGCGGCGCTACAACTACCAGGACCTCCGAAGTGAGTATGGTTGGCACCAACCCGCCTCCAAGAACCATGGCAGCCACGCCATTTTCCGGTGCGTCCGGAAGCCATCCACAAACAGCCAAATACCCACCCAAAAATACAAGAACCTTCGCTCCGCTGTATATGCCCCTGTCCAAAGCTCTGGGGGTTTTAATCAGAAAAGGGCACTTGAAGCCCCTAGAGCCGCGGCCATTACCGGAAAAACTTCCCCCTACCCACAATCCAGCCAAGTATTGCGCATTTCACCAACAGCACGGTCATGATACCGACCTGTGCTACCGATTACGTCATGAGATTCAAGATCTCATCGATTACGGGGTGATTATGCCTCCCGAGAAACCCAATGTTACAACCAACCCACTCCCTACACACAACCAAGCTCCACCTCCCAAAAGAATTAACTGTATCCAGACTGGGGTCGTGTCTTACGATCCTAGCATCTATATTACTCCTTCCCATCTACCTAAGTCAGAGGTGCTCCTTCCTGACTGCACTGACTTGTTGTGCATGCTGGACATCTCTACAACCCAACCTGAGCCAGTGGTGGTGCTGTTGAAGAGGGTACGGGGAGTTGCGAAGGAGGATGGAACCGTTGAGTCGGGTTTGAGCAGTCTGGGAATTTTGCTGGGAAGCCTACGATCCGAGTGATTACATCCTGTCAGCAGGCCAGCCTGAACCAAGTATAGAATTGCCAGAGAGAAAACTGTGTATGATCCGGGGGGATAGATTTGAGCAGGGGACAGATAATCTAACGGTTGTGGAAGAGGACCTTGCCAATCTCCGGTTTTATAGTGACCAAGATCCAGGGACTCAGCAGTCAACTGGTTTGATTATGAGGGATCGACAGAGGCCACTAGATGACTGGATGATCAACCGGATGTGGTGGAAGAGTTCCAACCAGAACGAGGCCCGCAGGGGCGAGGGTATCAGTCGAGGCCGGAAGGGCCGAAAGTTAGAGCATATTGCCGGAGAGCGCCGGTACGAAGAATTTCGCTCAGGATTGGAGCACCTTAACTACAGGGATTATCGAACAGCCAGCTGTATTAACACAGTCAGAACAGGAAAGATTTGAAGATTCTAAGAGAATCAAGAAGGCTAAGGCTCATGTGAGGACTGAAACCGCTACGAGCACAGAAACAGAGGGTGCTGCGAGCATAGGGATAGAAGGTACTGCAAGTATGAGAACAGTCATGCCAGAGCCGGACAGGTGTCTGTCGGTTGCAGATGGAATGTGTGGGAAGACGACGATTTATGTCTCGCCCACACGGATGAAGATTGGGGAAACAACCAACCCGACGACACCTGGTATATTGGAGAAGTCGACCATATGACAAGGAGCGGGCGGTACTTCAAACCCCCGCACCTGGATCAACTAGAGGCTTCTGGGAAAGACAGGGAGACTGAAAAACAGAAGGAGAAACAACTTGAAGAGGAGGCTGTGCTCAAACAGTTGAAAAAGATACAAGCAGACATCTCCATCTGGGGACTGCTTATGGCATCACGGGTGCACAGACAGGCTGTCCTATCAGCCATGGACAAGGCCAAGCTTTCAATAGAAACCACGCCAGAACAGCTGGTGGGATTAATCTTTCCAGGAGGGGCTACCCCGACACTGACTTTTTCCGACAAGGAACTGCCACTTGAGGGGGCAAACCATAACAAGCCACTCTACATCTCTGTGGAGTGTAAGAATAAATGGATACCGGTGGTTCTTGTTGATACCGGATCCGCCATCAACGTCTACCCGGCAAGAACAACATATGCGATTGGTTTGAAAACCGCGGATTTTGTACCAACGGCCCAAGTTATTCGGGCATACGACAACACGAGTAGAGAAGTCATGGGGACGGTGAAAATTCAAACTAAAGTAGGGCCGGGACAGCACGAGATAGATTTCCATGTCTTAGAGGTTCCTGCAACCTTCAACCTGCTTTTGGGATGGCCGTGGCTGCATCAGGTAAAGGCGGTGTCCTCCACCTTACATCAGATGGTGAAATACCCCTATGGGAAGGGAGTAGCCATTGTCTTTGGAAATTCATCGATTCATCCACCACCGGAGGTATCTACGCCTGTTCTAGAGATTGAACACGGCATAGAGGATGTGTTCATATCAGGTTTTACTCTGGCTGAGGCTCGGGTTGTATAGAACATCATGGCTACTAACGAAGGGATATATGTCAGTGCTCAGGCAGTATACCTCATGAATAAGCTCCAATACATCCCCGGGATGGGATTGGGAAAGAGTGGCCGGAAGGGCGTCACAGCACTGGCCGAGGTACCACATAACCCACACACCTTTGGCTTGGGTTATCTGCCCACCAAGGAGGATTGGGTAAGAAAGGGAAAGGAAATGGTCGGGAGAGCCAGAGCGAAACAGATGGGAAAACCTTTTGAGTTAATGCATCGGCCCATCCGGGGTACCCTAAACGGACGCTTCGTCCGGGAGGGGGAGGATTTTCCATTATGTGGTTTTCCAGAGCCATGGCTAAACGCAGAAAAGCAGCGCGTATCGGGGTTCGAGAGTTTCTTTGACCTACAGTTACCCGAGAATGATGTTGCCAGCGAACAGATAGGTCCGACGGTTTAGATTGAGCAGAACAGGGCAATGGAGTCTGAAGACACTGAACTTGAAACGGGGGTAGCACTGGTGTGTCTACTTTCAGATCCTTCGATCGACCAGCTGTGCTTGGGGGATAACTTCTCGGTGTCCATGATCGGGAATGAAACGACTGCGGGCCTACCATCAACTATCTTGGATACATCGATCGCACCCTCCCTCACCTGGCAATACGAGAAGGGATTTTGTCGAGCAGCACCGGGTCAGGTAGTGAGCCGGAATCTGATTCCACCGAGTCTTGTGAGTCGGAATCAGGTTCCAGCTCAACTGAGTCTAAGTCCAGTATTCCTGGGGGTGATAACCCGGATGCCACAGTCCTGTCCAAGTCGTGTTTTTCTTTCTCTTTCGAGTCTGTTGTAACAGAAGAAGTGGACGGTTTGGAAGTACATAATGAGAATGATATGGATGTGGTTTCTGAGTACTTTTCTGTGCCTTTGATTTATTGCTTAAATCAGGACTTTCAAAATTTTGATAAAAACGACGAGGAAGAAATTCCTCCGGTCTTGCAACGTTTAATTGATCAAGAGCAGGAAAGCTTTGTCAAACCCTTAGTGGATGAAATCACTACCGTGAACATTGGTACTGAGAAGGACCCGCGGCTGGTCCAGATCGGGTCCACGTTGTCTTCGGAGGAACGCGAGCGCTTAGTCGCTTTATTAAAAGATTTCAAAGATGTTTTCACGTGGTCCTACGAAGACATGCCTGGGATCGATCCTGAGATTGTACAGCACTGGATCCCTCTTGAACCCGAGGCCCGACCTGTCAAACAGAAACTCATAAGAATCCGCCCTGACTGGGCCATCAAGATTAAGGAAGAAGTCACCAAGCAAATCAATGCAGGCTTCCTGCTGGTATCCGAATACCCGACTTGGTTGGCCAACATTGTTCCAGTACCAAAGAAAGATGGCAGAATCCGGGTGTGCGTGGATTTTAGGGATTTGAATAGAGCAAGTCCGAAGGACGACTTTCCCTTACCGCATATTGACGAGTTAGTGGACTTCACAGCAGGGCATGCTTTGCTCTCATTCATGGATGGCTTCTCACGGTACAATCAGCTAGTGATGGCACCAGAAGACCGGGAAAAGACTGCATTCACCACCCCGTGGGGGACATACTGCTACAGAGTAATGCCGTTTGGGTTGAAGAATACTGGAGCTACTTATCAACGGGCTGCGACCACAATATTGCACGACATGATCCACAAAGAGGTTGAGGTGTATGTGGACGACATGATTGTCAAGTCCAAAGAAAGAGAGGGCCACTACACCGCCTTGCAAAAGTTCTTTCAAAGGATCAGAGAATTCCGGTTGTGGCTGAATCCACAGAAATGTACATTCAGTGTTACAGCGGGAAAAATGCTAGGGTTTCTGATTACACAAAGGGGCATCGAAGTCGACCCTTCCAAAATCAAGGCCATCTTAGAAATGCCACCACCGATGACTGAAAAAGAGGTGCGAGGCTTTCTGGGTAAAGTGCAATTCATAAGACGGTTTATCTCAAAACTAACCTTGACTTGTGAACCACTTTTTGGTCTCCTGAAGAAAGGAAAGAAATTCCAATGGGACGGCCGATGTCAAGCAGCTTTTGAACAGATCAAAGAATATTTATAGAACCCGCCCGTGTTGTCACCACCAGAACTGGGAAGACCGTTGATATTGTACCTTTCAGTAACTGAGACTACAATGGGCTGCATGCTCGCGCAAGAGTCAGAGGACAAAGTGGAGAGGGCAATCTACTATCTGAGCAAGAAGATGCTGGATTACGAGACCCGCTATACTCCGCTAGAGAAGGCTTGCTTAGCATTGGTATGTGTAGACACACCATTTTTGACCGTCCTCAAGACTTGGACGTCACCGTCGGAACGCTCGGTGATCATCCATGTTTGTGTTCGTTTGGAGTTCCCGGAGTTCTCGACTCGCGCGCCGTGCCTCAGGACCTCCGGACTCGACCGTTTGTGTTTGGTTTCGCACCAAACACTTGTGTTTTGCCTTGGAAGGGCAGGGAATGCTTTATGAGGCATCCCTACACACCACCGGCTGGGGCTAGAGGCCACCGGCTGGCTAGAGTTGCCATCGGCACTATATTGTGCCGGTCGGCATTATTCTGTGCCGGTCGGCACTAAATTTTGTCAAAATGACATTTTTTGCCGGCCGGACACTGTGCACTTGCTTTCTGAGATATTTTCAGACAGCTGTGTGCAATTTGCTTCCCCTCCATACACGTGTATGGAGGGATGAGCCCTTAGTTGCTTAGCTTGTAAGTCTTACAAGTTCTATAAGAGGAAGGCTCTTCCTCTTGGCTTAAGGTTGGGATTTCTTGAGAGGTTTCAGCCATTTTAGAGAGAGAGCAAGCTCTGGTTTTAGGTTAGATCATATATCTATCTTATCTCTCTCCTTTCTTGCTTATTTAGTATACTAGGTGCTTTAGTTCACACTATTGCACACAAGCACCTAGTGTCTCACCTTCTCCTTGCAACTGAGGTTCTAAGGGCTGTTTTTTAGTGTTCTTGACTGGTTTGGAGCTCAAGGGACCAACTACTCCAACCTTTGTGAAGAAAAGCTTCAAGGGTAAGAAACTTACTTTATTTACCCCATTTTTGCACTCCATTTTTGCCTAGTTTAAAACAGTCTTTGTGCTTGGTCTATAACACAAAAAAGTTCTATTTTTTAAGCCTCTTCATTGTATATTAAGGGTGTTTTGTGGTTTGGGGAAGTTTGACCCCCTTTAGGCCTCGAAAAGGGCACATCTTTGTGCTATTTTGGAGAGATCCGGGACTTGTGTGCTTGGACCTCTCCACCACTGAAATCTTGAGGGATTTCAATGGTGGAGATGGTGCCTTAAAGTCCTAGAAAGGGGAGGGCCACCCCCTCTCCTTGATGTCCTTAGAAAGGGCAAGTTTTGGCTTCCAAAGAAGCACCATGCTTGAGTGTGTGTTGAGCATGTTTGACTTATTTTCCATGCTTATATTGCCATGCCATAACATGATTTCAAGTTGGTTTTGGTCTCCTATGCATGCTTAGTATAGTTGCCTTGTAATGCCTCTTTATGCCTTAATATGCCTAGGTTGTGTGCCTTCATTTCTAGCATGTTTTAGGCCTAGATCCATGAAGCTTGTATGCTCATTTTGCCATGATCTAGCTCTGTCCATAGCCATTTGGGTCGATCTCATCATGCATTACATAGCTCCTTTGCATTTGGCTTGTTGGCCTTGAGAGCATGTGAGTGTAGCATGACTTGCTTGCTTCATTTTCAATGATTTGAAACCATCTAACATGCCATTTCAGACCTTATGATGTGCTTGTTTGATTGCCTTGCATGCCTCTTCAATGCTTTAAAAGCTTGTGTTAAATGCTCCATGTTTTGGTCATGTTGCATGCCTTTGATTTCAAGCTTCTTAAATGCCATCTAAGTGGTCATTTGGGCCTAATTTGACATGCCAAAAATCTGTTTTGGGTTGATTAATGCATGCCATGTGTGTTTGTGCTAGGTGTGGTTTAATGTCCCATTGACTTGCCTTAAGCCTAGGCCATTTGCATGCTTTGTTTGGCACACTTTATTGCATGATTTGGCATCATGTTTAACATGAATTTCAGAGCTTTAAGTGCATGTTAGTTGTCCATGATCGGTTTCTTTCAAGTATGCTCGAATGTCGTCTTGTTTATGCCTAAGTATTGGTGCCTTGATTTGTGCATGTATGCATGTTTGTTTGGGCCCCCATAACTTGGCATTTTGGCTACTGATTTTAGGCCTTTTTGAGTTGCCTAATTCATATCTAAGTCCATTATTTCATTGGTTTGCATGCTCACCTTGCATGCTTGCTTGAACCTTTTGCATAAGTGTGTTGCATAGTCCATGTTGCATGCTTAGTTGACATGCTTAGGTTTGCATTTCCATTGTGCATGTTTAGCCTCTTGAAGTGAAGTATGATGGAGGTTGAACACCCTTGTTTGCTTGCTTGCATTGCATGCATTTGAAATTAAAATTGCACTCTCGGTTCTTTGGGCCATCATGCATGGAAATGCGTGATTGGTGGTCCGAGAACCGAGGCACATCCCCCTTGGAGTCCAAAATATGATAAGGATTGTGTTTGGTGCATACATGCTTTGAATCACATTGCCATGCATTTTGTTGCCCTCTGCTGCTGTGAGTTGCAGGTTTTGCAGGCGTTTTGTGCCGACCGGCACTGTTTAGTGCCGACCGGCAGTGAATTGGCAGCCGATGGCTTCACTCAGTGCCGGTGGCCACATCCTTCAGCCGGTGGTGTTGTACCCCAGCCAGTGGTACTCCCCAGTGCCCTGAGAGGCACTCCTGGGACTTTGGCAATTTTCAGAGGAGGATAGCAGGGAAAACAGAGGCACACTTGCATGACAGTGCAATTCCGAGCCAATTCCGAGCGCGCGCTGCATTTGGGCCCTCCTCCCGAGGCATTTACTGTTTTAATTAGATTAATTATTTGTCTAATTAATTTAGTGAGTTTGTAATAATTAATTAATTAGCTTGCGTAGTTAATTATTTGTATTATTATTTCGGTCCCTCCGAGTGAGGGCAAAAATGTAATAAGTGTGGGTGCGTGGGCATGTATGTCTTCCAATCCTCATTTCTTTCTAACCCTTTTATTTATCCGCTTACAGTGGTAAATCTAGGGCATTTCAAATTAGCATACCTTATGCAAATGCATGCGTGCATTTATGCATTTGTTTACATGCATCGGGCTCGGCACATCATGCAAACTGCATTGTATTTCAATTCCAAAATTGAATACGTGATAGTTGTTGCATTTCATGTGCCATGCTTAGGATAGCCGAGCCTGTCTAGATTACATCCCTGTATGCGATGCATTAGCCACTTAACATGAACCAGGTCATGCATGTTTGCTAACCGGGTTATTGTTTTGGCACGGAGTACGATGTAAGTATTTATGCTTTAGCATATCGCATGCGTGTGAATGTTTACCATGACAATAGGATTGCCATGCGGCTAAATGCTTATGTGTGATAAACTGCTTGAATGCCTGTGGGTGGAGGTTAGATTGCCTGAGTTGGAACAACTCGTTGAGATCCGAATTTTAGCCTACTTGCGAGTAGCATAAAAACCAACACGTTTTTCGAGACAAAACGGATATGCAATGATTATTTCCGAATTAGGCAATCTAGTCTATACTTTTGTGCTGTGCGCATCACATAGTAATTCTAGGTTAATAATCGGTACAAGAACACGTAATGTTTTCAAAATCGGATATCACGGTTAGTAGAGGCCGGTCTTCGGACCGGGCGAAAGGGGGTGCTCATAGCTGACCTTCCCCGATCGTACCCAAGCTCCCGAGCCAATTCACTTTGGTGATGACGGACATGTGGCCTTCGGCACCGAGTCAGGGTTTCCTAAATTTCCCCATTAAAAAATATTTAGGTGGCGACTCTGTAATCTGGCAAAGCAGTCCATGTTTGGCACTACTTTTCAAAAATCTATTTTTCTTCAAAACGATTTGCCAGAGTTGGACTCTTTGGTTCAGACTACGAACCGCAATACACAACCAGGAGTCCGAACTGTAGAGTGAAGCCCAAGGGCACGTCTACAGTATGGGCTACCAGGAAGCTGCGGCACTACCTTTTAGCTCACTCTGTAATGTTGGTTTCACGGCTCGATCCCATCAAATATCTTTTCGAAAAACCGGCACTTGCGGGTAGGCTAGCTCGTTGGCTGCTGTTGCTTTCCGAATTTGATCTGAAATACATGACGCGTAAGTCAGTAAAGGGGAGAGCGGTAGCAGAGTTCCTTGCCGACCATCCAGTAGAAGGGGGTGAAGCAGTCGAGTACTTATTCCCAGATGAAGCCATTTTGCACATTGATGATGAAACTTGGACGATGTACTTTGACAGAGCGTCAAATCAGTACAGGTACGGGATAGGGGTTTTGCTGATAGCGCCTGACAATTCCCATATCCCTCTAGCATTCAAACTCTGGTTCAAAGTCTCGAACAACGAAGCAGAATATGAGGCATGCATTGCCAGTCTAGAAGCAGCCCTGGAACTAGGGGCAAAACGGTTGGACGTTATTGGGGATTCGAACCTTGTTGTGTCTCAAGCAAAAGGAGACTGGAAAGTCAAAGAAGAAAAGATGATAATTTACCACTAGACCTTGGATTTGTTAATTCCTCGGTTTGAGAAGCTAAATTTCACTCATCTAGTAAGAGAGAACAACAGGTTCGCAGATTCACTAGCAACTCTGTCTTCCATGATAGACATCCCGTCTGGAGTCCGGATGCGTCCAGTCATCATTGACCAGAAGTTCGCGCCAGCATATGGGTCAATTTCTGCCATAGACGAGGTTTAGGATGAAAACCCCTGGTATTACGACATTTGGAACTTCTTGGAGAATGAGGTGTATCCACCAGGGGCAAATGCCAAAGATAAAAGGGCAATCAGAAGAATGGCTGTTCAGTTCATCATCTGCGTGGGTAAGCTGTATAAGAGAGGTCATCTGGGAATGCATAAGCTGTGTGTAGAAGCTGAAGAATCGAAGCGCCTGATGGAGGCCATCCACAGAGGAGAATGTGGTGCACATATGAATGGAGTAATGCTAGCGCGGAAGATCCTCAGACAGGGTTACTATTGGTCCACCATGGAGGAGGATTGTATTGGCTTTGTTCGGCGATGCCACAAATGTCAAATTCATGCAAATCGCACGAACATTCCGCCGTCGAAGCTGTACAATATGACTTCGCCATGGCTGTTTTCAGTTTGGGGAATTGATGTGATCGGGGCTGTCACTCCGAAGGGGTCAAATGGGCATGAGTTCATCCTGGTCGCAATAGATTATTTCACAAAGT
The DNA here is from genome assembly GCA_030407325.1 of Camellia japonica. NCBI lineage: Eukaryota > Viridiplantae > Streptophyta > Magnoliopsida > Ericales > Theaceae > Camellia > Camellia japonica. The sequence continues at coordinate 16,316,716 of JAPPVO010000036.1, read as the reverse complement.
GGGTCGAGGCCCAATCTTATGTGGTGTTGAAGGCTTCACATGTTGCGAAGTTTATCAGAAACAACATCATCTGTCGCTACGGAGTCCCAAACGAGATAATTTCAGATAAAGGTTCCCACTTCAAGAAGGAAGTGATTGACTTGTTGGAAAAATACAACGTGGCTTTTCATAAGTCATCTACTTATCGGCCGCAAACCAATGGAGCAGTTGAGGCCGCCAACAAGAACATCAAACACATACTGCAGAAGATGGTGGAGACCTGCCGGGATTGGCCAGATAAGCTACCGTTTGCTCTGTGGGGCTACGGGACTTCAATCAGAGCTTCTACTGGGGCGACTCCGTATTCATTAGTTTATGGGATGAAGGCCGTTCTACCTATCGAAATTGAGGTCCCGTCATTACGAGTATTGGCTGAGTGTCAAATAGCCGAGGCAGATTGGCAGCAGAGCAGATTCGAGGAACTCATGCTCTTTGATGAGAGAAGACTGAAAGCACTGTACCATGTTCAAGGTTATCAGCGCAGAATTGCCCGGGCTTTCAACAAGAAGGTTAAGTCCAGGAATCTAAAGGAAGGAGATTTGGTGCTCAAGGATAACCGAGCTCCTATCCACGACCCAAGGGGCAAGTTCAGACCCAGTTGGACTGGTCCCTACATCATTAAGTCTATTTGGTCGGGTGGAGCTGTTGTTCTGATGGACCTAGATGGCCTAGAGGGTGTGTTTGATTGGGCGGACTGGATAAGGGGGGATTAGAATCCATCGGACTTGAGTCCTGGGACTGTGAATCCCCCGGACTATTTGGTCGGATTGGATATGTATCATGTGTTTGTTTTTTCATGGGATTAGATGTCTGGAATTGACTATTTTTAGTGAATCCAACGTTTGGTTGGACGGACTGGATAGGATAAATGAACAAAAGACTATTTTGCCCTTTTTCTTTTGTTTACTAAGGAATAACAATATTAAACATATCTTTAATATTTTAATTATTTTTAATTAAATAAATTTGTTTTTTAAAATAAATAAATAAATAAATAAAATATCAATAAAATTTGTTTTAAATCATTACTGTATAATAAATCATTATTTTTTTTTACATACAAAACGTTATTGTGTTTGTTTTTTTACATACAAAAAATATCATTAATTTAATAATATAAATTAAATTTATTTTTTTTACATAAATTTATTTTTTTACATAATTAAATAAATAAATAACCACTAAATTTGATTTAATAAAATACTGTATAACCTGTATAAAAAAATTATATTATTTTTTTAATTAAAATTTTAAATAAATTTTAAATAAAACACCTATTACAATTTAAATAATGAAATTAAATAAATTATAAACAAAATTTTAAATAAAACATCAATAAAATATCTATAAAAAATTATTTTAAAAAATTAAATAAATAAAACATTAATAAAAAGTTAAATAAAATTATTTTATTTTTAAATTGAGACATTTAAATTTTATTGAATTTTATTAAATATAATACATAATTAAATAGTAGAGGGTCAAAATTGTCATTTTCGCATCTAATCCCAATAGTGATTAGTCCCCCCAAAACAATCCCACACCCCCCCCTAGGACAGGATAGTCCCCCATATGGGGGACATGGAGTCCAGCCGGACATGGAGTCCGGCGGACTAAAAAAAAATCAAACGACGGATAAAGAGGGTGGCCGGACATGGAGTCCAAATAGTGGATAGTCCCCCCCCTTATCCCCCCAATCAAACACACCCAGAGTTCTCCCAACCGATCAATATGGACAAGTTGAAGAAATATTACCCTTGAGAGGCTCGCTAGGCCGAAAAAACCCGAAAGGGCGACCTGGGCAAAACTTAGAGCACAAAAAAATTTGAAATTATAAAAACTGAGCTCGCAAGGTTGAAAACTCGCAAAGGGCGGCCTTGGCAAAAGTTAGAGCGTAAAAGGAGAGTGAAAATACTCGAGTGAACCTAAGCCTGAACTACGTAAGGCTTGATTCCCATCTTTGGGATACGTAAGCAGCTTCATCTTGAAGTTCAGCCATAACCTTTTCCCCGATCAACTTTGTCCATTTGATCAGCTCGTCATCTTGGCCTGTTCAGTATTCAAAAGCTTCGATTGTAATCTCTGGTGCAGTGCTATTCAGACTAGGGGCAACTTTCTGTTGCCGGGCAGTACCGCGCGGTACCATTCAGACTAGGGGCAACTTCCCAGTTGCTAGGATTCGGGGTTGTGCATCTCAGTGACAGATCTCAGGCGTGTCCAGTTCTGATCCATACCGAAAATAGTTTTGAAAAGTTTTAATAAAAGTTGACTTTGTTCAAAGTAATCTTTTTACAACTAAGACCATTTCTAGACCAAAACGGGAAATTTTCAGTACCACAACCTTCAATTTCATTGATTTCAATACAGAGTTCTCCTACTCTTGCATACAAATTGAAGTTGTTTTTTTTTTTATTACATTCATAAGGAAAACTTGAAAGTACTAATAAAGCAATAAATCCGGGGTATAGATAAGTCAAGAGTTCCTGCGCCCCCTCCCAGAGCTGGTCGAAGCCTCTGATGCCAAGTTGGGCCCGACCTGTGCCTCTTCATTAAGCCAATCCAAGCACTCATCAGACAAAGTGCAACTGAAAGTGGGAGCGGGGGGGTAGGAGCTCTCTAGTTCTCCATGCTGTTGCATACCGGGCAAGCTGTGCGCCTCGGATCGGGAATGCAGCTGGATATTCTACCTCCTCTGGGGAATAAGTCTGGTCATGACCAAACTGACGCCGAACCCGAAACGGAAAATAGAAGACACAGTGAGTCAAGCCAATCAACTGAATCCCAGGTTGGAGGGTCATGCTATAGCCCATTGCCGGTAGATTGAGCCAAGGACATCGCCAAGCAATGCGGTCCGCGGACAAACTACACATCCAGTCAAACCACCAACCCTCATCAAGGGCATCGACTAAGCATTGCCTGAAGAAGTAACCGCGAGCTGAGTAAGCTGAACAAGAGTCCACAACCTGCAATTTGTCCATCAACCACACCTGGGAAATGATGAAAAATGAGAGAATTAAGAATAGAGAGGTGTACGATGAGAGACAAGTAAGAAAAGGGTTTTGTGAGAAAAACCGAGCTTGAGGGCCGAGTGATGTGAGCAATACATATGAGAGATTGGGTGGGAAACTTTACCTACAGTAGTAATGGACTCCCCGCAAATTTGGTTGTTTCGTGACAATAGAAAGCATCCAAGCCCATCAACGTCTCAGCCAAAGTCATGGCGATGCAACTCTTACCCTCCTTCAAACCTTGGGCGACTTCAATCAATCGGATGCTAGATCCTCCAGAACCCGAGGCAAGTAAGAAATGAGATAGCATGCACAAACAAAGTGCATGTCGCCGAAAACATTGCCAATGACGGTCGCCGCGGTCACCAGCATCAAAAAAACGGCAAATCAAACTCAGAATATCCAGCATTCTGTCACAAATCAGAGATCGAGCGTCAGGTATTGAGAGCCCGCACATTTGTCCTAAGGCTTGGGCATGGCCAAAACAGGGTTGGGGCAGGATCTCTTCATTGCGCTCGGACTCCATTAAAGCTTGAAAATCTTCAAAGGTAGGACATACCTCTTGCCCGCCGAAGCTAAAAACATGTGTCACCGGATTCCAAAACCTTGCCGCGGTGTGGAAAAACGGAAAGTGCAGCGGGATACGACTCAAGGTGAATAGTGCATTTATGCCGAAGCCCCGAAAATTCAGCTTTTTCGAGCCATCCAAGTTGTTAATCCAAGTTGTGAGATTTTGGGCAAGAAACGCTTCCATTTGGGACAAATCAGTGTTGAATTGAGAAAAACCACGAAGCTGAGGTCTTTTTGCAGGAGATAAGGTTGAGTGGAGGACAGATGTCAACATTCTGCTGGTTCAGACAATTAATGGCCGGCCGGCCAAATATAGTGCCGACCGGCCACCACTTTTGGCTGATGAATCAAAGCTTCTGGCCGATGGCCATTTCTCACAGCCGACGGCCTCTATCTCGGGCCGGTGGTCTCCCTCCTTGTTCTCTGAGCTATTTATGCTGAGGCTTGGGGAATTCCACCACTTCCAATGCCCTCCGGTGATCGATTCTTGCGGAGTCACGCCTATTTTCTTATCGAGTTGTTGTACATTTGCTTATTGAGTTGTATGTCACTCTCTTCAAGTCTCTAATTTGCTTATCGAGTTGTACTCACGCTTGGTTGGTTATATCTAGTCTCTCTGTTTTGCTTATCGAGTTGTAATTTGGTTCACTACCTGATTATTACGATGCGAATGCTCTATTTTCAAGCGAATTTCATTCACATTGTTATGTGATGCCATGCGATGCAATGCATAGGATGTACAAATGCAACACATTTTGAACAAAATAGCAGTTTCATTTCCACCATGTATTTTGCAAACATACATAGGAAAACCTGCCTGAGGCAGTGCAATGTGCTTAAACTACTAGTAAAAAGGAAAGTAAAGCGAAAAAGAAAGAGCAAGGCAGTAAAGTATCAGGGTTGATACCGGTAGCCCCTCCCCTGTGGTCAATGCATCTCTCGCACTCCTGTTTGATCAATTGTATGGCTTGGCACCTTCATTTCTTGAGGCAGTGCAAGGAAGTACACCTTCAGGACATTCATAGACCTCCGAGTTGACCTCAAGTTGTGTCTACTATGAGCGATGCTCCATACTTACGAGGAATCCCCCCCTCCTGTATCCTTTTGTATCATGTGAACTCCACGAATCACTCCAATTATGCTGCATTGCAGTACTTTGCGTTTCAATATCATGAATGACTTGTCTTTACCTTTTATACACATTGCGTGCATGCGTGCATAACTTTACTTATATGTGTTCAATTTCTTTTTATACACATTGCGTGCATGCGTGCATAGCTTTACTTATATGTGTTCAATTTCTTTTTATACACATTGCGTGCATACGTGCATAGCTTTACTTATATGTGTTCAATTTCTTTTTATACACATTGTGTGCATGCGTGCATAGCTTTACTTATATGTGTTCAATTTCTTTTTATACACATTGCGTGCATCGTTTTACTTATATGTGTTCAATTTCTTCTCATACACATTGCGTGCATGCATGCATTGCTTTACTTATATGTGTTCAAATTCCTTTTTATACACATTGCGTGCATGCATGCATTGCTTTACTTATATGTGTGCTCAAATTCTTCTCATACACATTGCGTGCATGCGTGCATCACTTTACTTATATGTGTTCAATTTCTTCTCATACACATTGTGTGCATGCGTGCATTGCTTTACTTATATGTGTTCAAATTCCTTTTATACACATTGCGTGCATACGTGCATCGCTTTACCTACATGTACTCCAATTCCTTCACACACATTGTGCATGTTGTCGCGTGTTCTTTACTTACATGAATTGGCGCCTTCACAGCATTGTTATGCTTCCCACTTGCTTTGCGTTGTCACGAACTTTCAATTGCATTGTCATGCATGTTGCCAACGGCATCGTACCTGTTAAGTTTGCTTTCTTTTCAGGCACGATATTGTATGTACGGTTCATTTGAGGCTGGTGCAACCAGACGAACCGCACAGGTATTGTATCCTCCGCGTGAGACGTATTGAGAATTACGTAATTCTCTTACATCCTTTCTGCATTGTAGTGTAGTTTGGTGTATGCTAGCTTAGAACTGTCGCATGTCATGCTTCGTTACAGTTTTCTTTGCATGATCATAAGTTATGTTTGGCTTTGTGCATTGTCTTGCATTTTGCCCCTGCCTTCGGGCACATATCTTGTTTGTCTTGCATGCTTTGTCTAAGTTTTCGGCCTTGTCAAAAATGGGTCGTCTCTAGGCTTTGACATCCACTCCCGTCATTATTATGACTTTCGAGTTCTGCCAAAGAGGGGCAACTGTAGACACCCCATTTTTGACTGTCCTCAAGACTTGGACGTCACCGTTTGAACACTCAGTGATCATCCATGTTCGTGTTCATTTTGAGTTCCCGGAGGCCTCGGCTGTGCGCCTTGTCTCAGGATCTCTCAACTCGTTTGTTTTGTGTTTGGTTTTGCACCAAATGCTTGTGCTTTTTTTTTGAGGGGTAGGGAATGGCTTGTTGGCCATCCCCACACCCCACCGGCCACCCCTGTTCATCACCGGCCATTCATTGTTGCCACCGGCCATGGTTTCTTGATACTAATGGCCGGTCGGCACTTTATGTGGCCGGCCGGCACTTTGTTTGGCCGGTGACCTCTTTTGCTGGCCGGTATGCACCTTTTGCACCCTTCAGCCATGGTGCATGCCAGCTGTGCCAGCTGGAATGCACCAACACTCTTCCCCATGCATAATGTGGTTGTTATGCACCTTTTGCACCCTTTTGGTCAAAGCTTCTTGAGGAAGCTTGACCGTTTGTCAAAGCTTCCTTAAGAAGCTTCCCAGCTGTCAAAGCTTCCTCAAGAAGCCCCCCCCTTTGCCCCCTTTGACCTTTTTTTTGTTTGGCTTCTTGGAGAAGCTTCAAGCTTTGTATTGCCTATATAAGGCCCTCTCCTCCTCCATTGTCAAAGGTTGAACAACTCCAGACCTAGAATACACATATATATCTGATATATCATCCTCTCTCTCTATATCTCCCTCTCTCTCATCCTTAGTGTGTGTTTGGGAGCCTAAAAGTGTGTTTTGGCCTTAGTTTTGCACTAAGACACACACCATCACACCTTACTTCGACCTTGAGGGGCTTAGAGGGTTTATTCTGGAGTTTTTGGACTGGTTTTGATCAAAAGAAGAGGGCTGTGTTGACTGTTCATCAAGGGTTCTTCAAGGGTAATCTCTTTACTTTAGATTCCCCAATTTTGCAACAGTTTTTTTACCTGTCTTGCATGTTGATTTGAGCTTTGTGTATAACTAGAAAAAGTCTTATTTTTGCATGCTTGAGATCTTTTATTAAGGTTGTTTTGGCATTTGGGGTCGACCTCCCACTCTTAGCTTCATTTTGGCCTCTTTTGGTACTCTTTTGTTAAGCTTCAGTCAACTTTGTGTGTTAGCCTTCTCACCATTGAAATCCAGTGGATTTTCAGTGGTGAGGAAGGAGGTTTGAGGTTTTGAATAGGGGAGGGACACCCCTTTCCCCTTTGTGTTTCATTTTTGCATATTTTTGGTTCATATGGTAGCATACATGCTTAGTTGTTTATGACTCCATTTCAGAGGCTTTTCGGGTGTTTTGGGTTATATTATATCTCTGTCCCATGTGGGTTTGTTGACCCTTAGCATGTATTTTGTACTTGCTTTGTATTCCTTCATTTTGCCTAGAAATGTATCATGACTTTTGATCACTATGCTCTCATATTTTGCCTTTACTTTGTGAAGTTCTTGGCCATATTTTGTCATGCATAAGGTCTGTTGGCCACTGATTTGGTCTTGTTTAGCATGTTTGATATAGTTGCTTTGCATTTTGGATTGTGAGCCTTGAGTGTATGGATCACTAACATGCCTAGCTTAGCCTATTATCATCATTTGGCATCAGTTGAGATCATATTTCAGTCCATATTATGTGGTCTTACATTGTCCTTTGTGTCTCTTTCAATGCTTTGAAGTGTTGTGATTTCATGCCTTGAAATGTGCATTGTGTATGCCTATGTGTTTGGGTCATTTGGGTCATTTGGGATGCCATGTGTGGGTTTTAGGGGCTTATTCTCACATGCATATAGCACTTATTTTGTTGGTCTAAATGTCCATGTTTGTCTTCCTTTAGGCGTGCTTGAGTTGGTTTTTATACCTTCGTCTTGGGCTCATTGATTGGCATGTTTGTCTTCTATGATTGGTACCTTTATTTTGGCATCTTTAGCCACTGTTTTTGGGATGGGCTGAGGTCTCCCTCTTTGTGGTCTACATCCACCTTTGCATGAACATGTTGCATTACATTAGAAGCATGTTTGCATTGTATCTTACTTGCATGTTAGTTTAATGTTGAGCCATCTCACATACTTGCTGCATATTTGACATGCTTTGTGCCTTAGTTTCATTTGCATGTTTGAGCCATGCTTATATACTTGCATTGCATTGTTTGGCTTGGGGTGTCAAGCCAAACTTAAGGGGTGAGAAGTGTTCATACTACAAGTGATGTAGCACGCCTCAACTCTCGGTCGCCGAGGCCCTTGAATTTGACATGATGGGGTCTTGGTATTCATTTGTGTGTTGCATGCATTTTCATTGAATTGCAACCTTGGCCTCTTAGGCCATCATGCATCAAAACGCACAATTGATGGCCCGAAGATCGAGGGTCATGCTCCCTTGAGTCCATTGCATGATAGGGAGTGTGGCCATGCTTATATTTGCTTGAAATTCCATGCCATACACTGTCTGTCCTTTGTTGCTGTCAAAAACCAGTTTCTGCAGGGAGTTTTGGCCGGTCGGCTAAATTCAGTGCCGGTCGGCCATTAATTTTGGCCGTTAGTAAAAAAAGGTGGCCGGTGGTTCCTCCCTTTGGCCGGTGGTATTTGTGCTTGGCCGGTGGCATTTCCCAATATCCATAGAGCATGTCCCAAGACTTTTGCAGTCTTCAGAGAAGCAGGGCAGTGTAAACAGAGGCAGCAGTGGCATGGTACGGGTTTTCCGGGCGAGACGGACTCAAGCATGCATCATTCGCGCATTCCGAGGCAGGGCTGCGGCCCCTTCTTTCTATTTTTTTTGCATATTCAATTTGTTAATTGAGTTAGAAATTTTGTAATAATTAATTAGCTAGGGTAGTTGATTTATTTATTCGGACTGTAATATTTATTCGGACCCTCCGAGCGAGGGCAAATGTGTAATAAGTGTGCGTAAGTGTGTGTATGTCTTCCAACCCCACGTCTTCCTTCCCTTTTATTTACCTGCTTTCGATGGTTAGTATTAGGGCATATTTAATCTAGCATACCTTATGCTATGCATGCGTGCATCCATACATTTGTCTTACATACATCGGGCTCGGCACATCATGCTAACTGCACTTGTATTTCAAATTCCAAGTTGAGTACTTGTTAGTCGCAGCATTTCACATGCCATCTTTAGGGTAGCCGAGCCTGTTCTAGCTACATCCTGCATGTGTTGCATTAGCCATCTTAACATGAACTAGGGTCATGCATATGATTACTAACTAGTTTCTGTTTTGGCTTGGAGTACTAGGTAAGCTTTTATGCTTTAGCATACCGCATGCGTGTGAGTGTTGCCATAATAGCATGATTACCATGAGGCTAGCTGCTTATGTGATATAACTGCTTGAATGCCTGTGGGTGGAGGTCGAATTACCTGAATTGGAATAATGCATTAAAATTGTGAGTTTTAAGCCCACTAGATAGTGGCAAAACCATCTTTTCTAAAGCCCACTCGAGGGTGGCAAAACCTGTATTTTTAGCCTACTTGCGAGTAGCAAACCATTTTCAAAGCAAACATGAAATGTCTTGTTCCAATTTAGGTGATTTGGTCTATACTTGTTTGCTGCGCGCATAACATAGTAATTCTAGGCTAATAACCGGAATAAGAACGCGTAATGTTTTCAAAACAAGATATCACGGTTAGTAGAGGCCGATCTTTGATCGGGCGAGAGGGGGTGCTCATAGCTGACCTTCCCCAATCGTACCCAAGTTCCCGAGTCGAGGCAACTTTGGTGATGACGGACACGTGGCCTTTGGCACCGAGTCAGGGTTTCCTAAATTCCCCCACTAAAAATATTTAGGTGGCGACTCTGTATCTGGTAAAGCAGTCCATGTTTGGCACTTCTTTCAAAAATCTGTTTTCTCAAAACGATTTGCCAGATTTGGACTCTTTGGTTCAGATTAAGAACCGTGACAATTTGAGTCCGAACTGTAGTAGACCCACAAAATAAACAGAACGGGACTCATCCTCCTAGGGCGTTCGGGGACGTCTACAGTCCCCGAGGCTAGGGACGGGGAGATTTTTACCATCGGGGATCGGGGACGGGGAGTATGATCCCCGGCCCCTCGCTTCCCCTCCCCGTTGCCATTCCTACAAGACACCTTGATGGCCGGCCCCAAAGATGTTTAAACGACAGGCCCTATAACACACTATTCCATCTAGAGAAACTTATACCATAGGCTTTGTTTGAGAAGTGGGTTGGCTTTTTGACTTTTTGACTTTTTTGGCTATTTTATCTTAGGACTAAAAAGCTTAGTTTGGAAAGGACTTTTGGCTTTTTTAATTTTTTTTGTGAGAGAAAGAATGTAATGATTATGAGTTGGATGTGATGTTTTGTCTTATTGGGCTAAAAAGTCTATTTTGTTCTTTGTGGCTATTTTAGCCAAAAAGTCCCAAAACCCACTTCCCAAACATAGGCGCTGTTGAAGTAAGGAATTACCCAAAATAATAATAATAATAATAATAAAAATAATAATAATAAATAAAAAGAGTAAGGTTAGGAATTATGAATAAAATATCATAAAATATTTTATGAAAATTTTGCATCATTTGAGTAGTGTGTGATTTTTTATTATATGTGTAATTTAAGGGTGAAAAATTTTCATGAAGTAATTTAAGATTTTTTTTTTCATAATCCTAGTATTACTCAATAAAAAATTTATTCTTAGGTATAGAAATAACATAAAGAATCAGAAAAAAAGCATAAAGAAAATGTAATGTACGGAAGAAAAGGACAAATACATATTGTTCTATTAAGCTGACACACAAAGTGATACATTAAAAGTAATATAATAAAATGATAAGTATAATATGAATAATGGTATATGCACCAATTAGTATACTAACTAGTGTACTAGTTGATAATGTGACATAATTTAAGATGTTTTTGGTATTTGTAGTTTGTATAATGAGTGGGGTCAATAATAATATCATAACTAGTGTTGGTATATTAGTTAGTATATAATTGATGCATATAGCACTACCAATATAATATTATTGTTGTTGGAGTGAATAAGACAAAATATGTGTAATTTTGCCGTGGTGAGCATCAACTATCAAAGAGTTGCTACCTTGGTAACTTTTTTTTTTTTTTGTTGAACAAGAAAATGCCAGACGGCTTACAACAAATCCAAAGAAAGGATAGACCTAAGCTCTAGAGGGGGATGGACAACCCAGTCGAGCAAAAGCATGCCTTTCAAATGGCAAGAGGCTACCCAGTGGGCCACTCGATTGGTGTTTCTAGGCGACCAGCTGAAAGAGATATTTCTTCGGGACCGCGCAAGGAAGAACGACGTACTGATAAACAAGGGACAATGACTGGTTTGGAGATTTTGGGACAAGAGCAATTATTGAGTGCTAAGTGGAACAAAGAACCATTCCTATTCTTCGAGAAATCTATCAGAGCCTTATCAAATCTTTTTTTTTTTTTTTCATTAACGAAATCAAACTGCACATACAGAGAGAAATTCATCCAATAGATAAATTTATACCAAGTAAAAAAAGATAAAATCAAAAAATACATAGGAATAAATCTATGAAAAAATTCAGAGGCACAACTTGTGCTCATGCTCATACTGCACAGCAGAGGCCAATCAATTGCTCGTAAAGTATGTTCAAGATAAATCATAAGTTACAACCACAGAGTGGGTAAGTTATATTAAGCATCGATGGATTCCATAAACAAACCAAACCAAAAACAAAAAATAAGACAACTGGAAAACTCGATCTCAAACCAAAGATAGTTAGAAACGTGGAGACGGGCCAAATTTGTAGCAAATCTGACGGCGGGATGGTAGTGACGGCTAGGTGTAGACCGCCCGACTTTCTTCGCGCGCCCCCCTTTCGGAGAGGGCGCGAATTGGTCTGCTACTACAGTTTGGACTCCTTTCACGGTTCTGAATCTAGTCTCACAAAGTGCAATGTAAGACTGATAAATCACCAAAGAGTCCAATCTGGCAAATCATTTTGAAAAACTGATTTTCAATCAAATAATGCCAAAATTGGACTGCTTTGCCAGATTACAGAGTCGCCACCTAAATATTTTATTTTTGGGAAATTTAGGAAACCCTGACTCGTGCCAAAGGCCACGTGTCCGTCATCACCAAAGTTGCCTCGGCTCGGGAACTTGGGTATAAGAGGGGAAAGTCCTGAAATGAGCACCCCGTTCGCCAGATCAAAAGATCGGCCTCTACTAGCATGATATGTTGTTTTATAAACACATGTGTTCTTATTCCGGTTATTTAGCAAACTTTACTACGTGATGCGCACAGCTACAAGTGTAGACTAAATCGTAAGAATTGGAACAAAACATTTCATGTTTGTTTTTGAAAATGGTTTGAAAGTGCCACCCTCAAGTAGGCTAAAGCGCGGATTTACCACCTTCAAGTGGGCTTAAAAACATGATTTGTCACTTCGCAAAGTGGGCTTAAAACTCACATTTGGTGAATTGTCCCAATTCAAGCAACAAAGCCTTCATCCACAGACATTCATGCAATTAATCAATTAAGCACATAGCCTCATGGCAAGCATGCTAACATGGCAACACTCACACTCATGTAAGTATGCTAAAGCGTAAAACTTATAGTGTACTTCGAGCCAAAACAGAAGCTAGTTACAAATATGCATGATCCTAACTATACAAAGTGCTTAATGCAACGCATGCAATAATGCAATTAAATAGGCTCGGCTAGCTAAGATGGCATATGAATGCAACATTTCGATAACATGTATTCAAAGAAGTGTATTGAAATACGATGCAGTTTGAATGATGCACCGAGCCTCGGTGCATGCAAGACAAATGAATGATGCAAACATGCAAGCATAAGGTATGCTAAACAAAACATGCCCTAATCTAACCATCGAAAGCGGTTAAATAAAAGGAAGAAAGACGTGGGGTTGGAAGACATGCACACACACACGCACCCTTATTACAACATTACACCCTCATGAAGAAGGGTCCGAATAAACAAGTCAACTAGCTATGCTAATTAAGCTAATCAACTAATATTCTAGCTAATTAATTATTACAAACCGAATCGAATAACTAGCTATGCTAAGCTAATTAGAATATTACAAAACGAATTAATTAATTAAACACTTAACTAATTAATTACAAAATGACTAAGCTAATGAACTAATTAGCTAAGCAATTCAAATGAACAACCTCGGGAAGCGAAGGAGATATGCATGCTCGGTTGGCTTCCTCCCTAAAATCCACAACTTTGCCTCTAAATGCCTTTGTTTGCACATCTTTGGACCTCTGAAAATTATGCCAACCTCCAGACTGCTTCTGTTTCATCTCAAGGACATGCTGAGGGCTGGTCGGCTGGAAAGGGTGGCCATTGACCACTACTGATGGCCAGTCGGCTAGGACATGTGGCCGGTCGACCACTGCTTCTCTGAAGTTCCTCCTTTTGCTGCAACAGAGAGCAAACAGAGGCATGGAAATGTATTTGCAAGGAAATGTGTGTACTACTGCACTCCTTGTCATCTCTCAAGCTTAAAGGAGTGTAGCACTTGGCTCTCAAGCCACCAACCAAGCACTTTTAATGCATGGTGGCCAAAGAACCAAGCTTGTACAAGCTTGATGAATTCACACACAAGACTTAAAGAGCCTCCACCCTATCATACATGATCAAGGGCGTCGGCGACCAAGAAATGTAACATGTTTCATCACTATAAGTATGAAACGCCCCACATTTCTTGTGTTTGGATTAACGTCCGATCCAAACACATGCAATGTAAGCAACATGCTTATCTTAGTGTAGACGTCCCCGAACGTCCCGGGAGAAATCCCGTTTTGTTCATTGGGCTTACTACAGTTCAGACTCAAATGTCACGGTTTTGAATCTAATCCCGCAAAGTGCAATGCAAGACCGATAAATCACCAAAGAGTCTAAATTCGACAAATCATTTTGAAAACCAGATTTTTAGAAAGAAGTGTCAAACATGAACTGCTTTGCCAGATACAGAGTCGCCACCTAAATATTTTGTTTTGGGGGAATTTAGGAAACCCTGACTCGTGCCTAAGGCCACGTGTTCGTCATCACCAAAGTTGCCTCGGCTCGGGAACTTGGGTACGATTGGGGAAGGTCATTTCATGAGCACCCCCGCTTGCCCAATCGAAGATCGGCCACTACTAAGCATGATATCGAGTTTTTGAAAACACATGTGTTCTTATTCCGGTTTATTAGCCTAGAATTACTATATGATGCGCACAGCATACAAGTATAGACTGGATTGCCTAAGTTGGAACAAAGTATCGCATATCCGTTTGTTTTGAAAATGGATTGAAGCTTGCTACTCGCAAGTAGGCTAAAACACGGGTTTCGACGAATTATTCCAACTCAAGCAACCCAACCTTCACCCACAGGCATTCAGGCAGTTATATCACATAAGCACATAGCCTCATGGTAAGCATGCTATCATGGCAGTCACTCACACACATGCAAGGATGCTAAAGCATAAACATTTACCGAGTACTCCGAGCCAAAGAAAGAAGCTACTCAGAAATCATGCATGAATCCTATCTATGCTAAGAATGCCTAATGCAACACATGCAAAAATGCAACTACAATAGGCTCGACTATTCTAAGATGGCATATGAGATGCTATAGGTAACATGTATTCAACTTGGAATTAAAATACGATGTAGTTAGCATGATGCGCCGAGCCCGGTGCATGCAATACAGATGAATGAATGTAAGCATGCAAACATATAGATGCTAATTGAAACATGCCCTAAAACTAACCGTCATAAGTTGGTAAATAAAAGGGAGAAAGACATGGAGTTGGAAGACATGCATCACACACACGCACACTTATTACAAAGTTTGCCCTCTCACGGAGGGTCCGAATAAATAATACAGAACCAACTAGCTAATCTAAGCTAATTAAACTAGTTATTACACAACCGAAATGAATAACGAATTACAGCTAAATATTACACAACATTAATTAATTAACAAATTAAACTAAGGAAGCAAATACATTGGCATGCAAGCTACATGAAATGGACTGCCTTAGCTCTGTTTCGAATGATAAAGGATGCATGCATGCTCGAGTCGCCTTGTCGGGAAATCCATCGCGATGTCTCAACTCGCCTTTGTTTGCAATTGAACTCAGAAACTTGCACAAAGCTCCAAGGAGATGAAACTTCACCCTGGGAATCTAGGGGAAGGCTACCGACCAGCTGTAGGCATTGGAGACCACCTACTGACCACCCTTGGTGGTGAAAACTAGAAAAGGTTGTCGGCCTGCCAGAAAACCTAGTCGGCCGGCCAGTTTCTTCTCCTGGTTTCTGGAATTTCTGTAACAAAGGCAAGAGACAGAGAAGGCAAGTATTTTCAACATATGTGTGCCCGACCACTCTCCCCGTCATTGCATAAGCTCTAGGGAGTGTAGTCCTCGATCCTCATGCCATCAATCACGCATCCCGATGCATGATGGCCGAGGAGTCGAATTGCACAACTCAATGTGAAATGAATGCACATGTAAACACCTAAAGCCAACAACTCTATCATGGATAGTCAAGAGTGTTGACAACCGGGAATCAAGGCACGTTTTGTCACTTTGAGTACGAAATGTCCTTCGTTTCCCGTGTTTAGACTAACTCCTATTCCAAATACAATGCGACAAGTAGAATGGCATGGCATGTACAAATGCAACTCTAGTATGCAATCCTAAATGCAATGTAACTAAGTGATGCAAAGATGCATGGAATGACATGCAAGCATGCAAATGGCATACACAATGCTATGAACTAATTAATGGCATACTCAATGCACATGGATTATGTGGCATGCATACACAATGCACTAACATACGCAATGTTATGAATGAGGCATACGCAATGCAATGATCAAACATGCGATAACATGGACTATATGGCATACACAATGTAAGATGGACTTAAACCAAGATGGATGGACCTCAGCCGCACCCAAATCAATGGCCAATATGATGAAAATGAGGCAACAAGGTACATGCAACCATGTACCAATGCAAGGGACCAAACCTAAGGAACAAAGTGCAACTATACCAAAGCATGACAAGGATGAAATACGGCATACTCTGAAATGACATACAAGATGGTCCCGAATCATGCAAACAACTTACCCGATGCATGTTGGATGGCACAATTACCGAAACTAGTGAAGTGCATTACACTAGAGGTATACAAAGCGATGCTCGAATGACCAAACCAACCCCAAAAAGTCCCTATGCAGACCCAAAACAGTGGCAAAGTGGACTAAAATGATGGCTTGCAATGCACAAAAATGAAGCTCATGCAATAGCCCAAAAATGAGGCATACAAGCACAACTCTCAAACGCATTTAAAGAGTGGAAAATATGGGAATATGACACAAGTATATGCTCTGAAATAACATGTTCAATGATGCCAAAACATGAAAACAACTCAAGTTAAGCATGCAAGAGGCTTCAAAACTCGAAGCTAGGCAAGAATATTACACTACAAGCATGCATGGAAAGCATCATTCGACCATGGGACCTCAAAAAAGAGCTAAGGCAGCCCAAATCATGAATAAAATCAGTTTAGAACATGGCCAAAATATGCTAGAATTAAGGGCCAAAACAACATGCAATGTGAGCTAGTGAACATGGATTACACTACAAGCATATGAAGCATTCAAGAGGCCACTAAATCAGAAAAATTCAGAGACATGACATGCCAAATAAAGTCCAAAAACCCACTGAAACATGATCAATGCATGCAAGAATGACATGCTCCTTTGATAGGCTATAAGAGGGGTTATTCTACACATGCAAGAGACACACCCAAGGTGACAAAACCAACTCTGGACAGAGCCTAGGCAGGCCCTAAAAGTCACTGAAAAGGGTCTGAAACAAGGCTTGGAGGTGTGCAAATGAAGGCTCCTTTGTAAGGCCAAAAATGCTAGTGAACAAGACAAGGAGGGAGAGGGTCACCCCTCTCTGATTTTGGCTCTCAAAAACACATGTTAACCACTGATAATCCGCTGGATTTCAGTGGTTAAAAGGCCAAGCAAAGGTCAACACAAAGGCCTTAGGACATGGCTCAAAATAAGGCAAAATGAAGCATGCAAGGGGGTAGATGACCCCCAACAACAAAATGACCTGAAACCAACATGAAAAGGACCTCAAAACAAGACTTTTTTTAGTTGACAACAAAGCTCAAATATGCATGAAAATAAGGCTAAGAGATGGATCAAAATAAAGCTTAAAAGGGGGAAAAAGTGTGTTACCCTTGAAGCTCAGCAAGACAGCAACTTCTGGACCCAAAACCCAACTCCTTAACCTCTAAAAATGGCCTCCAAGAAGCTCCAAGCAATGGTGGAAGGGTTAGGCTATGAGGTGGTGTGCAAAGGTGCAAGAACAATGCACACTTGGAGCCAAAATAGAGAGATATAGAGGGATATATGTATTTTGCCTTAGACTAATTTTTGAACCCTCGCAAAGGAAGAGGAGGGCCTCTCTTATAGAGATACAAGGCCAAAGCTTCTTCAAGAAGCTAAAAACCAAGGCTCAAGATCCTCCATACACGTGTATAGAGGATACAGTCTGTGCCTTCCAGCTGGCATAGCTGGCACACACTCATAGAGACAAGACTGGGGAAGGCAGGCCGACCAGTTCAGGTGGTCGACCGACCACTTCCCCTAGCCGGCCGACCAGTTCAAAAGGTTCAACCATACTAAAAGGTGGTCGGCCAGCCCATTTGGTGGTCTCCCAACTGAATGCAAGCCAGTGGTATCGTGGGAGACCAGTAAATGTGGCTCAAAGACCAGAGAGACCAGCCTCTTGACAATAAAACTGGCTGGCAGGAGAAAAGTGGTCTCCAAGGAGACAAGGTGGTCTCCCACCCTTGTACCACCTCCCAAACAATGAAGACAAGGTCCATGCCAAAAATGAACCAAGACGGATGCAAAACGAGGGTTCGGGGGTTAAAATGCGCAGCCGGGTGCCCCGAAAACAGGCTGTCAAGCATCGAAAGTGCCGTGCGACCACAAAGGTGGTCTCCCGGGCCACAGTGTCCCTCCAGAGAGAGGAAGCAAGGTGTGTGCCAAAAACCGTGCTAAACGGAGAAAGTTAAGCGGTCTCAAACCGAGGCGCACGGCCGACGGCTCCAAAAACTGGAAACAAGTCTCCAAACGGGAACAGTGACCTGCGACCACGAAAAGTAACCTACGGTTAGTGAGAGATGGTCTACGAGACCTCTCCCTTCCTTCTGGAAGAGAAAACAAGACCTGGTTCGCAAACCGAGGCAAGGCACAAAAGGGTCCTGAGGTCCGGGGGTAAGGCTCTCAGCCGAAACTCCAAAACCTTAGACCGAGCACAACAAGCAACATCACCGAGCGCTCAATCGATGACGTCTGAGTCTTAAGGTCGGTCAAAAATGGGGTGTCTACACTTAGTCATGTTTTACTTGGTCCAATTCTTGTTTACACATTTTAACTTACCAAGCCATTCCTTAACCGGTTAGTCCAATGTGAAAGTCCTCTAATGAGAGGGGTCAACCAAAGGGTGGTTTAGGACATCAGAGGGATTATGCCTTTGACTAGGAGGAACCCTCAAAATAGGGTTAAAGCCATTTGAGCACAAACCCTACCTCATGCTTAAACACAACCTTAAGGCCAAACAACCTTCAAAACAAATGGAAAAGTGAAGAAAGAAGGGAGGTTGCAGAATTTCAGTGCTGGAATGGCATGAGAAATAATGTAACAACATGCAAGCAACACATGCACAACATGTTCAAAGCCAAAAGCATTAAAGCTAGTGAAGGATACAACACTAGAGGCATGCAATACAATGCTCAAATGATCAAACCAGCTCAAAACAAAGCTTAATCATGCCAAAACAATGGCCTAAACATGCTGAAACTTAGACACAAAAAGCAAGAAAAACATGCTCGCATGTTCGCTCACAAATAAGACATAAAGCACAACTCTCAAAAGTAGTGAAAGAGTGGAATGTGTGAGAGTGTGACAGTGATACATGCTTTGAAATTGCATACAAAATGATGCTATGGCATGCGAACAACCCAAACAAAGCATGCTAGAGGACTCAAAATAAAAAGCTAGTAAAACCAACTACACTATAACCATGCAAGGCAAAGCATATATGACCAAGACCACTCGAAACAGAGCACAAGCATGCTAAATCAGTAGCAAAAATGTGCTGGAGTTAAGCTAACACAAGCTAGAATGATAGGCTAGATTATAAAAAATGCTAGGCTATTAAGCAAAATTACACTACAAGTGCAAGATGCAAGCAACAAGTGACTAAACCAGCCAAAAATAGAGTTTAAACATGTTAAAATATAGCCAAAAACATGCTTGAACTATGCTAACACAAGCCACAAAAATATGCTACTTTGTAATGCTAACAAGGCATGGCATAGAGAGACAAGGAGGGGAGGCTATCCCCTCTATTTTGGACCTCAAAACAAACTTTCTATCACTGAACTACCACTGAAATTCCTCTGGAATTCAGTGGTTTTAAGGCCAAAAAAGATAGACTCAAAAGCTTTAAAAAGAAGACTCAAAAGACTTTGTAAGCCAGAGACCAAAGAGACGAAACCACCCCCTAACCAAACAAGGCTTAAACCACTATTTTAAAACTTTAAAATCAGAGTTTTTTATGGTTAAAAAACCAGGTCAAAATAGCTTAAAGAGATGGCTAAGCACTTATTTAAAACAAGGCTTAAAAGGGGTAAATCCTTACCCTTGAAGCACAGCAACAAAACAGGTCTTCTTCTGAGCCAAAACTAGCTTTAGGAACTCCAAACAAGCCTTAAGGAACCTTAGCTCCAAGATAGGGATGTTTGATCAAGGGGTCGTATGCAAAATTGTAGAGAAAACTCACTTTCAAGCACTATATGGAGAGAGAGAGAGAGAGAGAGAGAGAGAGAGAGAGAGAGAGAAATTTTAGCTCTGAAATTTTGTAACCCCAAAAATGGGCGAGAAGCCTCCCCTTATATAGAAAAACAAGCTTCAAGCTTGTTTGAATCCATCCATACACGTGTATGGAGGATACACTCAGTGATCAACAGCTGGCAAACAAAATATCTGAAAAAGCAGAAAAATGGCCGCCGGTCATTATTGGTGGCCGACCGGCCATCAATGAGGCCGACCAGCCATCAGTGGAGCCGATCAGCCACCACTGATGGCCGATGGGCACAAGCCCTGGCTGATGGGTTATAGGGTTGGCCGGCTGGCCACCCTCTTCCCCAGAAACGAAGCTACAAGCTCTTGGTACACAACCAAGCACAAAATAGACAAGTTAAGAGGTTTGAAGGCAAGACACTCCGCCAAGAACATCAGGTGCTCAAACGAACACGAACATGGATGATCATCGAGTGTTCAAACGATGACGTCCAAGTCTTGAGAATGGTCAAAAATGGGGTGTCTACAGTTGCCCTTCTTTGATAGAACTCGGAAGTGATGAAATAACGGGAGTGAATGTCAAAGCCCAGAGATGACCCATTTTTTACAAGGCCGAACACTTAGACAAACATACAAGATAACAAAACAACGATGTGCCCACAGGCCGGGGCAAAATGCAAGCGACATGCCTGATGCAAGAGCATAACTTATGATCATGCAAAGAGGGCTGTAATGAAGCATTTAAATGCAAGTGTTATGCAAAGAAAATACGACATTTTAAGCAATCCAACAAGTACAACAATCTCACTCATGAGAAGAAGTGAGCAAATAAACACGCCACGTGTGAGAATCATGAATCGAACCGTCTTTCACACAGAAAGGATGTAAGAAAATTATGCAATCTGAGCTACGCCTCACGCAGAAATAGCCAAAAGCGACCATCGAGCGTACCTGAGGTCTCAAACGAAACACATCCTAGCGCATCGCATGCGAAAAGAGAAAAAGGGCGCGGTGAAAACACTGAGGAGTAGTATAAACATCGGAGCACATCCCAATGTTTCTAACCAAAAGGGTGGTATAAGCGTCGGACACACGTCCCAATGCTTCTAACCAAAGCGAGGTATAAGCGTCGGGCACACGCCGCAAACGCTTCCAACCGAAGCAAGGTATAAGCGTCGGGCACACGCCCCAAACATTTCCAACCAAAGCAAGGAATAAGCGTCGGGCACACGCCCCAAACGCTTCCAACCAAAGCAAGGAATAAGCGTCGGGCACACACCCCAAACGCTTCTAACCAAAGCAAGGTATAAGCGTCGAGTACACGCCCCAAACGCTTCTAACCAACGCAAGGTATAAGCGTCGGGCACATGCCCCAAACGCTTCTAACCAAAGCAAGGTATAAACGTCGGGACACGCCCCAAACGCTTCCAACCGAAGCAAGGTATAAGCGTCGGGCACATGCCCCGAACGCTTCCAACCGAAACAAGGTGTCGGTGTAAACACCGGGCATACCCGAGTGTTCTAACCAACGAGGAGTTGAAAGAGGGGAATAGTTTTACTTGGAATTCCTCTGAATGAACCATACATACAATATCGTCCGGTCACGCTAGCTCTGAATGAGCCGTACATACAATATCGTGCATGCATAAGAAAGAAACTTAACAGGTATAATGCAATACAATGCATGTTCTATGCAAGATACCAAATGCATGTTCCATGCGAATGCGAGAAGTGCATATTCTAGGCAAGTGCAAGAAGTGCATATCTTATGCAAACGTGGCGAATGCATGTTCCATGCAACATCGAGATGCATATTCTATGCAATGTGAGAAATGCATATTCCATGCGAGAGAGACAAATGCACGTTCTATGCAACTTACAATGCACATTCTATGCAACAGGTATGGACAACTTCTTTGAAAGAGCATGTACAATGCAACACGATGCAGCATGCGCATTCTATGCAAACAAGAAGTGCATATTCAATGCAAGAGTGAAAAGGTGCATAACAACGCAAGTTTTTCATACATGACAAAATGCGCTAATGCAACACATTCAAAAGCGATTCATTGATCTCGCGGTATATGAAAGGATACGAAAAAGGATACACTTTGTTCGTATTGAGTGCCATGCACTGGAAATACAGTTCGGAGCTTCCGCGGAGACCGCTTGAGCTTAAAAGTGTATTTTCTTGAACTTTCTTGAGAGATGAGGGCACAAATCAACAAAACAACCCCAAAGAAGAGCATTGGAGGTCCATCGGCCACCATAGAAAGCCATCGGCCATAAAACAAGTCCATCGGCCAAAAATTTGGCCGGTTGGCCAACAATGTGGCCGGTCAGCCATAAATGGCAGATTCGGGGCAATTTTTCCATTTTGCCACGGGTCTTTAAGTATAAGGTTCTAAGCCCTAATTTCTCACTTCCCCCTTGCCGAAATCCTTCCTCCTCTCTCTTTAGACCACTTTCCTCCCCTCGATCCAAGCTTCAAACATGTTTTTGGACATCCCACAAACATCTGATTCGTAAAACCCTCGTTGTTTACAACACTTTGAACCGACTGAAAAGTGTTCTCGGTGTCTCTTTCTTGATTTCCATCACTTGGGGTTTGTTTCCCCCGAGTCACCCTTGATTTACGTGCTCTCTTCCGAGCCTTAACCTTTTCTTCCATTTTTCACCCCTTGGAGTTGACTTTTTCTTGACTTTTGGCATTCCCGCCCATTTTCCACACTTTCGACGATTTTCACATCCTTCTTGAGATGGCGGATGACATACCACACGGCAGAGCTCCTCCAGGGATGGAGATGGATCCCGAGTTCGAGCCCTTGCCACTCGGCATTCGACCATTCGACCCAGCGACTTATGATCCTGAGGTACACGTGCTACCTCCCGATAGCATTTGCCAGTTCAGGAGATTCGCGCGAGATGCACCAGAGGACCTCCTGCTACGCAAGCTGGAGTCACACTTATCCCATGGCGTTTCTGCAGTATGAATTTGCTCTTTATTTTCTGCAATGTAGATCACATTCACACTGTTCAGCTATTTAACCCAAACACACTTGTGCACTACATCTCTTATACTGCCTTGCATCTGTTTATCTACCCTTGCACTGTATTTCTTACACTGCCTTGCATCTGTTTGCCTTGCTCACAGGGAGATTCACATGCCTTCCGAGGCTACGGGACCATTGCCGCACGGGACTAGTACATGGAGCTGCCTGATGCCGTACGTCACCTGGTCGACGAGGTTGGTTTCGGTGCATTTTGCATGGGACTCTCACGTCTCACCGCGAGCCGGCCTCTTCTAGGCACTTTGGTGGAGAGGTGGTGGGATACCACTGATTCCCTTTATTTCTCTCCAACAGGGGAGATGACGATGACTCCCTTCGACTTCTCTATGCTCACTGGCATAGAGATAGGGGGTCATTCAATTCCTTACCACACAGATATAGGCGAGTGGGAGGCCGCTCAGATCTACTTGTTGGGGACTCGCCCACCCCTCTCCCAATCAGGGATGGTGCGGTATTCATGGTTCACGGATTACTTTAGAGGGACGACGCTGACGACCCGCGAGGATACCGAATACTACGCCCGGGGTTTCCTCATGTTCTTGTTCGGTACTACATTGTTCGCCGACCGAGCGAATACCGTCAAGCTCTATCTCTAGAGTGCACTGGTGGACCTATCTCGCGTCCGACTCTACGACTGGGGCGGCGCAGGCTTGGCCACATTATACGGATACATGAGCTCTTCTTCTCGCCGGAGCGGACATCTGCTAGGAGGCTACTGGAGAGCCTGGAAGGTACATCCTTCCCTTCTGCTTTACATTTCCACTTTACATTACCTGTACTCCGTACACTGCACATTGCACACACTGTCTACTGCTTTCTGCTTTACATTATCTGTACACTACGCACACTGCACAATGCACTACATATCATCTGATTCCTGCTTTATCTGCATTTGTCCGACATATACTCACTGTTACCCTTTTACATTCTGCAGCTATGGGTATACGCCTACTTTTCGAGGCTTGCCCCAGAGCCGGAGGTAGAGACACCTCCCATGGTCCCGTATTCACACAAATACGACGTGAGATACCAGCGGAGGCCCCGAGAGTCTTTCTCATTCTTCCGCTGATATTTCGATACTGTAGCCGCAGCAGAGGTAATTCAAACCTTACAGTCATTTCAGTTCTACTTCAGATTTGCATTGCATCCCTAATGGCAGCTAACAACCTGTACATTCATTATTTGCAGATCACCTGGCAGCCGTGGGCAGTGATGCCTGACGCAGTCAGAGATCAGTTCGCAGATGCTCGGGAAGCTTCCTGATTCCAGATCTTGCTCGAGGGCCCGGTCTGTCGGGCGTGGTACTTGGGAGAGTGATTTCTGCGGCAGAGCCTTGGCTTGCCTAAGCCGGTGGTCCCGATGCCGCCTCCTACATACATGAGGATCACGAAGAGATACACCGAGCAGGAGATGATCGATTTCACCAGAGGTTGGGATGCTAACTTCTTCAGGCTTGATGGTGACTACACTGTCTTTATCCAGACATATCTCATGCCGCCTCTGATCGGCGATCGCAGGGGTGAGAGAGACAGACCTGCAGTCGCAGCAGAGGGAGTGAGAGGATCCAGGACGACTTAGGCCCATGGCAGGAGAGGCTCCCAGGCAAGGCAGAGAGCAAGGTGGCCAGGACTGCCTACTACCATGACCTGTCGGGGACGTGCTGGAGAGACTTATCAAATTCCTATCCAGCCTGCACTAGCTGGTCACGAGCTTGTCGGAGTTCGAGGCCCGACCCCGGTATGTATCATACTTTACATTTTTCACATTCAATTCATTTCAGTTTATGCTTTGTAAATTACTAATCATCTTAACACTTTTGCAAGCTTCCATAGAGTACACCGGGCGGGCTCTTGAGCTGTCGGCTTTTCTGATGGGGATGGTGCAGACGAGCATGGACCTGCTCAGCATTTACGGCATTTTGGTAAGTTCCTTGAACCTACATCTCGAAACGCTCTGCAATCTGCTCTATACTATTCTGACACATTACATGATCAATACTGCATTGATACACTACACCCACATATCGCTCATGGTATTCATACACTGCCACTGATGTATTATGATAAATGTCTTTTTCAGATTCCTTTCCAGATGCTAGCCCCATTGGGCACCCCAGCAGGAGCTGCAGTAGGACCTTCAGTGTCTCCTTCAGCAGCAGGGAGAGATGGACGAGGGACGTCGGCACACAGTCGAGGCAGGGCTAGGCGCACTCATACCAGGAGCAGTTCACGAGAGCCTGTCCCAGATGATGATGAGTCTGACGAGGACGAGGAGCCAGCGAGCCCATAGTCAGAGTCGTCTCAGGGAAGAGATGATGCTGGAGATGGCTCGGGTTCAGATTCGAGCAGCGGCGCTGACAGCGATAGTTCTGGGCCCTTGTCGAGGAAGAGGGTGAAAAAGGCTTCCCGATCTTGAGGTGGCCGGGGGCCGATTCAGATGCTTCTTGTTTAGTTTCTTTTATTTTTGCTTAGCTTTTTTTTTTTGCTAGTTGTATTGGTACTTTGCACAAACTTGGGCAGTTTTATTTTTCTTTAAAACTTGTACTGCAAAAAGTAACCATGATTGAAAATGAAACAGCCTTTTGATCAAAAAGTGTTGCAGTTTGCATTTTGAGCATTCATCGCATCGCACCATTTTACGCAAAAACGGGATTTGATGGAAATTGAATGTTGTATATTGTATTAGCAATTCCGCATTAGGCAGTGAACCAACCAACAAATGGTAAATAGAAGAAAACACCTCAATACAACGACTCAATAAACAACTTAACAACTCGATAAGCAAAAACAACAACTCAATAAGAAACAAAACAACTCAACGAGCAATACAACAACTCAATAAACAACTAAAAGGAAAAAGAGAGACAGCAAAAGGGACCAAGAGCAAAACCAGACACAAGTTCTCAGCATTTCCAACACATGGATAGCTCATGGAGCAAAAGAAGAGGCCACCGACCATAAAGGGAGGCTGCTGGCCACCAGAAATGGCCATCGGCCACTAGTACTAGCCGATCGGCTACCAACATGGTCGGTCGGCTATCATCATTGGCTGGTCAGCCACTAGTGCAGAAAACCTCCAGATTGCTGCCACCTGTCTTCCACTCAGCACCTTATCTTCTACAAAAGCCCTAGCTTCGTAGTTTCTTCATTTCAACTCTGTTTTTGCCACAAATGGAGCCATTCTTTGCTGAAAAACTCTCGACTTGGATTGCAACTTTAGATGGCTCTGAAAAGTTTAATTTTCGGGGTTTCGGGATAAATGCACTATTCACGCTGAGCCGTACCCCGCTGCGTTTTCTGTTCCTTCATGCAGCGGCTAGATGTTGGAATCCGATTACTCATGTTTTCAACTTCGGGGGACAAGAGATGTGCCCCACTTTTGAAGAGTTCCAAGCTTTGATGGAATCCCGAAGCGACGAAGAAATCTTTCCCCAGTTCTGTTTTGGTCACATCCAAGCTTTAGAACGGATGTGTGGACTTACTTTTCACGGTGCTCGATCTCTGATTCAGAACGGAGAGTTGGATATTCCCAGCGTGATTCATCGATTTTTTGACGCCGGCAACCGCGGCGATCATCTTTGGCAAAGTTTTCGGTGACATGCCCTTTGCTTGTGCATGTTATCCCATTTTCTACTTGCCCCTTGCTTTGGAGGGTCTAGCATTCGTTTGATAAAAGTTGCCCAAGGCTTGAAAGAGGGCAAGAGCTGCATTGGCTTGACATTAGCCGAGACTTTGATGGGTTTGGATGCTTTCCGTCGCCGGGAGACAACCAGGTTTGCAGGAAGTCCACTACTCTTACTGGTAATGTTTCCCACCCTTCTCACATGTGTATTTCTCACATCACTTGGCCCTCATGCTCTGTTTTTCTCTCAAAACCCTTTCTCACTTTTTCTCTCCACGTACACCTCTCTATTCTTTAATCTCTCTTATTTTTCATCCCTCCCCAGATATGGCTCATAGATAAATTGAAAGTAGTGGACTCATGCCCTGCATATTTAGCACACGGCTATTTCTTTCGCCAACGGCTAGTTGATGACCCAGATGAGGGATGGTGGTACGAATGGATGTGCAGCCGATCTGCTGTTGACATCGCTTGGCGCTGCCTCTGGTTTGATCTGCCTGAGATGAGCTATAGCATGTCTCGGTAACTTGGCATTCAGCTGATTGGCCTGACACACTGTGTCTTCTACTTTCCATTCCGGTTCTGGGGTCAGTTCGGACACGACCAGACTTGCCTTGAAGAGGGAGTGGAATACCTGACTTCATATCCAATCAAAGGCTCACAGCTAGCTCGATACACCACTGCATGCAGGACAAGAGAGCTTCTTGCCCCCGCTCCTAATTTCAATTGCGCCCTTTCTGGCGAGTGCATAGCTTGGCTTGAAGATGAGGCGTAAATCAGGCCTATTTTAGCATCCGAAGCTTCCACAAGCTCTGGGAGGGGGTGCAGGAACACCTGACTCAACTATGCCCCAAGTTTATTGCTTTAATTTGTACTTTCAAGTTTTCTTTTTGAATGTGATAAAAAGCAATTTCAATTTGTATCAAGAATCAGAGAACTCTGTATTGAAATCAATGAAATTGAAGGTTGTGGGTATTGAGAATTCCCCTGTTGGTTCAAAAATGGTCTAAGTTGTAAAAAGATTAATTTGAACAAAATCAACTTTTATTAAAACTTTTCAAAACCATTTTCAATATGAATCACAACTGGACACACCCGTGATCTATCACTGAGATGTACAATCCCGGATCCAGTAACTGAAAAGTTGCCCCTTGTTTGAATAGCACTGCACTGTACCGGAGATCACAACCGAACTCTTGGATGCAGAAAAGGATGACTAGAACAATCACATGGACAAAGTCGATTTGGAAGTGTTTATGGCTAGACTTCAGAATGAAGTTGCCTACGTATCCTAAAGATGGGAATCAAGCCTTACGTAGTTCGGATCGGGTTCACTCGAGTATTAACACTCTCCTTTTGCGCTCTAACTTTTGCCAAGGCCGCCGTTTCTGGGTTTTCAACCTTGCGAGCTCAGTTTTTCTTCATTTCCAATTTTTTGTGCTCTAACTTTTGCCTAGGTCGCCCTTTCGGGTTTTCGGCCTAGCGAGCCTCTCAGGGATAGTATTTCTTTAACTTGTCCATGTTGATTGGTTGGGAGAATTCTAGGCCATCCAAGTCCATAAGAATGACAGCTCCACCCGACCAAATAGACTTAATGATGTAAGGACCAGTCCAATTGGGTTTGAACTTGCCCCTAGGGTCGTGGATGGGAGCTTGGTTGTCTTTGAGCACCAAATCCCCTTCTTTAAGGTTTCTGTACTTAACTTTCTTGTTGAAAGCCCTGGCAATCCTTCGTTGATAACCTTGGACGTGATACAGTGCTTTCAGCCTTCTCTCGTCGAACAACATGAGTTCTTCGAACCTGCTCTGTTGCCAATCCGCTTATGCTATCTGGCACTCAGCCATAACTCGTAGCGACGGTACCTCAACTTTGATCGGCAGAACAACCTCCATCCCATAAACCAAAGAATACAGAGTTGTCCCAGTAGATGTCCGAATTGATGTTCTATAGCCCCAAAGAGCAAATGGCAACTTATCTGGCCAATCCCTATAGGTTTCCACCATCTTCTGCAGAATGTGCTTAATGTTCTTGTTGGCGGCCTCAACAGCTCCGTTAGTTTGCGGCCGATATGTGGATGACTTATGAAAAGCTACGTTGTACTTTTCCGACAAGTCGATCACCTCCTTCTTGAAGTGGGAACCATTGTCCGAGATGATCTCATTCGGAACTCCGTAGTGACAGATAATGTTATTCCTGATAAACTTGGCGACATGCGACGCCTTCAACACTGCATAAGATTAGGCCTCAACCCACTTTGTAAAGTAGTCTATCGCTACCAAGATGTACTCATGCCCGTTTGACCCCTTCGGAGTAACTGCCCTAATAACATCAATTCCGCAGACTGAAAACGGCCACGGAGAAGTCATGTTGTATAGCATCAACGGTGGGATGTTCATGCGGTTTGCATGGACCTAGCATTTGTAGCATCGCCGAACAAAATTGATACAATCCTCCTCCATGGTTGACCAGTAGTAACCCTATTTGAGAATCTTTCAAGCTAGCATCACTCCGCTCATGTGCGATCCACACTCTCCTCCATGGATGGCCTCCATTAGGCGCTGTGATTCTTCTGCATCAACACACAGCTTATGCATTCCCAGATGGCCACGTTGGTACAATTTACCCCCGCAGATGACAAACTGAGCAGCCATTCGACGTATTGCCCTTTTGTCCTTGGCATTTGCCCTTGGTGGATAAGCCTCATTTTCCAAGAAGTTCCAGATATCATAATACCAAGGGTTCTGATCTTGTACTTCATCTATTGCGGCAATCAACTCATAGGCCGGCACATACCTCTGTCCAATAATGATTGGGTGCATCCGGACTCCAAAAGGGATGTCTATCATGGAAGATATAGTTGATAAGGTGTCAGTGAACCTGTTGTTCTCTCTTAACAAATGCGTGAAGGTTAGCTTCTCAAACTGAGGAATCAGAATGTCCAAGGTCTGGTGATAGATTTTCATCTTTTCTTCTTTAACTTTCTAATCTCCTTTCGCTTGAGATACAACTAGGTTTGAGTCCCCAATGACGTCCAACCGTTTTGGCCCTAGTTCCAGGGTGGCTTCTGGTCCAGCGATACATGCCTCGTATTTTGCTTCGTTGTTCGATACCTTGAATCGGAGTTTGAAAGCTAAGGGTGTGTGGGAATTGTCGGGTGCTATTAGCAACACCCCTATCCCATACCCGTATTGGTTTGACGCTCCGTCAAAGTACATAGTCCAAATCTCTTCTTCGACATGCAAAATGGCCTCATCTGGGAACAGATTCTCTACTGCTTCATCTCCCCCCACTGGGTGATCGGCTAAGAACTCCGCTAACGCTCTCCCTTTCACAGACTTGCGCGTCACATACTTCAAGTCAAATTTGGAGAGAAGAAGCAACCAACGGGCTAGCCTACCCGTAAGCGCTGGTTTCTCGAAGAGATATTTGATGGGATCTAATCTTGAAACCAGAATTATAGAGCGAGCTAACAGGTAGTGCCTCAACTTCCTGGTGGCCATACCAAAGCTAAGCAAGCCTTTTCCAGCGGCGTGTAGTGGGTCTCCTATTCCAGCATCTTCTTGCTTAGGTAATAGATGGCTTTCTCCACCCTATCTTCAGATTCCTGCGCAAGCATGCAGCCCATTGTCGTCGCGATTACTGACAAATACAAAATCAACAGTTTGCCCGGCTCTAGCAGCAACAACACGGGTGGGTTCTGTAGATACTGCTTGATCTGCTCAAAAGCGACTTGGCATCGGTCGTCCCAATGGAATTTCTTTCCTTTCTTCAGGAGACCAAACAGTGGTTCACAAGTCAAGGTTAATTTTGTAATAAACCGTCTTATGAATTGCACTTTACCTAGAAAGCCGCACACCTCCTTTTCAGTCCTTGGTGGTGGCATTTCTAAGATGGCCTTAATCTTGGAAGGATCAACCTTAATGCCCCTTTGTGTAATCAATAACCCTAGCATTTTCCCTGCTGTAACACCAAAAGTACATTTCTGAGGATTCAGCCGCAACCGATACTCTCTGATCCGTTGGAAAAAAAATTTCAAGGTGGTGTAGTGGCCCTCTCTTTCCTTAGACTTGACAATCATGTCATCCACGTACACCTCAACCTCTTTGTGGATCATGTCATGCAAGATTGTGGTTGCAGCTCGTAGACAAGTAGCCCCAGCATTCTTCAAACTGAACGACATCACCCTATAGCAGTAAGTTCCCCACGGGGTGGTGAAGGCAGTTTTCTCCCTGTCTTCGGGTGCAATCAGAATCTGGTTATTCCCGGAAAACCCATCCATGAATGAGAGCAGCGCATGTCTAGCAGTGAAGTCCACAAATTTGTCGATATACGGTAGAGAAAAGTCATCCTTCGGACTGGTTTTGTTCAAATCCCTGAAATCTCCACACACCCGAATTCTGCCATATTTCTTCGGCACCGGAACTATATTGGCCAACCAAGTAGGATACTCAGATACTAACAAGAACCCTGCATCAATCTGCTTGGTGACCTCTTCCTTGATTTTCAGAGCCCAGTCCGGGCGGATCCTTCGGAGTTTCTGCTTAACAGGTCGAGCCTCTGGGTCAAGAGGGATCTGGTGCTGTACAATCTCAAGATCGATTCCAGGCATGTCTTCGTAGGACCACGCGAAAACATCTTTGAAATCTTTTAATAAAGCGACTAAGTGCTCGCGTTCCTCAGAAGACAACGTGGACCTGATCTGGACCAGACGCGGATCCTTCTCAGTACCAACATTAATTGAAGTGATTTCATCAACCAAAGGTTTTACAAACCTCTCCTCCTCTCGGTCAATCAAATGTTTCAAAACCGGAGGAATTTCTTCCTCGTTATTTTCATCAAAATTTTGAAAGTCCTGATTAATGCAATAAACTAAGGGCACAGAAAAGTACTCAGAAGCCACAGCGGTACTATTCTCATTAACAACATCCAGTTTTTCTGATCCTTCGGTTACTACAGACTCGAAAGAAAAAGAAAAAGACGACCTAGACAGGACAACGGCATCTGGGTTATCAACCCCAAGAATATTGGACTCTGACTCAGAAGAACTGGAATTTGATCCCGACTCCACAGACTCTGTGGAATCAGATTCTGGTTCACTGCCTAACCCAGAACCGCTAGATAAAAAGCCCTCCTCATACTGCCAAACGAGGTAGGGTGCGATGGACGCATCTAAAATGCCAGAAGAAGGGCCCACAGCCGTTTGATCTCCAATCATGGAAACTGAGAAGTCGTCCCCCGCGCACTCTAGTGTGATATGAGGATCTGAGAGGAGACAAGCCAGTGCTACCCCCATCTCAAGTTCTGTGCCATCGGACTCATCCTCTTTGCACTATTCAGCCATAGCTGGTGGGTTAGTCTGTTCTTCCGCAACTTCATCCCCTTGCAACTGTAAGTCAAAAAAGATCTCAAAGCCAGGCAAACGCCATTTCTTTGAGTTCAGCCAAGGCTCCGGAAAGCTACAAAACGGGAAATCTTCCCCCTTCCGGACAAAGCGTCCGTTCAGGATTCCTTGGATAGGTCTGTGCACCAGCTCGTAGTGCTTACCGGCTTACTTAGCCTTGGCTCTTCCAGCCTTTTCCCTTCTTTTCCTTGCGCAATCCTCTCTGGTAGGTGTGTAACCTAAACCAAAGGTATAAGGGTTGTGTGGCACTTCGGCCAATTCAGCGACGCCCTTCCGGCCACTTCGTCCCAATCCCATTCCGGGTATGTGTTGAAGCTTGTTCATGAGGTAAACAGATTGCGCACTGACATACAGTCCCTCATCAACAGCCAGCATATCCTGTACTACCCGAGCCTCAGCCAAGGTGAATCCCGATAAAAATACATCCTCCATGCCGGGTTCAATTTCCAAGACTAGTGTAGAAACCTCCGGCGTCGGATGTATTGAAGAGTTCCCAAAAATAATTGTCACCCGCTTACCATGGGGATACTTCAACATCTAATGTAAAGTGGAAGAGACAGCTCTCACTTGGTATAGCCACGACCGTCCAAGGAGTAGATTGAAGGTGGCTAGAACATCCAAGACATGAAACTCAATGTCTTGCTGTGTCGGGCCAACCTGAGTTTTGATCCGTACCGTCTCCATCACTTCCCGACTGGTGTTATCATAGGCCCGAATCACTTGGGTTGTTGGTGCAAAATCTGCTGGCTTCAACCCTATAACATACGCCGTTCGTGATGGACATACATTGATTGCAGATCCCGTATCAACCAGGACAACCGGTATCCATTTTTCCTTACACTCCACAGAGATATATAACGGCTTATTGTGCTCAGAGCCCTCAGGAGGTAGTTCTTTGTCTGTGAAAGTTAAAGTCGGTGACGCACCACCTGGGAACACCAGTCCCACGAACTGCTTCGGGGTCGTATCAATAGAAAGCTTAGCCTTGTCCATTGCAGATAGGACGGCCTATCTATGAACCTGCGAGGCCATAAGCAGTCCCTAGATGGAGATGTCTGCTTGAATTTTCTTCAGCTGTTTCAGTACAGCTTCCTCCTCTAGTAGTTTATCTTTCTGCCTCTTGTAGACACCCAATTTTTGACCGCCCTTAAGACTTGGGCGCCGTTGATTGCTTACCTGATGGTGCAGGCTATCTTGTACAAAGGTTCGATTTCTTTGGCAAGGAAAGAGTCAAATCCCAACCTTACACCCCATTTTGGACCAAAACTATTTTGAATGATTTTTGGACCTTAAAACCCTCTATTTCAAGATATTTTTGAAATAAAGTTTCTACAATGTTCCGAAGCTCGCATTTCATTAAATGTTGCGCTTTTCGGTAAACCGAGCGAGGACAAAGTGAAAATGAATGAAAGAAATGTGAATTCTTTGAAAAATCTTTCAAAACATCTTGTTTAGAGGTTTGGAGTTGAAGAAAATTAGAGGAGAGGGAAGAAACCAAGTTGGGAAACAAGAGGGGCATGAACCGTTAAGAGAGAGTCGAGCAGCCCTCGCCAAATCAGGCCTATCCTTTTTTATACATGCTTTTCAGCTATGAGGCCACCACCGTTGGAAAGAAGACGTCCGGGGCTTCATTTTGCACGTAAGAATCTCCTAAAGCCGAGTCCGGATGGGGGAGATATAGTTAGTAGAAGTTGGGCATCAATCCGTGAGGACCAAAACTGAGCAGTCTTCAATTTAGACACAAGAATGACCTGAAAAGGAGTCCAAATGAAGGAGTTATGCCCATTTGAAGTTGGACCTGGAGAGCAGAATTTGCTATTGGCCACAGATGTGTACAGTTGGCCACCATTGTTGGCTGGTCAGCCACAAATGTGTCCGGTCGGCCACCAATGATGGCCGATTGGCCACTAATGTCCAAAACTCAGATTTTTGTAGATATTTTGCTCCAGCTATCTTCCAAATGCTCCAGCTGTCTCTATATTTAGATATTTTGACCAAGGCTCTCATTTTTGCTATATATGAAGGCCATATCTATCATTTTGCAAGGTTAGAACATTTTAAAAGGTTAGCAAATTTTGGGAGCCTCTCTCTCTCTATTAATCCTCTCTCTACATTCCTCTCTCTCTAGAGTTCTCTCTCTCTTTCTCTTTTGTGCATAGAAGTAGAGAAGCACTTCTAGTTTACCCAGACATCCTTCATCAAAGTTGCATATCTTTGGGCTGAGGTCCCTTGGAACCTAATTTGGGCTAGTGGAAGGTGTTTTAAGCTCAGAATTTTGGCTGTTTTGCTGCTTTGCTTCAAAGGTATACTACTTACCTTATTTTAAGCTTGCTTTGAACACTTGTTTTGCCACCTTTGCAAACTGTTTTTGAGCTGGTTTTCAACTATAAAAACCTCTGTTTTTCAGTCCTAAAAATGGTGGTTTGAGTCTTGTTTAGCTAGGGGTTGGTTCCCCCCTTTGCTCTTTGGCTTGTAAAGCCTTTTGAGCCATCTTTTTTAGGCTTTTGAGTCCATCTTTTTTGGCTTTAAAACCACTGAATTCCAGAGGAATTTTAGTGGTAGAAAGTTGGTTTTGAGGACCAAAATGGGAGAGGGTGGTCCCCCCCTTCTCTTGTCTTGTTTGCATGTGTAGATGGCCTAAGAGGTGAGCATGTTTTTCTACCCTTTTGGGACTCTATCTCAGCATGTTTTTGTTACTGATTTAGCATGATTAAGCTCTATTTTGAGTGGTCTTGGACATATGTGCTTTGTTTTGTATAGCTATAGTGTAAATAGCCTTTACTAGCTTTGTGTTTAAGGCCCCTAGCATGTTTTGCTTGAGTTATTTGCATGATATGCCATCATTTTACATGTGATTTTAGAGCATATCCCTCTGTCACACTCTCACATATTTCACTCTTTCATTGCTTTTGAAAGTTGTGCTTTGTGCCTTGTTTGTGAGCCAACACATGAGTATGTTTTTCTTGCCATCTATGCTTCAATTCCAGCATGTTTTAGCTCCTGATTTGGCATGATTAAGCTCTGTTTTGAGCTAGTTTGATCACATGAGCTTTGCTTTGTATACTTGTAGTGCAATTGTACTAAATTGCCTAGCATGTGCTATTGTTTTGGCCTCTTAATATAGCTATTCTTAGCTTATTTCAAGCATGTTTTAGAACTCTATTTAGGGTGTTTTAAGACTGTTTTGGACTGTCCCTTTTGAGCTTCGTATTGCATTCCTCTAGTGTTGTGTCCTTCACTAGTTTCAATGCTTTGGCCCCTAACATGTTGTGCATGTGTTGCTTGCATGTTGTAGCATTATTTTGCATGCTACTTCAGCACTGAAATTCTGCAACCTCCCTCCTTTCTTCATTTTTCCTTTTGTTTTGAGGGTTGTTTGGCCTTAAGTTTGTGTTTAAGCATGAGGTAGGATTTGTGCTCAAATGGATTTAACCCTCTTTTGAGGGTTCCTTCTAGTCAAAGGCATGATCCCTCTCATGTCCTAAACCATCCTTTTGGTTGACCCCTCTCATTAGAGGACTTTCACATTGGACTAACCGGTTAAGGAATGGCTTGGTAATCTAAAATGTGTAAACAAAAATGAGCCAAGTAAAACATGACTAAGATAAGCATGTTGTTTGCATTGCATTGTGTTCAATCGGACGTTATATTGAACACAAGGTAGATTAGCCCATTTCATACTTAAAGTGATGAAAATGGGCCAATCTCCTTTGTCTCCATTACCCTTGATCATGCATGATAGGGTGATGGTCCCTTTGAGTCTATTTGTGCATTCATTAATATTGTACAAGCTTGGTTCTTGGCCATCATGCATTGAAAATGCTTGGTTGGTGGCTTGAGTGCCAAGTGCCACACTCCTTTAAGCTTGAGAAATGATAAGGAGGGTGGCAGTACATGCATTTCCTTGCAAATACACTGCCATGCCTCTATTTGCTCTCTGTTGCAGTAAAAGAAGGAAATTCAAGGAATTAGTGGCCGACCGGCCACCAGTACCAGCCGACCGGCCACCAGAGCCAGCCGACCGGCCATCAGTAGTGGCCGATGGCCACCATTTCTAGCCGATCAGTCCATTAATGTGTTCTTGAGATGGAACAGAAGCAGTCTGGAGGTTGGCACAATTTTCAGAGGTCCAAAGATGGGCAAATAGAGACATCTTGAGGCAAGGTGGTGGATTTTCGGGAGGAGCAACCGAGCATGCATGTCTCTCTCGCCCGTGAGGCCATTTTTAATTGCTTTATTAGTTAGTTAATTATTACGTGTATTGTAATTACTTTAGCTTCATTCGGTTTGTAATATTAATTAGCTTAGTGTAGCTAGTTATTCAATTTCAATTGTGTTGTAATTAATTAGCTAAGTTAGTTAATTGGTTGGTTTGTAATAAGTAACATAGCTTAGCGTAGCTAGTTAGCTTATTTATTCGGACCCTCCTTGGAGATGGCGCAATGTTGTAATAAGGGTGCGTATGTGTGTGCATGTCTTCCAACCCCACTTCTTTTTCCCTTTCATTTATCCGTTTTCAATGGTTAGATTAGGGATCATTTTCAATTAGCATACCTTATGCTTGCATGTTTGCATCATTCATTTGTCTTGCATGTACCGGGCTCGACGCATCATTCAAACTGCATTGTATTTCACTATTTCTTTGAATACATGTATCAAATTGTCGCATTCATATGCCATCTTAGATAGCCGAGCCTATTTTAGTTGCCTTATTGCATGTGTTGTATTAGGTATCTTAAACATAGTTAGGATCATGCATTGTTTCTAACTAGTTTTCTGTTTTGACTTGGAGTACACTGTAAGTGTTTACGCTTTAGCATACTTGCATGAGTGTAAGTGTTGCCATGATAGCATGCTTGCCATGAGGCTATTTGCTTAAATGCTAAACTGTATGAATGCGTGTGGATGAAGGCTTCATTGCTTGAATTGGGACAATTCATCAAATGTGAGTTTTAAGCCTACTTTGCGAAGTGGCAAATCATGTTTTAAGCCCACTTGAGAGTGGCAAATCTGCGCTTTAGCCCACTTGCAAGTGGCATTTTCAAACCATTTTCAAAAACAAACATGAGCTGAGTTGTTCCAATTTGAGTGATTTAGTCTATACTTGTATGTTGTGCGCATCACATAGTAAAGATAGATAATAACCGGAATAAAAACACATATGTTTTTGAAACAACATATCATGCTTAGTAGAGGCTGATCCTTTGATCGGGTGAGCGGGGGTGCTTATTTCAGGACCTTCCCCTCTCGTACCCAAGTTCCCGAGCCGAGACAACTTTGGTGATGACGGACACGTGGCCTTTGGCACGAGTCAAGGTTTCTTAAATTTCCCAAAATAAAATATTTAGGTGGCGACTCTGGAATTTGGCAAAGCAGTCCAATTTTGGCATTATTTGATTCAAAATCTGATTTTCCAAAATGATTTTCTAGATTGGACTCTTTGGTGATTTATCAGTCTTACATTGTACTTTGTGAGATTAGATTCAGAACCGTGACAAGAGTTCGAACTGTAGAAGACCAATTCGTGCCTTCTCCGAAAGGGGGGCGCACGAAGAAAGTCGAGCTACACCTCTCTGCTTCCTTGTCTTACCCGGACGCCTCTGGCTGGTCCAAATGTGGGGGCTTGAAGTACCGCCCACTCCGGGTCATATGGTCAACCTCCTCGGTGTACCAAGTGTCATCTGGTTGATTCTGCCCCCAGTCCTCGTCAGTATGGGCAAGACGCAAATCGTCATCTTCCCACCACATCCCCTCGGGAACCAACAGACAACTGTTTGGTTCCGCTGTAACTGTTCTCATGTTCTCAATTGTCTCCACAGGACCCTTGGCTTTTCTAGCCCTGTCATCATTCTCGATTTTCTCTTGTTCAAACCGCTTCAGCGCGGCTTCCTGCTCCGTGTCAGCTGTACACAAACTGCCTAATTTTCGAGCAAAATTCTCCGTACCGGTGCTCTCCGGCAGCTCCTCCTTGTTCTCGACCATTCCGACCGTAGCAGATGTTCTTGTTTCTGACTGTCCCTGTTCTGATTGAGGCACCTCCGGATTACCCATGATGGAGTTAGGTTTTGTTGTAGCATTCATCTGCATTCATCCTATATTGAGTTGTGCAATCCGACTCCTCGGCCATCATGCATCGAGATGCGTGATTGGTGGCACGAGGATCGAGGCATGCATATATTTGTGAAATACATTGCTATGCCCTTTTCCTGCTCTCTGTTGCAGCAAAATGAAGAATCAGCAACTTTTCAGAGTCTGGCATGCATTTCGAGGAAAGGTGCAAACAGAGGCTAATTGGGGCATCTCAGTGGATTTCCGTGCAAGGCAGCCCAAACATGCAGCATTCATCGGAATCAAGGCAGCCCCCTGGCTTGCATGCCAGTTTACAATTTTTCTTAGTTTAATTCGTTAATTAAGTAGGAATCTGTATATTTATTTCGGACTGTATTATTTTTTTTCATTTCGGACTGTATTATTTATTCGGACCCTCTACGCGAGGGCATAATTGTAATAAGTGTGGGTGTGTGTGATGTATGTTTTCCAACCCCACGTCTTTCTTCCCTTTTATTTACCCGCTTATGATGGTTAGATTAGGGCATATTTCGATTAGCATACAGTATGACAGCATGTTTACATCATTCATCTGTTTTGCACGCACCGGGCTCGGCGCATCATACAAACTGCATTTGTATTTCAATTCCAAGTTGAATACGTGTTAGTTGTAGCATTCCATATGTCATGTTTAGAATAGCCGAGCCTGCTATAGTTGCATTATTGCATGCGTTGCATTAGGCATTTCTGTATAATTAGGATCATGCATGATTTCTAATCGGTTTTCTATTTTTGGCTTGGAGTACTCAGTGAGTTTTATGCTTTAGCATCCTTGCACGCGTGTGTGAGTGCTGCCATGAATAGCATGCTTGCCATGAGGCTATATGCTTATGTGATATAACTGCCTTGAATGCCTGTGGGTGGAGGCTGAGTTACTTGGATTGGACAATTCATCAAATGTTTGTTTTAAGCCCACTAGATAGTGGCAAAATCATGTTTTCTAAGCCCACCCGAGGGTGGCAAATCCACGTCTTAGCCTACCTGCGGGTAGCACCATCAAACCATTTTCAAACAAACAAACATGAAATGTTTTGTTCCAATTCAGGCGGCCCAGTCTATACTTGTTTGCTGCGAGCATCACATAGTAACCTAGGCTAATAACCGGAATAAGAACTCATAATGTTTTCAAAATAAGATATCATGGTTAGTAGAGGCCGGTCTTTGACCGGGCGAGCGGGGGTGCTCACGAAGTGACCTTCCCCAATCGTACCCAAGTTCCCAAGCCGAGGCAACTTTGGTGATGACGGACACGTGGCTTTTGGCACCGAGTCAGGGTTTCCTAAATTTCCCATTAAAAACATTTAGGTGGCGACTCTGTATCTGGCAAAGCAGTCCATGTTTGGCACTTCTTTCAAAAATCTGTTTTTCTCAAAACGATTTGCCGGATTTGGACTCTTTGGTTCAGATTACGAACCGTGACAGAAATCGAGTCCGAGCTGTATCGAGGTCCCCCGCCGGGCTTGTTACAGTCTTCACCTCGAAATTGTATTGCCCAACGTTGAATCCACAACGCTGATGTCAAATCAATGACAATAAGCCGCTCCATAATCCACCAAAGTTTCAGGCCCAAATTCTCCGGAATCCACCGAAGAACAATACTTTCCTTTGTATTAAATAAACAAATAATCTTTTGATGTATACTTCTTAAACCATTAGTTGAATACTCAATCAAATATCAAAGAAAACTAGCAAAATAGCCCCATATATAAACCCTAATATCTAAGAAGAAGATCTGGAAGCATCACCCTAGATTTGGAGTAACTTAAGGTTTTATAGAAGCTGAGATCGCGAGGTTCGCTCGAGCATGGGAATGGATGCTCGAGCGAGGACTCTATATCACCAGGATGTACGCACGAGCGGGGAAATGGACGCTCAAGCACAAAAACACGCCTCACAGTATATTTGCAGATGGGTCAAACTACTAGAACCCAACATTCTCCGCTTGAGCGTACAAACGACTACTCGAGCGAACAGGCAACTTTGAATGCATTTTTGCATTTTGCTTCGGGGGGCGCTGCCCTGGACCAGCTCAATCCCCGTCATAGTCAGCGACGTGGCAATCATAAAAGAATTAGCACCACAAACTTCTCTGCAAGGCACAATTCGGGTTGGATTCACATCTAAAAACTCATAACCTCACTGAAATAAAAGTGCGAAAACAAGTACAACTGAAAGGAGTTTTGTCAAACAGGATTGCCAAGAATAAAAACCTAACAGTATGTTTCAGTTTTAAAAATATTTGTGCGGGATGTAATATGTGTGGGATGCAAAGCGAATATGTGTGGGGTGCAAATTCGATCTGTGTGGAGAGCAAATCTAGTGTGTTGACATTTTGTAAATTCTCTCACACAAACTAAACTTGCTCCTCCACACATATTTGACTTGCACAACACACAAATTGGACTTACACTCCCACATGTTTCAACTTGCACCCCACATGCCCCATACAAATTGAACTTAC
The DNA here is from genome assembly GCA_030407325.1 of Camellia japonica. Lineage (NCBI taxonomy): Eukaryota > Viridiplantae > Streptophyta > Magnoliopsida > Ericales > Theaceae > Camellia > Camellia japonica. Next base: position 16,276,277 of record JAPPVO010000036.1, on the reverse strand, counting down.
AATAGTAAATTGCGTCGCTAAAAATTTTGTCCAATGAGCTGTGCTTACATGATAAAGCGAGACATTTCATAACCAGTCCTTAATAACTCACACATAAAAATAGAGCTAGTATCTTATACGTCCAGGAACTTCAAAACATGCAATCAGCCAAACAAAACAAACTTATATACATGGATGATCCAACGTATTCACCGACCAAGCAAGAGTGTAAACACAAGAACAAAAATAAAGTCTCGTACGTGAGACGTGCGGGTTGACTCCACAAAACTTGACTTCCTCTGATATCTTTCACTGAGGCTGGGTTTGGTCATCTCTTTGCTCACCTACACACATATAAATGAGAGTGAGCGATAGCCCAGTGAATAATATCAAAATAAAGAAGTTACATGAATGAAATGCGTAATAGACATATCTAACGGCCTTAGGCCCATTCATGTTTTTATCTAATACATCAAACGGCCTCAGGCCCAATTCCCTCTTATCAACGGCCTCGGGCCCAATTTGTTTGTGTCAAACGGCTTTTGGTTCAATCATTTATGTCAAACAGCGGCCTTTGGCATAGTCATTCATGTCAAACAGCCTTTGGCCCGATCATTCATGTCAGACGGCCTTTGGCCCAACCATTCCTGTCAGACTATCGTTCATGTCGGATAGCCTTTGGCTCAATCATTCATGTCAGACGGCCTTTTTGTGTGTTTCATACTCATGATCATGATCGTATTTGTGTTCACTTAGTCTTAAGCAAAAGACTGACATTTAGAATGCTCATTCTTAATTCAAACATACAAATCCATAAGGCATGTACAGAAGTAACGTTTGGGAAAACAACATACTTGAACATATCTTTACTAAGATATTACTCATAGTGTTCCGATGCTCGATTCGTCCTTGCACTTGACCCTACACAATTTGTAATACACATAGAAATCGGGTCACAATACAATTTATTCCGTTCTTTAATTCGTTTAATTCTCTTAAGCTCTTTCCAACTCTATAGTTCATTTATAATACTCGGTACATGCCCAAGAGTGCTTAAGAGTGAAAGAGAACGGAAATTGAAATATGAACTAGCTTTTCAAAATATTCTGAAACAGACCACTTCGCTCGAGCGCCGGTTTGGCCGCTCGAGCGGACCCCTTTGGTCTGCAAAAGTACTAGTTGCTTGCATTTTACGCTCGAGCGGGACTCTCCACGCTCGAGTGGACAGGTCGAATTCTGAGTTTTTCCATAATTGCATTTAAAGCTCAAACTTCCAAGGATTTATCATACAAGCCCAAATTATTTCAAATTCAATTCCTTAAACTTCATAACTTATGCACATTAATTCTACATTTCATGGATTGTGCACGCATGTGAAATGTAGACTCTAATTTCATCTCAAATGGTGGAAATGATACTTAAATTCATGAGATTCAATAAAATAATGTATGCATGTGTGATTTGGTGCCAAATTCTCCATGTTTCAAAAATCATCTTTATTTATTTTATGAAACATAACTTGAAGCTATAAAGCCCCTTCCAAAAATATTTGCATGTATGAAATGTAATTCAAAATCAAACTAATTTTTGATTCCCAAATATAAATTATAATTTATTTCCATATTTGTCTAAATTTAAATTTAATTCATGTTCTTCATATCAAGCCCAATTCCAAACTTATAAATTCTAAAACATGAATTAAACTTTCAAAATATAATCTCAAAACTTGGGTTCATACATGGCTTGTCTAAAAATACACAAACTCTTAATTAATCAAGAAAATATGATCAATCCTAGATCATTTACATCGAAACTCTTTTAATTTAAAAATTGAACTCGTTTGTTCATAAACTTCTAATTTTCCAAAGCTTAGTTCTTGTTTCATCAAAAACATGAAGTCAATTCATAGAAATCTTTCTTGCATGTACCATGAGAGTATCAAAATTGAGGAATTTGTTCATGCATGTAGAGATTAGACTCAAACTTATGTAAGACTACATAAATCAAACTCAACATAATTAATTCCCAATTCAACTTCCATAAATTTGAACCTAATTCCATTCCCTCATCCTCTTGCTCATTTTCTTTTTTATTTACATGAAATTGAACCCAATTACCTCTTGACTTCAGCTTCTAGATAATTTATCTACATGATTTGAGCTTTAATTCCTTACCTAGAGTTCTTGATTGATGAGTTCCTTGATGAATTTCCCTTTCCTTTCTTTAAATCCTTGCTTCCTTGAGTTCAATTCCTTCTCTCTTCACTACAAAAAAATTGGCCTATAACAGCGTTTGAATCAAGACGTTTTAAAAAACGTTGTGTTATACCTCAATAGTCAACACGTTTTTCGAGGCGTGATGCTTGTTGATGGGATCAATGAGCCAAGTCTGTTTAACTTAACAGACACTTAACCCCATTCCAATTACAAAAGTAACACACAATCTCTCTCATAAACTGCTCCTCTCTCGCGATTAATATCGATCTCTCTCACCCTAGCTGTTCATCGAACTCGATCTCTCTCTCTCTCACACAAATCGCAGATCCGAAATTGAAAAAGAAAGTCAATCTAATCTGATCGAAATCCGAACTCGATCTGATCTGATCTCTCTTGCATTTTGTTAGATCTAATCTCTCTCTCACAAATCGCAGAAATAAAATCATCGATTTGAACTCGATCTGAACTCGATCTGGGCTGAGAAATATCGATTTGAAGGATCTGAGTGAGAAGAAGCAGAGCTTCCGGCGGAACGTGGTGTCGCTGGCGGTGGAGCTCAAGGAGGTCTGAAGCCGTCTCGCTTCACAGGAGCAGTCATTTGCTCTCCAAACCCTAACAAGACAGGCATGTGAATTTGTATATTTGTTTATATGTTTCTATGTAAATTTGTTTGCATCTGTGTGTACTTTGGAAATAAAATCATTTCATTTCACCTTTTTGTTCTTCTCTGTAAAGTGATGTTCCTTGTGGGACCTTCTCTAATTTTGTGTATTTTTGTTTTTTTTTTCTCCTAGGCAGAGGCCAAAGCTAAGAAGATAGAGGAGGAGATGTATAGATTGCAGAAGAGCTTAGAGGAGAGAAATGGGCTGCTTCAAGCATCAGCATCTACTATTGGGAAGGTATGATTTTGCTCTGTTTTCTTTTTATGCACTTGGTTGCATAGCTTTCTCTTGATTTTTATTATAGTATATATATATATATATATGTATATTTTGAATTTGGTTATTAATTCCATGATTGGGCTTTGGTTGATTTTGCATGAGTTTATGTGGTTGATTTGTGTGTGTTTCCAGCATCTTGTTGTTTGAGGCTTCAACTTGCCGGACTCATCTGATTCTCATCTTTTTGGCTTTTCTTGTTTGTTTTCTGGCTGAGTGAGAATATTATAAGAATCATGAAATTCATGATTAGATATTATTCTTTCTCTTTGTGGTTTGATTAGTTCAATAACTGTGACTTTATTTATGGGGTAAAGTTGGGAAAAGAAAGAATTAATCATAAAATTAATTCTATATATTTTTTTATACATGATTTAAGACTGTTTGATATGATAGAACAAAAATGATCATACATGATTTATATTTTTTTTATAAATGATTTAAGATTGTTCTATATATTTTTTTATACATGATTTAAGACTGTTGGATATGATAGAATAAAAATGGTTCTGTTTGGTACAATAGAATAAAAATGATTAAGAATGCGATGCATATGGGAAAGGGAATGTAATAATCATTCTCATTTAAGGGCTTCTGGTCAAATTGACTCTCTGTTGTTTATGGTTTAGTAATTTATCAGGTACAATAAAAGTGAGTAATGGATATTATTGAGTCCTATTGAGAGACTCCAGACAGAAATTCTGTCCAACACGAGATAATTTATCAGGTACAATAAAAGTGAGTAATGGAAATTCTGCAGAGGGTAGCTGATTCTCTAGTATCTCTTCTCAAAAGTGGAGCTGATAGAGAACCAGAGATAATTGAGCAGGTATAAGCTGGAATTATCTTGAGAAGTTTTTTACTTGTCAATTCTAGTCTTTTATATCTATCTGGAAATTATTTTGATACTAAAAATGTGGGATTCATGACAGATTTTTACATCATGGTCGTATATCATGATGTATTTGCAGAAATATCTTGTACGGGATGTTGTCCATGTTCTCAGGTGTGTTTCAATTCTCGTTGTTTGGTAGACAAAATGTAAAATATATATATGGATTATTACAAACAAGACCTAAGAATGTTCTAGATATTATTTGGAAGTTAAGAATTGTAGGGAAGAGCAAGAAAATAACCTTAAATCATTTCAATATTGAATACTAATATGATAATTGTTTTGGGAAGGGGTGTGTATGTGTGTGGTTGTGTTGGCACAGATCAAACTACATGAGATATCCCCTAAAAGAATACTTCAGTAGCCATTAGTATGTTGAAAAAATTAATGAGAAACAAGTTGATGGTCTTTAAGTTGTTGCATCAACTGAAGAGATCAGTAAAAAATGGTCCAAAAGGGTGTTCCCAAAGGTTTATTTTATTTATGAAATTTTTGTTTTAAGTACTCATAACCAAGTTGGGTCCCTCCTCGCTCCAAATTTATCTTTGGTATTTATATGAGATTTCTCCCTGTCAGCATTGGCGTGGCAGATTCTTTTCAACTCTATACTTGTTCTCGATGGTGTCTGACTGTGATGCATGTTTCGCCGCTTACATAAACTTGTATGATGTATCCACCTAAGTTTACTATAGCAAGTGCAGAACAAGTGCTGAATGATGCCTCTGTCATGGAACCTTTCTCAAAATTATCACTTTCTTTCCTATTTTAATTGGGCGTTCGAAAACCCAATAGGGTAGTTTGATGTTCTCATGAAGACAAAATATAGTTATGTGTTTAATTAGGGCCTATGAAGCACGAAGGTCACATACGAGTGTCCGACATGTGTCGGACATGGACACGCGCTGGACACATGTCAAACACATTAGAAAGAGTCAGACACGTTGAGACATTTGGGACACACTACGGACACGCTGAAACATTTGGGGCATACTACGGACACGCTGAGGACTATTTTTTTTAAAAAACACTTGTAAGTTTTAATTTTTTTTACTAAAACAACATACATAAAGTTGATAGATTTAATAAAATTAAATATTTGACATAAAATACATATTAAATATTTAAAAATATGACATATAATAATATATAAAATTATATTTTTTGCACGTGTCCCCCAATGTGTCGTGTCCCTCATTTTTTGAAAATTTACGTATCCACGTTTCTATGTCTGTGCTTCTTAGATTACCGCTAATTCATAGGCACATGTATGTTCTTGTGCTTATCTGTATGAAACACTTAATGTTAAATATGGTTTACTTATGGGTTTTTATGGCGGGTTTCTATGTAAACACCTTCTGTTGATGTCCTTGGTTGGTATATTGTTTTGCACTATAGTAAGATACAAACCGCTTCAAGTCCTTGGTTTGTTCTTATCCTCAGAAGTCTATTGGGGAACCATATTTGCATAATGCTTTTTTTCTTTTTGATTCTATGATCTTTAAGGTACCATATTTTAGATTGTTATCCTGTTTTCTTCATGTTAACTTTAATTTCTCATAGGCCCCTTTATTTCTTGGTTATGGTGTGTACACTCAAATAATATAAGTTTTTTTGCCATTTAAGGTGCTCTGAAGCTTTGTGGCCTGTGTAGAAACTGAAATAGCATTTGAAAAAAAAATTAAAAAAATTCTTCTCAATTTTTCAGTATCTTTACCTGTGCCCAATTACTAGGTTTGTTGGATTAAATTTGTCATGTTTTCTTCCATTGGGTGACACTTGTGTTCAATCACATAATTTTATCTTTCTTTTTACCTCCTTACTTTATTTTATTTTATTTTTTCCCTGCTACTCTTATTTCAGACATTTATTTTGCTCCTGGACTGACAAAGTCTGGACCTCTGAGAACGTTGGCATGGGAGCAGAAAGTGACAATTGGCATTTGGAGTTAACCAAGGACCAGTGGGTAGCACAATCTGTGTCTGGTCCACGACCACCAGCTCGCTACAATGTTAAGTTCATTCTAGTGATAAATCGAAGTTTATCTCATGTTGTTTTAGCACTTTTGTGCTTTCTCTGTTTTCCTGTTCCTTTGGAGTCTGTGACCAAAACAAGTTAATGGATTGCATTTTTTATACAACCATTTTAAATCCAGCATCATTTTTTTATTTGGCCTTCCGAAGAGAAAAAATTTTGTTTTTTTCTTTAAAAGTCTTTTCTAACTTCAGCTATTATCTATGGGCCAATTACTTACTATGGCATTTGTGTCCTCGGACTGTAGCATGCTGCAGCCGTGGTTGATGAAAAACTATACATTTCTGGTGGAAGTCGTAATGGTCGGTATCTATCTGATACTCAGGTACTGGACTTACCCATCTCCTTCTTCATGTTAAATCCCTTTTTCTCGTGATAATGATAATTGGCTATTCTTTTGCAGGTGTTTGATCTTAAAACTTTGGCATGGTCCACTCTGAACCTGAATACTGAATCAAATGCTGATAAAATTAAAGGCAGTCTCCTGCAGGAAGTTCTTCCAGCTACATCAGGCCACAGAATGGTGAGATACTGAGGCAGAATTGTCCCATTTTTTTTGCTATTGAATTCCATATGATTCTGATTTATTCACAACGCGGTTCAACTCATTTTTTGCTGATCAATTAGTTAAGTTGTTTATCCGTATACTTTCTATGGGCAGATCAAATGGGGAAACAAACTTCTTCTTCTTGGTGGGCATTCAAAGTACATTTCTGATAGCGTAACAGGTTTTCCCTTTGGGAGCAATTTCTATATCAGAGCAGAAGCTCTTTCAATTTTTCATTTTATTTTTAATTTCCCCCCCTAAACCTTGTTTCTTATAAACTGACTACTTGTAGTGCAGTTCATTGATCTGGAATCACACCAAAGTGGTGTCATGGAGACCACTGGAAAAGTTCCGGTAACTACCTGATTCTATTAAATGCTAAATTTATATCTGTAATCTTCAAAATAACGTAATTATATAGTCTCCTTTTCTCTTCAATCAACAGAAATTTTCCTTAGCTATTCGCTATTTTATTATCCAGTAGATTAGGTGCCTCAATCCATTATTCTTCATCAATTTATATGTCTGGGGAAATGGATATTAATTGTGTCCTTTGGTTGGTTGCTTCAGGTATCTCTCAGTGGGCAGTCTGTGACGCTGGTTGGTTCTAGACTGATAATGTTTGGTGGAGAAGATTTGCACAGGCAACTGATGAATGATGTCCATGTTCTTGATCTAGAGACAATGACTTGGGATATTTTGGAGACTACGTAAGTATTTATATTACCCTTGCGGGCAGCTAGTATGGTGCTTTGGTTAGAGCTTTGCATCACTGTTTTGTGCTTTCATAATGTTGTGCTCTTCATGGGTGCGGTTACACAACGGCCACATTTGTCAATCGTGATAGAATATCTACCAAGGTAAAGACATTTTTTAGTTCCTAATGCATTGTCCCGCAGTCTTGATGGCTGTGCCACTGCCATCCTTCTCACATGGGTTGGTACTGCAACGAGAGAGGGGTTGCTGGACGCAGTCAAAATTGTTGTGAATTTAGCAATTTGCTTCCTTAATTATTTTATTATTTGAACTACTTCTATCTAAAGCAAGTGATGGAAGGTTAACTTTGCACAAATCCTGATTTTGTGGAACAGGGGTAGTCTATACCGCCTCATCCATAGGGCAGATGCTGGTGAAGTTTTGGACCAAAGGAGGCGCTTACGCATGGCTCTGGATGTGGTTTGTAGTGGGCTTTACTGTTATGAACCTTTTCTATTGTTAACTCTTGCTGTTGTATTATTAATTTATGATATTGCACTCGATACAGGCCAAGGATATTAACTATCTTCATTGTCTTAGCCCTCCGGTAGTTCACTGGGATCTTAAATCTCCAAATCTGTTGGTTGATAAAAATTTGACGGTGAAGGTACATCTATGAATGTTATAATCTTTTCCTTGTTGCTAGTCAAACAACAAACTTAAGCTTTATCTTATACATTATGCTCAGGTATGTGATTTTGGGTTGTCCAGATTCAAAGCAAACACTTTCATATCTTCAAAATATGTTACTGGAACAGTAAGTCTCTCTCTTTCTCTCTCTCTCTCTCTGAGCATAAAGTTATATTATTGGACCAGAACATAAAATAAAACTTACTGATGAGAATGCTAGTCATGCCTACTGACTTGAGCTGAACCTCCATCCCAAACTCTGTATTTAGGTGTCCTGATTCTTGATTCATGAGCAAATTTCTACATGCTTCTGATGCTAAATTGCAAAAGTGCTACATAAGCAAATTGTTTAAAATGAAATAAATATTAATATAATATATCTAAATTGGAAAAATTCATATTTTATTACTTTGCTAAATACATTATTAGGCTTTTCTAATTATTTAGTTGCATTGTTAAGTGCCTCTAAGAAGGTTGCAATTGATCTTCACAAGTAATAATGAATAGTTTGTCGGTGGTGAAACAACTACTTAATTTTATTATTTATTGTTTCTACATAATTAATGTGTTCTTGCATTAATAACATTTATTTTACCTTTTAACAAGTTCTGGTGGTGCTCTCCATACTTGAACTATCTGTATTTATGTGATGAACGTGAAGTTTGAATGTGGTGCTTGCAAGTGGAGGTGAGAGTTTTGAATATGGCTTGCGATTGATGTGCTAACTTTATTATTGACAATGATTATAATTTGCTAACTTTATATTTTATTTATTTATTTTTTTGTTTTTTTTTTTTTGTAGGAGCATTGGCCAGCTTGTTCCTTGAAATAAGCATTGGCCCATGAATGAGTTATCCAATATTTTGATGGTTTTGTAACATTTTTTGGGGTATGGTTTGTGCTTAAATATAAATAGGTAGGAAATATTACAATTTTTCTTCTATTGTTTGTCAAATGTAAAATTTTAGCAATCTGGAAGAGGATGGAAGAGGAATTAAACTTGTTTGGTTTATTTTTAGTTTATGTGTTTTTGTATAGAATTCTTGACTTTTAGATTTGACTTTATTTAGCTAATAGCGCAATTTGACAATTGACTCCTTACTTTGCTGCTTTTTTTCGTTCTTTTTTGAAGCATTATTTTACAGATTTAGTGAGTTCAAATGAAATTTATTCATATTTTTTCTTTTCTATAAATAGCAGTGTTATTTTTTAAAAAAAAAATAAGGAGAAAAGATGGCATTTTTGAAAAAAACGTCATTAAATGTCGTATATGATGTCAGTGTGTAACTGTAACGGAAAAGGTGGCGTTTCTTCAAAAACGTCACTAAATGTCGTCATATGACGTCAGCGTTTAACTGTAACGGTTTTTACATCACGGATGTTTGAGAATTTACGGCGTTTTAAAAAGCGCCGGCTAAAGTCATTAGTGATGTTTAATAAACGTCATGTATCTAAGACGGCGGCCGTATCCTCGACGCAAATTATAAACGTCACTGTAGTCTTTAACGGCGTTTCTAAGGCTTATAGTGGCGTTTTTTAAACGTCGCTAATGCCAAAAATTCCTGCAGTGCTTCTTGGCACAGAATTTTCCAGCAACACCTTTTTCCTTTTCCAACAGCCAAATAACTTGAGTATCCTCACTCTCTCCCTCTCTCGGTTTACTCCAGCTGAAGGTAATGAATAGGCATCAAGACTTCCATCCTTTCTAACTCTCTCTCTAACACTTTTTCATGTTTAACTTCCAGCACAATACAAATAGAGGACCCTCCTCTTGCCTCAGCAAAACAATGGAACACAAAGCACATCTAACATTTTAAGGTGCAGCACGTGTACCCAAGGCTCCACTACAAACATACACATGTACACTCATCTTTTCTTTTTTTAATTAAATGAGTAGAATTAGTTTAACTCTTAATTACACATAAGCTTAATTAATCACCTCTTAATTTTAATTGATCTTGATTAATCATAACTAATCACAAGGCCAACATGATTTAATTAGTCCAATTGACTTCAATTAAGGCCCAATTAATTATAATTAAATTTGTCAATCTGAATCAGATTTTTAATCAAACTCCCAAAATACTCCAAATATCAAATTGAACTTATCACTATCCTCAATTTTACTTCCTCAAATCATTTACGCCTCCAATTTCTGATCAGGCTCAAAATTTCCGTCAATAAATTACATATGCAAATTGGATGCCTCATAAATAGATTTAATCCATAATAATCATAATTTCTCAAACCTTATAACATAAATAATTTAATTAACTCCAATTTGGACCAAATTAATCAATTCTTGATTTTACTAAACTGAACCAAATATTAATTAAACTCCCAAATGGATCCGTACTTAAAATTCAATTCATTAATTTCATTTTCTTAAGCCATTTGGGTTCTTAATTTCTAATTCCAAAATAAATCATTATTAAAATCAAATACGAATCAGACTCTAAAATTCTGATAAATCCCAATTTACATTAAAGTGACAACTAATTAGAATCCGAATCTCCTTAATCAACCAAATATAACATATTATGCGTAGCGGGCTCGTCACATAAACGGTGTACTTTATAATAAACAGATTCGCAAAAATTGCCCGAACGCACATTTTACCGCTCGAGCGGTGTGAGTAAAGGCGGTGCAAAACATATAGGCCGACCCCTCGAGCGTAACATTCACCGCTCAAGCAGTAAAACTTGCTTCTCAAAAGTTCAATTTACAAGCAGAGATATTAGATACTTCTATTCATCGCTCGAGTGCACAAATTACCGCTCAATCCCCATACATAGCCAACGAAGTGGCAAATACGAGTACAATTCGGGTTAGATTTGCATCTAAATACTTATTGCCTCACTAGAACAAAAGAGTGAATAAAATTGCAACTGAAAGAAATTTTGTCAAATAGGATTGTCAATTATAAAAATCTAACAAACAGAATTATTCTCATTAAAATTTAGACATATTTAATATATTCCTATAGCAAAAATAGCCTTTATAAGTAAATTATTTGGGGCATTTTTTTTTTTTTTTTTGGGTAAGGAAATTCTGTAATAAACACACAAAAAAATGGATATGCCTTATTCTCCAGTTACTACATTTCTCATTTTTGGTTACAAAAAATTGGGAATAAAATTACATTTTATAGACTAAATATTTTGTTGTCAAAAGTATCATTATTATATTTTTAGAGTTTAGACAACTTTTTGGACCAAATTTTTTATCTAAAAAAATGAACTTTTTGGGGACCAAATTATTTTTCCTTGCATTTATTAGCGACATTTTTCTAAATTTTGTCACTAAAAGCTCTATTTTTTTTTAAAAAACTTTTTCGGGATTATCTTTTAGCAACTACCCTCGTGACGATTGGAAATGGGTCCTAAATTCTTTCTTCTTCTTTTTTTTTTTTTTTTTTTTAAACAAAATTTTCACTTTTAAGGACAAAAAATTGGTCTCCAAATCTCTTATGTGTTGTAGTGTTAGTTATGATTTGTGTATGACATATTGTCGTGTTGTTTATGACTTAGTTATTATCTTTTGTGGTTGTTTATGATCCAAGATGAATTTGATTATGCGTTAAATGGTTGTTTAGTTATGACCTATTATGGTGTTAGTAATGGTTTATAGTGGTGTTAGTTATAACTTAATTTTGATTATTTTAATTACAACCAAACATATCTTTAATTATTTGATTGTACCTTAAATATTATTTAGTTATGATACATTTTGATGCCATTAGTTACAACACTTTGTGTATTAACATACTACTTTTTCAGATTCATTAGAATATTATTAGATTTGCCTTTTCAAACTGATCATAACCAAAAAAAAAAAAAAAAAAAAAACTACTCAATTGGTGGCGCAAGAAATATAGTCAGTCGGGATCGAGAGTTGACAACAAAAATAACGAAAGAAGAAAGTAAGAAACGGAAAGCACAACTTAAAGAAGAAAGGAAAGCATGGAATAAAGAACTGAAGGAAATGGGTGACACCCATATAATAGTGGCAACACTGATAACAACCGTCACCTTTGCGGCTGGTTGCACAATGCCTGGTGGTTATAATAGCAATAAAGGTTCAAATCAAGGAATGCCACTTGTACTAAGAGAAGCAGCTTTTAAAATATTTGTTATTACAAATACTATAGCCATGATATGCTCCACTTCCTCTGTCTTTCTATACGTCACCGCCTCAATTTATTATTTCCATGAAAAAGATAACGTGGAGACGCTAGACAAACACTATAGGGTGGCCTTATTTCTCGTTTTAGTTGTCGTGGCAGCGATGATAGTGGCATTCATTACAGGCTCTCATGCCGTGTTAGCACATTCTTTAGGCCTCGCAATTTTCGTATGTGTTGTTGGTTGTATCTCATTTGTTATTTATTTTTTTGAGCTCAAAAAACTTCAATGTGTTAAGTATACATTTGCATTCATAAGGAATGTTTGTAAGAAATGGTTGAGAAACATGAAGGGAAATGGTAAATGATGATTGGTGAAGGAGTACAGACAAGTGATACTCTAAGAATATCTAATAATTTTCTGTTTATAAGTCTCTGAAACATTTTCGGTGATCGTTGAAATGAAATGGCAGTATATTTGCAGCTCCTAAATTCATCTCTCTGATTGTTTGACCCATCTCATTTCTCATTTATTTTATTGAACTCAAAAGGTTTTTTCATCACATTTTTTTTTATTTTTATAAATAAATGAGTTATGTAACTTTTTCTTTATTTATTTATTTTTATTTTCCCTGTACTTGGTGATTTGTATGCCAAAATGCTGAAAGAGATGTATTTCCTAATATTAGTTTTATAAAAAACCAGTTTGTTTAATATGTTAATTTTATATTTTTATCCTCGTTAGTCAACCACACTATTATGTGCCACCGAGAAACTTTGTATGATACGTTGTTGTGTACAGTATATCTACATGAAAGGCTTATTTGGGAACTGTTACATGTGAACTTATTTGGAAAATGCCACATTGTATATGACCTGAAACACTTTGATATGAACTATTATGATGCATGACTCTGATGTGATTTTAAAAACTAATGAACTTAGAACAATTGTGGAACTATTGACTATGTACCTAAGCGAATGGAGTGTGAACTATAGAACCAAATGTAGTTCGTTTGAAAATGATGGGGATAGAACTTTTATATGATTTGATCTGATAGCACTTTGTTTGATTTAACCTGATGAAACATTCATCTGATATGATGTGATAGGACCTTCATTTGATTTGATTTGATAAGACTTTTACCTAATTTGAGAACCATTATCTAATTAGGTTACATTTATGGGAATAATGTATGACATGTGATTAATTGCTCCGATATTACCGTTACTACCATAAGATTGTTTGATTAAGAGAATGGTTGTTTTCATGTTACTGTACTTAGAATTTGATGCTATGGAACTTGCTGACAGCAGACTAGTTTGTTGGTAAACCTTGACTACTTGGAAGCATATGAAATTAGTATGTCCTGTGATTGATTGCTTCTATATTAACATGTAATGCAATTGAATCTGTGGAAACTGAGGATGATGAACAGTATATATAATGATTACTTCAGAATTGTATTTACTGCTATGGAGTTAATATATGAATTTGCCTTGTGTACCTAATGACTTCTGAATGACCTTAAATAATTGTGGTGAATTGTTGAATCAAATACCGAATTGAACTATGAATTGTTGAATGATGGGGAAAATTCTTATTGGGAAAGGAGCTACTTCGGAAAATGGGAAATGATATGAACCTAAGACATCTGATTTGCATCCAATTTATATAAGATTACTCAAGTTTGGAGAACCAAACTTCTTAAGATGGGGAGACTGTAATAACCCCAATCTGTAATCTGCTCTTAATCAGTAATTAAGGATATTAATTAAGAGATTAAAATAAAATTATGTGTTTATTGTGTATTTTTCATGCTATTTGACTTTCTATCTAATACTCGTAGAAATATCTGTCTGGAATTCTGCTTTGATCTGAAAATTGAAAGCCTTATTGGCATCTAAAATCGAAATTGGCTACATGAATAAGTTATTTGAAATATTTAGAACACTTTGGTAAGTTTAATTAAAAATTGATTTAGTTTGATAAATTAAGATGTATTTAATTGGTTTAATGTTCTAATTATTGTTATAAGCCACTTTAGCTATATATATGAGTTCTAAGCTCATTTTGAGCTCATCTCTTCAACATTTTGAGCTCCCAAATCTGAGAGAGCATCTTAGAGAGAGAGAGTGAGTTTATTTCTAGAGAGAGAAAGTGGAAGATTGAAGGGTTCTAGAAGATTCAACTAGAGTTGGCCAAGTTTGTGCTAGAACTAGAGTGTTTGAAGCCTCTACGTAAGAATTTACCTTTTAATTCTTGAAGATGATGTGTTTTGGAGTTGTGTTCATGGATTATACTTGACCATTTGCATGTAGTTTGATAATTAAGCTAAGATTGTGAGAATTAAGGTCAATTCCATACATGCATGCATAAATATATGAAGTTTTGCCATGTTGAAGTTGTATCCTAGCATCCATGCTGATTTGTGAGCTAATTGGTACTTGCATGTTTTGTCCATCATGTGTTGACTCCCAAATTCATGTTTTGGAAAGGGATTTTGTACATGTATGGGCTTTTGAACTCAAATTGTTAAATTCATGGGCTTGTTTTGAGAAAAGAGTTTGTATAACTTACATGCATGAATTTGGCTTCAATTTTGGTGAATTTAAAGTGAGTTTGAGCAAATGGTTTTTGAGAAGTCATGTATAAATGTTTTCGAAAGTTAATATGTGTTTTTGAACAAGCAATACATGGCCCAAGGCTTTGAAATTGCATTTTTGGAGCTCAAACTCTATTATGGAAAACCCAGAAAATCTGCATACCGCTCGAGCGATCAAGTGTGTGCTCAAGCGAACTTGATGAGCTCCTAGTACTTTTGCAGTCGTGCCAGTCGCTGGAGCCACGGAAGCATCACTTGCATGAGTTTCTTGCATGATTTAGTGTCTTTTTGCATGCCATATCAACACTAAAAAGTCTGCAACCTCTCTCTATTCTTCACTTTTTGCTTTGTTTTGAAAGTGGTCTTGAGCCCTTTGTTGGCTTGAGTGTGGAATTGAGGCTCTCATGCCTAGTGGTTTTAATCCTCTCTTGAGGGTTTCTACTAACCAACAACATGAGGCCTCTTTCATGCTCAAGGTACTTGTGGCTTAGGCCTTCTTTCCAATTAGAGGACTTTCACTTTGGGACTTAACCGGTTAAAGGACTAATCGGTAATGTAAAATGTATAAACAAAATTAACCAAGTAAAACTTGAGCAAGTTAAGCATGTTGTGTTGCATTGCATGTGTTTGGATCAGACATTAATCCAAACACAAGAAAAATAGGACGTCTCATACTCAAAGTGATGAAACGTGCCACTTTTCTTGGGCACCGTCACCCTTGATCATGCATGATAGGGTGGTAGTCCTTTGAGTCTTATTTGTACATTCATTAAGCTTGTACAAGCTTGACTCTTTGGCCATTATGCATTGAAAATGCTTGATTGGTGGTTTGAGAGCCAAGTGCTATACTCTTTTGAGCTTGAGAATGATAAGGAGGGTGGCAGTACACACATTCCTTGAAAAATACACTGCTTTGCCTCTGCTTGCTCTCTGTTGTAGCAAAAAGGGAAGTCCAGGAAAGCAGTGGCCGACCGGCCACATGTATCAGCCGACCGACCGCCAGTAGTGGCCGATGGCCATCATTTGTAGCTGATCGGCCATCAGTGAATTTTGTATCAGTATGTTCCTGAGATGGAGTAGAGGTGTTCTGGGAGTTGGCACAATTTTCAGAGATCAAACAAGTGCAAACAGAGGCATCTAAAGGCAAGGTGGTGGATTTTCGGGAGGAAGCCAACCGAGCATGCATGCATCCCTCGCCCCCGAGGCCATTTCCATTTAATTGCTTTAATTAGTTAGAGTAGCTAATTATTCAATTCGAGTATTGTACTTAATTTGTTTGTGTAACTAGTTATTCAAATCCAATTTTTTGTAATTAATTAGCTTAGAATAAGTTAGTTAATTAGTTATTCAATTGTGTTGTCATAATTAGCTAGAATAGTTAATTAGTTTTGTGTTATAATAATTAGCTTAGCTTAGTGTAGCTTAGCTTATTCATTCGGACCCTCCTTCGAGAGGACATAATGTTGTAATAAGTGTGAGTGCGTGTGTGCATGTTTTCCAACCCCACGTCTTTCTCCGTTTTATTTAACCACTTTCGACGGTTAGTTTAGGGCCATTTTCAATTAGCATACCTTATGCTTGCATGTTTGCATCATTCATTTGTCTTGCATGCACCGAGGCTCGGCGCATCATCCAAACTGCATTGTATCTCAATACTTATTTGAATACGTGTTTCAAAGCATGCTATCAAAATTGTTGTAAACAAAAATGTTAGGTAGCCGAGCCTATCTTAATTGCATTATTGCATGTGTCGCATTAGGCACTTAACATAGTTAGAATCATGCATCTTTCTAACTAATTTTTGTTTTCCTAGCTTGGAGTACTAGGTGAGTTTTACGCTTTAGCGTACTTGCATGAGTATGAGTGCTGCCATGTTTCGCATGCTTGCCATGAGACTATTTGCTTAAATGATTAACTACATGAATGCCTGTGGATGAAAACTTTATTACTTGAATTGGAACAATTCGATAAATGTGAGTTTTAAGCCCACTTTGCGAAGTGGCAAATCATGTTTTAAGCCCATCATGTTTGATGGAAAATCCGCGTTTTAGACCACTTGCGGGTGGCAAATTTAAACAATTTTCGAAAAGAAACATGAGTTGTTTTGTTCAAATCCTTGCGATTTAGCCTATACTTGCTCGTGTGTGCATCACATAGTAAAGTTAGCTAAATAACTGGTTAAGAACACATGAGGTTTATAAAATAACATACCATGCTGAGTAAAGGCCGATCCTTTGATCGGACTAGCGGGGGTACTTATTCCATGACCTTCCCCCTCGTACTCAAGTTCCCGAGCCGAGGCAACTTTGGTAATGATGGACACGTGGCCTTCGGCACGAGTCAGAGTTTCTTAAATTTTCCAAAAATAAAATATTTAGATAGCGACTCTATAATCTGGCAAAGCAGTCCATTTTTGGCGCTTTTAATTCAAAATCAATTTTCCAAAACGATTTGCCGGATTTGGACTCTTTGGTGTTTATCAGTTTCACATTGCACTTTGTGAGATTAGATTCAGAACCGTGACAGGAGTCTGAACTGTAGGACCAATTCGAGCCTCTCCGAAAGGGGGATCGCGAAGAAAGTCGAGCTATAGTTTCTGGCGACTCTACTGGGGATATAGAGAACTTGACTCGAACTCATGATATGTTGTTTTATCTACACTTATGTGTTTTTTTGCATTTGCATTTGCATTTGCATTTGCATTGCATCGGTGTACCTAAGTCACAGTGTTTGCCATCTGCTATTCCTAAGTGGTTTGCCGAAGGCTTGCTTGGAAAAGCTTGCCATAAGGCTGAGGCTTTGCCACGGAACACAAACCTTGGATCTGGACTACCGCTGTATCGTTTGATCCTCCTTTTCACTTCTCGGTGTTAGGAGCGAGAGGTATATTAGGTGGTCTTGCTGAGGCACCCTGTTTTGACCAATTGACCTAGTTGCATATCGGAAGCCATAGAGACTGTTCCAAACTAGGACAGGTTGCTCACCTGAATGTAGGTTTATTTGAAACTGTTTGCTTGCATAGTAAACCCCTAGTTCCTGACGAAATTAGGACAAGGTAACCCTACCCACCATAGGGGTGTTTTGGCTCTCACTTGCTTGATTTTTGCTTTTAGAGTGTGACTCTATAGAAATGTATGTATCAGTTGCAAGTCTGGGTATTAGTTTGGGGGTATCAGTTTTTCAGGCAGAAATTTGGGGGCAGAAATCAGTGTTTGAGTACAATTGTCCAGCTTATGATTTCAACTGTGTGTTGTCTCTATCTAAGCCGAGGTGCTGTGCGTTTGCTGATTGTTCTTTCTTTGCTTTATTTTCTTTTTGCAAGGTATTATTTTCACAATTGTTTCTGATGAGGCAGACACCCCCCGAGCACTCTGGACCAGAGTTAGGAGGATTTACCGATTTGAGGATCTTTTTGGAGGACAACCAGTGTTTGCTTCGCTTCCCCCCGGTTACTAGACGGAGGACAGTCAGGCATAGATCACCGGTTCAGCAGTCGCCAATTCAATGGTCCTTATCTACGTCACCTGTGCGTAGTCGGGCTCAGTTTTCTGCTTCCACTTCAAAAAGAGAATACACACCGGATCTGAGAGATCAGCACCCCATAGACAGTATGGAGGATATGATGCGTCAACTCCAATACACCATCGAGGCCATGCAACGGGATGCTGCTTGCCAATCGGAGGTTACTCCTCGCCAAACAGAGATTGCAGCCCAGCATGCTAAACTGATTTGCTAGGCTTCAACAGCAAACAGCAAAAACAACCGCAGCAGGCAACGACTTCTGCATCTCATCCACCTTCTGTAGATATTCCAGTACCCAGAGCTCATGTTCCCATTGCCAATGTCCAGGAAAATGCGGACATCCCAGTGGATCCGATTCCACCACAGACTTCCAAAGCACAGGCCTACCAACAAAGGCCCCATTTGAGTTTGAGGTCGACCTTACCGCTCTAAAGTGAGCAAGCTTGAGAAGCTTTTTAAAAGGGCTGCACAAATTCAGCGGTAACATTGCCGAATAGATTCAAAATGCCTCACATAGACCGCTTCGACGGCTCGGGCGATCCTATGGTCCATTTGCGGCTATTCTCAAATATTCTGCGTCCAATGGGCCTGACTAGATTACAGAAGCTATCTCTCTTTGGCCGGACCCTGTTAGGTATTGTGGCCATTTGGTATGCCAAATTGGAAGATTCTGTGAAAAGGAGCTGAGAAGAGATGGCTGAGGCCTTTGTCGCCCAATATTCCTATAACACTCAAATCGAGGTCACAACTCGTGATCTCGAGGCTACTCGTCAAGAGCCGAAGGAGGGCTTCTCAGATTTCGTCACTCGGTGGAGGGCCAAGGCTTCCATGATGACAACTCGACCAGCTGAAAAAAACCAAATCTTAATGGTGGTCCATAACTTGCAACCGAAGCTGCTGTAAAAGATGATAGTCCTATCTCTGCCTACATTTGCCAACCTCCATGAGATAGGGGTGCAGATAGAGGATGCGATGAAATAGGGTCTAATTGACCATGAAAAGGAGCAGCCCAAGAGGGCTTGTATATGCAGTTCAAATGCGGCTACAAGTAGTAATGCAACTACAAGGACTTCTGATGTTGGTATGGTCACCACTACACCGAAAACAGCCACCCCTTTCATCGGTACATCTGGAACCACCTCACAACCTGCAAAGTACCCACCCCGGGGCTAGAGGGTTTTCACCCCACTTTACATGTCTCGGTTAGTGGCCATGAGGGTCCTAATCAGAAAGGGCGTCTGAAGCCCCTGGAGCCTCACCCATTACCTAATCATCTCCCTCCTACACACAACCCGACCAAGTACTGCGCCTTCCACCAGCAGCATGGTCATGACACCGACCTATGCTTTAGACTCCGTCATGAGATTCAAGATCTCATTGACAACAAAGTGATAGCACCTCCTGAGAAGCCTAATGTCACTACAAATCCTCTTCCACCCCATAACCAACCCTCTCCACCTAGGCAAGTAAACCTTATCCAAACAATGGCCGTTCCATACGAACCCAGCATATACATCACTCTCTCCCACCTGCCTAAGCCGATGCTGTTCATCCCAGAAAGCACAGACTTGTGCATGATGAGCGCGTCCATATCCCAACCCAAGCCAGTGGTGGTGACTGTGGAAGACAAAGTCAGGGTGACCTTGGAGGAAAATGGAAATGTTGGTTCAAAACCTGAGGGATCTGAGGACTTAGCAAAGGAAGAATACAACCCCTGTCGCTACATTGTGCCAACAAGTCAGGCCAAACCAGAGGTGGAACTGCCGAGGGGAATAGAGGTTAATGTAGTCCAGGAGGACAGGCCAAGCCAGGGACTAGATGACTTACCGAAGCTTGAGGAGGACATCGCTAATCTATAATTCTTTGACAAACAGGGTCTGGGGAACGTACAGATTGGTTGGTTTGATATGAACGGATCAACGGATAATTCAGGGTGGCTTAGTGATGAGCCGGATGTTGATAATGGGGTTCAACCAAAACTGGAACAATCAGAAGCAGGAGCTGTTACAAGGACCGGAATGGTCGATGATAAGGGGAAGCTACTAGAGAGCACCGGTACGAAGAATTTTTCTGGGAATTGAGTAGTGTTTTGTACAGTTGATACAGAGCAGAAGGCAGCGCTGAAGTGAAGCGATTCAAACATGAGAGAATTGAGAATGATCATAAGGCTAGAAAAGCCAAAGGCCTTGCGGGGACAGAATGTGTTGTGAACACAGGAACAATTATAGTGAAACCGGACGTGTGCTTGTCGGTTACCAGAGGAACATGGTGGGAAGACGATGATTTGCATCTTGCCCATATTGATGAGGACTGGGGACAGAATCTGCCAGATGATACTTGGTATACCGAAGAAGTGGATCACATGACCCGGAGCGGGCGATACTTCAAACCCCCACACTAGACCACCAGAGGCGTCTGGGAAGGATAAGGAGACAGAAACAAAAGAGAAACTGCTTGAAGAAGAGGCTGTACTGAAGCAGTGAAGAAGATTTAGGCAGATATATCCATTTGGGGATTGCTTATAGCATCACGGGTGCACAGACAAGTTGTCCTGTCTGCAATGGACAAAGCCAAGCTCTCCATCGACACAACCCCTAAGCAGTTAGTGGGACTGGTTTTCCCGGGAGGGGCCTCGCTGACTTTGACCTTTACAGATAAAGAATTGTCGCCTGAGGGCTCTGAGCACAACAAACGACTATACATCTCTGTTGAACGCAAAGAGAAGTGGATACCAATTGTCTTGGTTGATACCGGGTCTACAATCAATGTGTGCCCGTCGCGCACGACCTATGCTATCAGTTTGAAACCAGCAGACTTTATGCCAACAGCCCAAGTGATTCGAGCTTATGATAATACAAGCCGGGAAGTGATGGGGACAGTTCAGGTCAGAACGCAGGTGGGCCCGGTGCAACAGGACATTGAGTTTCATGTCCTAGATGTTCCAGCCACCTTTAACTTACTTTTTGGGCAGCCGTGGCTGCACCAAGTGAAGGCTATCTCTCCACTCTGCATCAGATGCTGAAATACCCCCATGGGAAGGGGGTAGCTATTGTTTTTGGAAATTCTTCCATACATCCTCCGCTAGAAGTCTCTACGCCGGTACTGGAAATTGCACACGATGAGGAGGATGTCTTTTTGTCTGGATTCACCTTGCCGAGGCCCGGGGGGTGCAAGATATTGGGGCTGTTGATGAGGGATTGTACATCAATGCTCAATCAATCTACCTCATGAATAAGCTGCAGCATGTACCGGAATGGGATTGGGAAGGAGCGGCCGGAAGGGCGTCGTTGCGTTGGCCGAAGTGCCACACAATCCTCATACCTTTGGTTTAGGTTACACACCTACCAAGGAGGATTGGGTAAGAAAGGGAAAGGAGATGGCCAGAAGAGCCAAGGCAAGGCAAACTGGGAAGCACTATGAGTTAGTGCATAGACCGATTCAAGGAACCCTGAATGGCTGCTTTGTCCGAGAAGGGGGAAGATTTCCCATTTTGCGGCTTTCCTGAGCCATGGCTGAATTCTAAGAAGCGGTGTTTTCCCGGCTTTGAGATCTTCTTCGACCTACAACTGCAAAGGGATGAAGCCTCAGAAGAACAGATTGACTTGCCTGCTGAGGCGGAACAGAATGCAAAGGATGAGTCCGATGGCACAGAACTTGAGATAGGAGTAGCGCGTGGCTTGTCTCTCTGGGATCCTCAAATCGAAACAGAGAGCTTGGGAGGTGATTTCACCGTTTCCATGATTGGGGATCAATCAGCTGTGGACTCTTCTAACGGCATTCTGGATGCATCTATCACATCCGCCCTTGTTTGGCAGTTCGAGAGGAGGCTTTTTGTCTGGCAACTCTGAATTAGGTAGTGAGTCGGGATTTGATTCCACAGAGTCTGTGGAGTCGGAATCAGATTCCAGTTCTTCTGAGTTAGAGTCCGATATTCCTGGGGTTGGTAACCCGGATGCCATTGTTTTGTCGAGGTCGTCTTTTTCTTTTTCCTTTGAGTCGGTTGTAATCGAAGAATTGGACGAGCTGGAAATTGTGAATGAGAATGGTACCACTGCTATTTCTGAGTACTTTTCTATGCCTTTAGTATATTGCATTGATCATGACTTTCAAAACTTCGATGAAAACGACGAGGAAGGAATTCCTCCGGTTTTAAAACATTTGATTGATCGAGAGAATGAGAGGTTTGTAAAACCCCTGGTTAATGAAATCATTTCAATTAACATATGTACTGAGAAGGATCTGCGCCTGGTCCAGATCGGGTCCACGTTGTCTTCGGAGGAACGCGAGCGCTTAGTCGCTTTATTAAAAGATTTCAAAGATGTTTGTGCATGGTCCTACGAAGACATGCCTGGAATCAATCCTGAGATTGTACAGCACCGGATCCCTCTTGACCCTGAGGCCCGACCTATTAAGTAGAAGCTTCGGAGAATACACCCGGATTGGGCTTTGAAGATTAAGGAAGAGGTCATCAAGCAGATAGACGCAGGATTTTTGGTAATGTTTGAGTATCCAACTTGGTTCGCCAACATTGTTCCGGTGCCGAAGAAAGATAGCAGAATTCGGGTATGTGTGGATTTCAGAGATCTGAACAAAGCTAGTCCAAAGGACGACTTTCCACTACTGCACATCGATGAATTGGTGGACTTCACAGCAGGGCATGCGTCGCTCCTTTATGGATGGATTTTTCGGGTATAACTAGATCTTGATGGCACCCGCAGACAAAGAGAAGACTGCCTTTACCACGCCGTGAGGAACCTACTGCTATAGGGTGGTGCCGTTTGGGCTTAATAATGATGGGGCTAACTATCAACAGGCTACGACCACAATCTGCACGATATGATCCACAAAGAGGTTGAGGTGTACGTGTACGACATGATTGTCAAGTCTAAGGAAGAGAAAGCCACTACACTGCCTTGAAGAAATTTTACAATGGATCAGAGAATATTGTTTTGCGAATGAATCAACAGAAATGACCTTCGGTGTTACAGCAGGGAAATGGGTTCTTGATAAACAAAGGGGCATCGAAGTCAATCCTTCCAAGATTAGGCCATCCTAGAAATGCACAAACCAAGGACTGAAAAGGAGGGTGTGCGGTTTTCTGGGTAAAGTGCAATCATAAGAGGTTTATTACAAAATTAACCTTGACTGTGAACACTATTTGGTCTCCTGAAGAAAAGGAAATAAATTCTAATGGGATGACCGATGTCAAGTTGATTTCGAGCAGATCAAGCAGTATCTACAGAACCCACCCGTGTTGTCACCGCTAGAGCCAGAAAAGCCGTTGATTTTGTATCTGTCAGTAACGGACACGACAATGGGCTGCATGCTTGCACGGGAATTTGAAGATAGAGCAGAGAAGGCCATCTATTACCTGAGCAAGAAGATGTTGGAATATGAGACCCGCTACACACCGCTGGAAAAGGCTTGTTTAGCTTTGGTATGGGCCACTAAGAAGTTGAGGCACTATCTGTTAGCTCACTTTGTAATACTAGTTTCGAGATTAGATCCCATCAAATATCTTTTCGAGAAACCAGCGCTTACGGGTTGGCTAGCCCGCTTGTTGCTTCTTCTCTCCGAATTCGACTTGAAGTATGTGACGCGCAAGTTTGTGAAAGGGAGAGCGGTAGCAAAGTTTTTAGCCGATCACCCAGTAGAGGGAGATGAAGCAGTAGAGTATCTATTCCCAGATGAGGCTATTCTGCATGTCGAAGAAGAAACCTAGACGATGTACTTTGACGGAGCGTTAAACCAGTACGGGTATGGGATAGGGGTGTTATTGATAGCACCTGACAATTTCCACATACCTTTAGCCTTCAAACTCCGGTTCAAAGTATCGAACAATGAAACAGAATACAAGGCGTGTATCACCGAATTGGAAGCCGCCCTAGAACTAGGGCCAAAAAGGTTGGACGTCATCGGGGACTCGAACCTGGTTGTATCTCAAGCAAAAGGAGATTGGAAAGTTAAAGAAGAAAGAATGAAAACCTATCACCAGACCTTCTGATTCCTCGGTTTGAGAAATTAACCTTCACGCATCTGTTAAGAGAGAACAACAGGTTCGCTAATGCTTTATCAACTCTATCTTCCATGATAGACATCCCTTTGGGAGTTCGGATGCGTCCGATCATTATTGAACAAAGGTATGTGCTGGCCTATGAGTTGATCGCTACAATAGATGAAGTACAAGATCAGAACCCCTAGTATCATGATATTTGGAACTTCTTGGAAAAGGAGGCTTATCTACTAGGGGCAAATGCCAAAGATAAAAGGGCAATACGGAAAATGGCTACTCAGTTTATCATTTGCGGGGGTAAATTGTACAAACGAGGCCATCTGGGAATGCACAAGCTGTGTGTTGATGAAGAAGAGTCGAAGCACCTAATGAAGGCCATCCATGGAGGGGAATACGAATCGCACATGAGCGGAGTAATGCTGGCTCGGAAGATACTCAGGCAGGGTTACTACTGGTCAACCATGGAGGAGGATTGTATCAGTTTTGTTCGACGATGCCATAAATGCCAGATCCATACAAATCGCATGAATATTCTGCCATCGATGCTATACAACATGACTTCTCCGTGGCCGTTTTCAGTCTGGGGAATTGATGTTATTGGGGCAGTTACGCCAAAAGGCTCAAACGGACATGAGTATATCCTGGTGGCAATAGACTACTTTACAAAGTGGGTCGAGGCCCAATCCTATGCGGTGCTGAAAGCGTTACACGTAGCCAACTTCATCAGGAATAATATCATCTGTCGTTATGGGGTCCCAAATGAGATCATCTCGGACAATGGTTCCCACTTCAAGAAAGAAGAGATCGACTTGTTGGAGAAATACAACGTGGCATTTCATAAGTCGTTCACATATTGGCCGCAAACCAACGGAGCTGTTGAGGCCGCCAACAAGAACATCAAGTAGATTCTGCAGAAGATAGTGGAAACCTAAAGGGACTGGCCAGACAAACTGCCATTTGCTCTCTGGGGTTATAGGACATCAATTCGGACATCTACTGGGGCAACTCCATATTCTCTGGTTTATAGAATGGAGGCTGTTCTGCCGATTGAAATTGAGGTACCATCACTGCGGGGGGTTATGGCTGAGTGCCAGATAGCAGAAGCGGATTGGCAGCAGAGTAGGTTCGAGAAACTCATGCTGTTCGATGAAAGGAGGCTGAAAGCACTGTACCACGTCCAAGGATATCAGCGTAGGATTGCCAGGGCTTTTAACAAGAAAGTTAAGTCCCGAAATCTGAAAGAAGGGGATTTAGTGCTCAAAGACAACCGAGCTCCCATTCACGACCCTAGGGGCAAGTTCAGACCTAATTGGACTGGCCCTTACATCATCAAGTCTATCTGGTCGGGTCGAGCTGTCATTCTTATGGACCTGGATGGCCTCGAATTCTCCCAACCAATCAACATGGACAAGATAAAGAAATATTACCCCTGAGTGGCTCACTAGGCCAAAAACCTGAAAATGCGACCTAGGCAAAAGTTAGAGCACAAAAAATTGGAAAAACCAAAAACTGAGCTCGCAAGGTTGAAAACCCAGAAAGGGCGGCCTTGGCAAAAGTTAGAGTGCAAAAGGAGAGTGTTAATACCCAAGTGGACCTGAACCGAACTACGTAAGGCTTGATTCCTATCTTTAGGATATGTAGGCAACTTCGTTTTGAAGTTCAGCCATAAACACTTCCAAATCAACTGTGTCTATGTGATTGTTCTGGTCATCTTTGTCTTTTCTGTATCCAAGAGTTCGGTTGTGATCTTCGCTATCAGAACTGGTTACAGTGCAGTGCAGTGCAGTGCTATTCAGACAAGGGGCAACTTTCCGTTTGCTAGACTCGGGGTTGTGCATCTCGAGGATAGATTCCATGTGTGTCCAGTTATGATCCATATCGAAAATGGTGTTGAAAAGTTTTAATAAAAGTTGATTTTGTTCAAATTAATCTTTTTACAACTTAGACCATTTTTGGACCAAACGGAAAATTTTCAGTGCCAACAACCTTCAATTTCATTGGTTTCAATATAGAGTTCTCTACCGCTTGATACAAATTGAAGTTGCTTTTTATTACATTCAAAAGGAAAACTTGAAAGTACAAATCAAAGCAATAAACGTGGGGCACTGATAAGTCAGGTGTTCCTGCGTCCCCTCCTAGAGCTTGTGGAAGCTTCAGATGCTAAAGCAGGCCCGGTTTGTGCTTCATCCTCGAGCCAAGCTATGTATTTGCCAGAAAGGGCGCAACTGAAATTGGGAGTAGGAGCCAGAAGTTCTCTTGTCCTCCATGCAGTGGGATATCGAGCTAGTTGTGAGCCCCAGATAAAGTATGAAGCTGGGTACTCTACTCCCTCTTCTGGGCGAGTCTGGTCGTGTCCGAACTGACGCCTAAACCGGAATGGAAAATAGAAGACACTTTGTGTCAAGCCAATCAACTGAATGCCAAGCTGTCGAGACAGTAGCTCATCTTGGGCAGGTCAAACCAGGGGCAACGCCAAGCAATGTCAACAGCGGACCTGTTGCACATCCAGTGGCACCACCACCCCGTTCGGGAAATCAACTAGCCGTGGGCGAAAGAAATAGCCGCGTGCCGAATATACAGGGCAAGAGTCCACTACCTTCAACCTGTCTATGAGCCATATCTGGGGAGGGATGATGAAAAATAAGAGAGATTAAAGAATAGAGAGGTGTATGTGGAGAGAAAAAGTGAGAAAGGTTTTTGAGAGAAAAACAGAGCTTGAGGGCCGAGTGATGTGAGAAACACATGTGAGATAGGGTGGGAAACATTACCTGTAAAAGTAGTGAACTTCCTGCAAAGTTGGTTGTGTCTCGGCGATGGAAAGCATCCAAGCCCATCAAAGTCTCGGCTAGTGCTAGGCCAATGCAACTATTACCCTCTTTT
Source organism: Camellia japonica (assembly GCA_030407325.1). Lineage (NCBI taxonomy): Eukaryota > Viridiplantae > Streptophyta > Magnoliopsida > Ericales > Theaceae > Camellia > Camellia japonica. The sequence continues at coordinate 16,249,141 of JAPPVO010000036.1, read as the reverse complement.
AAGCCTTGGGCTACTTCGATCAAGCGAATGCTAGACCCTCTGAAGCCAGGGGCAAGAAGAAAATGAGCCAACATACACAAGTAGAGGGCATGTTGTTGAAAACTTTACCAGAGGCGGTCGTCGCGGTCGCTGGTGTCAGAAAACCGATGAATCAAGCTAGGAATGTTCAACTCTTTGTTGTGAACCAAAGATCGAGCGTCATGTAGAGTGAACCCACACATCCTTCCTAAAGCTTGAATGTGACCAAAATAGGACTGAGGCAGAATTTCTTCGTCGTGCTGGGATTCCATCAGAATTTGGAATTCTTCGAATGTGGGGCACATCTTTTGTCCCCCGAAGCTGATCGGATTTCAACATCTAGCCGCGGCATGAAGGATTGGAAAACACAGTGGGGTATGACTTAGCAGGAATAGTGCATTTATCCCGAAACCCTAGAAGTTCAGCTTTTCCGAGCCATCTAAAGTCGTAATCCAATCGGAGAGTTTTTCTGTAAAGAATGGCTCCATTTGAAAAAAAAAACAGAGCTGGAATGAAGAAACTATGAAGCTGAGGCTTTTGTAGAAGATAAGGCACTGAGTGGAAGACAGGTGGCAGCAATCTGGAGGTTCCCTGCACTGGTGGCCAACCGGCCACTTTTGTAGACGACCGGCCAGTACTAGTGGTTGACATACACTTTTGATGGCCGGTAGCTTCTGTTTATAGCCGATGGCCTCCTATTTTGCCCTCTGGTCCATCTATGTGTTGAAAGTGCTAAGAACCTGTGTTTTGTTCCACTCTTGGTGCATTTCTTCTGTCTCTCTTTAAGAATTTTGTCGAATTGCTTATCGAGTTGTTGTTTTGCTTATCGAGTTGGTGATTTGCTTATCGAGTTGTATTTGTTTTGATTGTCAGGTTGTTGTTTTGTTCATTGGGTTGTTTACTCTATTTGTTATGTGTTGGTTGTCATTACCTGATAAGCAGTTGCCAATACAATATTCATTTCCATCAAATCCTATTTTCGTGAAAAAATTGTACGATGCGATGAATGCTCAAAATGAAAAAATAAACTTTTTAATCAAAAGCTATTTTCATTCCAATCATGGTCACTTTTTTTGCAAAAAGAGTACAAGTTTTTAAGAAAAATAAAACTGCCTAAGGCTGTACAATGTGCTAACACTACTGGCAAAAAGAAAACAAAGCAAAAAGCATCTAAATCAGCACTGGCTATCTCAAGCTTAAGAGGCCCTCTTCGCCCTCTTCCTGGGCATGGACTCAAACTATCACCATCAGCGCCGCTGCCTGAATCTGAGCCGGAGCCTGATACAGAACCATCTCCGCTCCCCTCCTCAGAGCTATCCCCAGCATCGTCACCGCCCTCAGAACCCGAGCTGGTGCCGTCACCTCCACCCTCAGATGACTCTGACTGCGGACTTGCTGGCTCCTCATCCTCATCTATCTCATCATTATCTGGGATAGGCTCTGGTGGACCGCTCTCGTCATGAGTACGTCTAGCTCTGTCTCGGCTGTGTGTCGGAGTCCTTCGTCTCTCTCTCCCTGCTGCCGGGGGAGGCACTGAAGGTCCTGCTGCAGCTCCCGCTAGGGCGCCCGATAGGGCTGGCATCTGAAAAGGACAGTTTGTTAAATACATCAGTTGTGGCATATATTGGATGCAAAGATGAGTATAGTGTTGAATGCAGTGTATGAGAGCAGTGTATCAATGCAGTGTCTTAGTGCAATGTATCAGATCAGTGTAGTGTGGAACAATTAAAGTGCTAATGTATAAGCAGAAAATTTGATGACATGAAGTGCGAACTGAGGGAAGTTACCGGAATCCTGTAGAGGCTGAGCAGGTTCATGCTCATCTGAACCATCCCCATCAGAGAAGCCGCTAGCTCGAGAGCCTGCCCAGTGTACTCTATGGATGCCTGTAAATGTGTTGAAATGATCAGTGATCAGTGGTCTATAAAGCATAACTGAAATGAATTAAATGTGCAAAATGTAAAGTATGGAACATACCGGTGTCGGCCTCGAACTCCGACAAGCTCGTGACCAGCTGGTGCACGCTTAATAGGAATCTGATAAGTCTCCCCAGAACGTCCCCAGCAAGTCAGTGTGGTGGGCAGCTCTGGCCATCCCGCCCTCCGCCTCGTTTGGGAGCCTCTCCTGTCATGGGCCTGAGTCGCCCTGGATCCCCTAACTCTCCCTCCCGCGGTTGGAGCTCTAGCTCTCTCACCCTCGCGAGTGCCAGTCAACGGTGGCATGAGGTATGTCTATATGAAGGTAGTATAATCGCCATCAAGTCTGAAGAAATCGGCGTCCCAACCTCTAGTGAAATCAATCATCTCCTGCAGAGTATATCCCTCTGTGATCCTCATGTATGTAGGAGGCGGCATTGGGATTACTGGCTCAGGCAAGTCGAGGCTCTGTTATAGGAATCACTCCCCTAAGAACCACGCCTGACAAACTGGGCCCTCGAGCAAGATCCGACATCGGGAAGCCTCCCGAGCACCAGCAAACTGATCTCTGACCCCGTCAGGCATCACTTCCCACGGCTGCCAGATGATCTGCAAATAGTGAATATATAGGTTGTTAGCTGCCATTAGAGATGCAATATGAAATAGAGCTGAAATAACTGTAAGGTTTGAATTATCTCTGCTGCGGTCACGGTGTCGAAGAATAAGAAAAAAACGGAAAAATGAGATGACTCTGGGGCCTCCGCTGGCATCTCCGTCGTACCTGTGCACTCGGCACCATAGGTGGTATCTCCACCACTGGTTCTGGGAGAGCCTCGGAAAATAGGCGTACACCCATAGCTGCAGAAGGTGAAAGGATAACAGTGAGTATATATCAGATGAACACAGAGAATGTAAAGCAGAAAGCGTACAGTGTGTACAGTGTACCGAGAATGTAATGCAGAAAGCGTATAGTGTGTACAGAGAATGTAATGCAGAAAAGCGTACAATATGTACAGTGTGCCGATAATGTAAAAAAAAGAAAGCAGATTGTGTGCGGTGCAGTGTACGATGTATGTAGTATACAGAAAATACAAGGTAGAAATGTAAAGCAGAAGGGTAGGACTTACCTCCCAGGCTCTCCCAGTAGCCTCCTAGCAGAATGCCTGCTCCAGCGGGAGATGGAGCTCATGTACCCATATAGTGTGGCCAAGCCTGCGCCGCCCCAGTCGTAGAATTAAACGCGAGACAGGTCCACCAAGGCGCTCATGAGGTAGAGCCCGACGATGTTTGCCCGGTTGGCGAACAGAGTAGTGCCAAACAGAAACATGAGGAAACCCCGGGCGTAGTACTCAGTCTCCTTGCGGGTCATCGGCTTCATCCCTCTGAAATGAATCAGCGAACCATGTATAGCGCACCATCTGATCAGGAGATGGGTGGGTGAATCCCCAGTAGGTAGATCTGAGCGGCCTCCCACTCGCCCATGTCTGGTCGTAAGGAATCGAATGACCCCCTACAGCTATGCCGGTGAGTATAGAGAAGTCAAAGGGAGTCATCGTCATCTCCCCTGCTGTAGAGAAGTGGAGAGAATCGATGGTATCCCACCACCTCTCTACTAAAGCGCCCAGTAGAGGCCGGCTCGCAGTGAGACGTGAGAGCCCCATGCAAAATGCGCCGAAGCCAAACCTCGTCAACGATGTAACGGCGGTGTCAGGAAGCTCCATATACCACTCCCTCGCGAAGGTGGTCCCGTATCCTCGAATGGCATGTGAATCCCCCTATGAGTAGGACAAACAGAAACAAGGCAGTGTAAGAAATACAGTGCAAGGGTATGTTCAGAACAAGCAGATGCAAGGCAGTGTAAGAAATGTAGTGCGAAAAATGTGTTTGGGATGAACAGATGAAAGGCAGTGTAAGCTATAGAAGAAATGCAACCTACATTACGAAAAATAAAGAGAAAGTGTATACCTCAGAGGCACCATGGGATAAATGTGACTCTGGCTCGCGTAGTAGGAGGTCCTGCGGTGCACCTCGCACGAACCCTTGAACTGGCGAATGCTATCGAGAGGTAACATGTATACCTCAGGATGGTACGTCGTCGGGTCGAACGGTCGAATGCTGAACGGCAATGGCTCGAACTCTGGATCCATCTCCATCCCCGGAGGAGCTTCGTCATGTGGGATGTCGTCCAACATCTCGAAGAAAGATGAGAGAATGGTCAAAAATGTGGAAAATGGGCGGGGAATGCCAAAAGTCAACAAAAAGTCAACTCTGAGAGAGGAAAAATGGAAGAAAAGGTCAGGGCTCGGAAGAGGGCACTGAAATCAAGGGTAACTCGAGGGAAACAAACCCCGACTAATGGAAGTCAAGTAGGAAGCACCGAAATCACTTTTTAATCGGTTCAAAAAAGAGTGTGCAAACAAGTTTTAGCCAATCGGACGTTTGTGAGATGTTTGAAAATGCGTATAAGTGTGGATCGGAAGGGGAAAATGGTCTAGAGCAAGAGGAGAAGGTTTTAGGCTTGAGGTAGTGAGGAAATAGGGTTTGGAACCCTATATTAAAGACTAGTGGTGAAATACCAAAATTGCCCCGAATCTGTCATCGGTGGCCGACCGGCCACCAATGTTGGCCGACCGGCCACATTTGTGGCCGATGACATTATTTGGTGGCCAATGGGTGGCCGGTGGCTTTCTAGAGTGGCCGGTAGGCCTCTGGTTCTCTCATTGGATGTTCTTTTATTGTTTTGTGCCTTGATCCCTCAAGAAAGTGCAAGGGAAGTACATTTTTTAAGCCCAAGTGGCCTCTGCGGAAGCTCCGAACTGTGTTTTCAGTGTGTGATGCTCAGCACGAATGAGGTGTATCCTTTTAAATTCTTGTAACTCCTCCGAGAGGCACGATATTGTATGTACAGTTCATTCAAAGCTGGTGCAGCCAGACGATATTGTATGTACGATTCATTCAGAGGAATTCCGGGTCAGATCATTCTTGTCCTTTGAACACCTTGCTTTGGTTAGAAGCATTCGGGTACGCCCGGTGCTTACACCACCTTTCTTTGGTTAGAAGCATTCGGGTACGCCCGGGGCTTACACCACATCTTGCTTTGGTTAGAAGCATTCAGGTACGCCCGGTGCTTACACCACACCTTTCTTTGGTTAGAAGCATTCGAGTACGCCTAGTGCTTACACCACCCCCTTTCTTTGGTTAGAAGCGTTTGGACCGTGTGCCCGACGCTTATACCTCTCTTGTTGGTTGGAAACATTGGGTTGTGCGCCCGATGTTTATACCACCTTTCTTTGGTTAGAAGCGTTTAGACCGTGTGCCCTGACGCTTATACCTCCCTTGTTGGTTAGAAACATTGGGTTGTGCGCCTGATGTTTATACCACCTTTTTTTTGGTTAGAAGCGTTTAGACCGTGTACCCGACGCTTATACCTCTCTTGTTGGTTAGAAACATTGGGTCGTGCGCCCGATGTTTATACCACCCTTTTGGTTAGAAGCGTTTGGACCGTGTGCCCGACGTTTTGTAGACGCGCCCCGAGGGCCTCAATGCTACAGTTCGGACTCAAATGTCACGGTTCTTAATCTGATCTCACAATGTGCAATGTGAAATTGATAAATCACCAAAGAGTCCAAATCCGGCAAATCGTTTTGGAAAACTGATTTTTAAGAAAGAAGTGCCAAACATGGATTGCTTTACCAGATACAGAGTCGTCACCTAAATATTTATTTTGGGGGAAATTTAGGAAACCCTGACTCGTTGCCTAAGGCCACGTGTCCATCATCACCAAAGTTGCCTCGACTGGGGAACTTGGGTATGATTGGGGAAGGTCAGCTATGAGCACCCCCGCTCGCCCGATCAAAGATCCGCCACTACTAAACATGATATCTTGTTTTTGAAAACACATGCGCTCTTATTCCGGTTAATTAGCTAATCTTACTACGTGATGCGCACAACAAAACAAGTATAGACTAGATCGCCCATTGGAACAAAGCATCGCATATCCGTTTGTTTGGAAAATGGTTTGAAGTTTGCTACTCGTAAGTAGGCTAAAATGCGGATTTCAATGAATTGTCCCAATTCAAGTAATCCAACCTTCACCCACAGGCATTCAGGCAGTTATATCACATAAGCAATTAGTCTCATGGCAAGCATGCTGTCATGTTAACACTCACACATATGCAAGATGCTAAAGTATAAACACTCACAGTGTACTCCGAGCTAAAACAAGAAACTAGTTAGTAATCAATGCGTGATCCTAGTTCATGTTAGAATGGCTAATGCAACGCATGCAGAATGTGACTAGAATAGGCTCGGCTAATCTAAGATGGCAAATGAGATGCAACAATTGATACATGTATTCAACTTGGAATTGAAATACGATGCAGTTTGTATGATACGTCGAGCCCGGTGCATGCAAGATAGATGAATGTATGCAAACATGCAAAGTATAAGTATGCTAGATAGATGAATGGATGTAAACATGCAAAGTATAAGTATGCTAACTGAAACATGCCCTAAAACTAACCACTGAAAGCAGGTAAGTAAAAGGGAGAAAAAAATGGAGGTTGGAAGACATGCACACACGCACGCACACTTATTACAAAATTCGCCCTCTCGACGGAGGGTCCGAAAGAATAATACAAATCATCTAATTAACTAACTTACTAGCTAATTAATTATTACAAAACTTAACTAATTAAACAAATTAATTAAGCTACTAAGGCAGTAAAGAGGCCTCGGGAAGAGGGGCGAATGCATGCATGCTCGGCTTTGCTCGGAAATCTATTGCCATGCTCATGCTGCCTCTGTTTACACTGCTCTGCACCTCTGAAAACTGTGCAAGTCTCAAGGATGCTTCTGAACCACTCTCTGAGCACTGTGGGATGTCACCGGCCAAAAGGCAAGGCCGCCGGCCAAGTGTAACTTGTCATCGACCATTTATGGGGATCTCGGCCAATAATGCATAGCCGGTCGGCACTGAAGATGGCCGACCGACCATCTCTCCCTATATAATCCTGTTTTGCTGCAGCAGAGGACAAACAGAGCATGGCAATGCATTTTCAAGACAATGTTTGCACCACCACCCTCCTTATCATGTTTAAGACTCAAAGGAGTATGGTTCTCGACCCTTAGGCCATCTGTCATAACCCGAACCCGCCCCTATAGGTTAAGGACATAACCGGCCAGCAATCCTGAGATCACCTACGGCCTCAGACCAAAACAAATATAACTCAACAGAGTAAAGGGGCCAAACGGAATCAATAATTAAAAACTTTGTCTATAGAGTCGTGCTTATATGCACATTAAAACAAACCATACTCACATATGTTAATAACCCACAAACGAAATACAATACCATAAAATCCTTTACAGACAAGATCATCCAAACTGAGTCAACCCATAGTAAAACTATGTACAGATATACAAGAAGTCCTTGCCAACAAGACAAGACATAAATACATAACAGAATGGCAAGGATGGGTCTCGTGCGTGAGACACAAGGCTGACTCTCCAAAACTTATGTTGTTCCTGGCAGACTTCACTGGGGCTGGGTTTGGACTTCTCTTGGCTCACCTACAAACACATGAATGAGCGTGAGCGATAGCCCAGTGAATAATATCAAATACAGTAATTACATAACAATGTAGAACAACATATTCCAAACGGCCTTAGGCCCGATCCACATTTCTATTTGACAGATATATGTATATATATATATAACTATCCAAAATTCAAATCAAGTGACTGAAGTTTCGAACTTTCTGGCTGTTGGCCCTTTCAGATTTCCATTCATGTCAAAACGGCCTTCGGCCCATTCGTTTATGTCAAAATGGCCTTTAGCCCACTATTTCATGTCAAAACGGCCTTTGGCCCACTCATTCATGTCAAAACGGCCTTCGACCCACTCATTCATGTCAAAACGGCCTTCGGCCCATTCATTCATGTCAAAACGGCCTTCGGTCCATTTGTGTTTATCAAAACGACCTTTGGTCCATTTGTGTTTATCAAAACGACCTTTGGTCCATTTACTTATTCATGTCAGACTTCTGTCCACAATCCCAATTAGCAACTCACAGAGCTTATAAGGGAATAAACAATTGGACATTTACAAGCATTCAAATATCGATATTACTCACAGTGATCGACTTGTGGATTTGCCCTGGAGCTTGACCCTACACATTTCATGAACACAGAAGGGTCACTAACAGTTCAATCCGTTCTTTAATTCACATATTCCTCTTTAGGCTTTATTCTTATCTCATTAACTCATTTACAATGCTTAACATATGCCTAAGAGTGCTTACCAGTGAAAGAGAACGGAAAACAGAACTCAGAATGCAAAAACAGAATTTCAGGAAACAGGGTCCCCGCTCGAGCGGACCCTTAAGACTGCAAAAGTACTGGTTACCTCAAATTCACGCTTGAGCGTGAACTCGGCCGCTCGAGTGGACCGCCTGTCTACATAGCTCCCCGCTCGAGCGGGACCCATGTCTGCAAAAAAATGCTGGGAGCTCAATTTTCCCGCTCGAGTAGCAGTTCCCCCGCTCGAGCGGACATCAAAAATCTGGGAATTCCAGATTGAGTTCTTGAGCTTTATCTCGACTTTTAACCCACAATTTATGCATGTTATGGCTCAAAATTCACATTTACTCATGCTAACATGCTACCAATACAAAATTACAACATTAGGAAGCTCAATTTCTTACATCATTTACATGCATGCCTCAAATTAATCCAAATTCATCACCAACATATCAAATTTCAACATGCAAAGCTTGCTCTTTCATGATCTACTCTTGCTTGTAAGAAATACACATTATTCACAACTTATTTGGTGAAGAAGTGGTCATCCACATGGATTTCATTCAAACTTCAACATAGATTACACAAATTAAGCTCAAACATGGAAATCTATAACAATTCTTTACATGCATGCTTCTATTAGCTTGAAATCCAACATATACAACTCAATCCCCTCACATTCAAACTAATTCATGCTCTTGGCCATCTATTAAACTTGAATTCACAAGATAATGACTAAAAATGCATGAATTACTCACCAAGGAGCTTAATCTTCACAATCTATGGCAATTCTTAAGCTTAACCTCCAAAATTTCAAAGCTTTAAGCCAAACCCTCAATCTCCTATCCTCTCTTCTTCCAACCGACCCTCTCTTCTCTTCTTTGAGTTTATTATCAGTCAAAATGAGGCTAGGGAGAGAGAGATTAAGTGTTTAAAGCCTTGACAACAAAACCCACTAAGGCCAATATTATAATAATAAAGTAGTTGGGCTCTAATTCATCAATTAATCGATTTAATCTAACCTGAATCAATTTTCAATTAATTTCACCGTAGGCTCTAAAAATTATGCCAGTTACAATGGCGTAATCAATTTCGGGTTCTGTGGCCTATCAGGCCCTTAATTTAATTTCCAAAGCAGATTATTCAAACAGATATGCCTACGATGAACAGATAAAACTTCAAAATCACATATATTCACATAATGGCGCATAAAATCATGCTAAACACATAATCATGTTCAAATTAAGGACCAATTTAGCATATTACGGAACAGGGGTATCACAGTCTTCCCTCCTTTAGGAAGTTTGGTCCTCCAAACTTAATTTACCTTCGTCGAGAAACAAATGTGGATAGCTCAGTCGCATTTCCTCCTCTTTTTTCCATGTAGCATCCGTCTCATAGTGTTCTTTCCATTCTACTTTCACCATTGGGATGGACTTGCTTCTCAACTGTTTCACTTGCCTGTCTACAATCCGTTTCGGCCATTCAGCATATTCCATATTTTCATCAATAGCAACCCGGTGATAATTGATCACATGAAATGGGTCTCGGAGGTAACCCCTCAACATTGACACATGAAACACATTATGGATTTGCTCGAATCCCGGTGGCAAGGCAACTCTATAAGCAACTGGGCCAAGCCTTTCCAAAATTTGAAACGGCCCAATGTAACGGGGCGACAACTTGCCCTTTTTCCCAAATCTGACTTGGCCTTTCATCGAAGAAACATGGATGAACACATGGTCACCGACCTCATACTCAAGACGTCTTCTCCGAACGTTGCGTAATTCTTTTGTCGGTCCTGAGCTATTTTGAGCCTTTGACGAATAGTCTTGATTTTCTCAGAAGTATCCTGCACAATTTCTGGCCCAAGCAAAGCTCTATTCCCGACCTCTGTCCAACAAATAGGTGATCTACACCTCCTATCATACAAAGCCTCATATGGTGCCATACCGATGCTGGAGTGGAAGCTGTTATTATAAACAAATTCTACAAGTGGCAAATAATCTTCCCAACTCCCCTGAAAATCCAAAGCACACAAGCGAAGCATATCTTCCAAAGTTTGTATCGTTTGTTCTGACTGCCCATCTGTCTGTGGGTGGAATGCAGTACTGAACCTTAGTTCTGTTCCCATAGCTTCCTGCAAACTCTTCCACAATCTAGATACAAATTTCGGATCTCTATCCGACACAATAGATACTGGAACTCCGTGTAAACGGACAATCTCATCAACATAAATGGTAACCAATCTGTAAGCAGTAAATGTAGTTTTGACAGGCAGAAAATGTGCAGATTTAGTCAGTCTATCAACTATAACCCAAACAGAATCCATAGTCACATGTTCCCACTTCCACTCAGGAATAGAGAGAGGTTGAAGTAGACCGCTTGGTTTCTGATGTTCAGCCTTGACTTGCTGACACTCAAGGCACTTGGACACATATTCTGCAATCTCTTTCTTCATTTTAGGCCACCAATAGGTTTGTTTCAAATCTCGATACATTTTATTGTTACCCGGATGCATAGCAAATACGGATATGTGGGCTTCATCTAAGACCCTCTTCTTTAGTTCCGGGATATCTGGGACACATAGTCGATTTCGGAATTTCAACACGTCATTCTCAATGCCAAACTCTGCTTTCGGACTTGCCTCAAATTCATCAATCACCTTTCTGAGGAACTCATCCTCTTTCTGCTTTTGTTTGATTTCATCCACAATGGCTGGCTCGGTGATAATAGCGGCTATCAATCCGCCCTGTCCATAGACTACTACCTCAATTTCAGACCTCTCAAAGTCTTGCAAAATCTCCCTTTGTTCTGTAAGCAAACAAGCCATACCCCCTGTTGATTTTCTGCTCAAGGCATCAGCCACTGTATTAGCTTTCCCGGGGTGATACTGAATTTCTAGATCGTAATCTTTTATCAGTTCCAGCCATCTTCTTTGACGCATATTCAACTCTTTCTGCGTGAAGAAGTATTTCAGGCTCTTATGATCCGTGTAGACTTCACATTTTGCCGCATACAAATAATGCCGCCAGATTTTCAAAGCAAAAACAACTGCGGCCAATTCTAGGTCATGTGTTGGATAATTCTTCTCGTGTGGCCTCAACTATCGAGAGGCGTAAGCAATAACCTTCCCGTTCTGCATTAACACACAACCCAAACCCTTGTAAGATGCATCACTGAAAATCACGAAATTCTCCGTACCTGAAGGTAATGTCAAAATTGGTGCAGTAGTCAATCTCGTCTTCAATTCATGAAAGGCTGATTCTCTTTCTTCGTTCCACTCAAATGGTTTCCCTTTACGTGTCAGTTGGGTAAGAGGCACAGCTATTTTTGAAAAATCCTTCACAAACCTCCTGTAGTACCCAGCTAAACCCATAAAGCTGCGAACTTCTGTTACATTGGTTGGTGTAGGCCAATTCATAATTGCCTCTATTTTCTGCGGGTCCACTGAAATTCCTTCCTTGTTGATCACATGCCCTAAGAAAACAACTTCATCCAACCAAAACTCACATTTCTTTAGCTTAGCAAATAATTTCCTTTCCCGAAGTATTTGTAAAACAGTTCTCAAGTGATGTTCGTGTTCAAGTCTATCTTTAGAGTATATCAAAATATCATCGATGAAGACTACGACAAACTCATCAAGGTAGGTTTTGAAAATTCTATTCATTAAGTCCATAAATGCTGCCGGAGCATTAGTCACTCCAAATGGCATAACAAGAAACTCAAAATGACCATACCTCGTTCTGAATGCGGTTTTCTCAACATCCTCTGCCTTAACCTTTAGCTGATGATACCCGGATCTCAAATCAATCTTAGAAAACACCTGTGATCCCTGCAACTGGTCAAATAAATCATCAATACGGGGTATGGGGTATTTGTTCTTTACTGTTACCTTATTCAATTCCCGATAGTCGATGCACAGGTGCAAAGTACCATCCTTCTTTTTCACAAATAACACTGGTGCACCCCAAGGCGAAGTGCTAGGTCGGATAAACCCCTTATCAAGCAGGTCTTGCGACTGTTCTTTCAATTCCTTCATTTCAGCAGTAGCCATTCTGTAGGGAGCCTTAGAAATGGGCTGGGTGCCTGGCACGGTTTCAATGGTGAACTCTATCTCCCTGTCTACCAATTCCCCTAGTAATTCATTCGGGAACACATCTGGCAATTCTCTAACAATAGGAATATCATTCAATTCAACATTCACAGATTGTTCAGTCAACACATAGCACAGATAACCCTGGCACCCCTTTCTGATCAGTTTACATGCTTTCATTGCAGATATCAAATAAGGTGGAGGCACTACCCCATTACCCACAAACACAATCTCTTTTTGTTCTGGTGGTTTAAATGCAACCCTTTTTGTCACACAATCTATGGTGGCACAATACTTGGTCAACCAATCCATGCCCAAAATTACATCGAAATGTCTAAAGCTCAAGGGTAACAAATCTACATATAAGGTAGCATCCTCAATATGCATGTCACAAAACCGATATACATAATCACATAACACAGATTCCCCCGATGGAGCGGACACACATAATAAATATGGCAATAACTCTAGGGGTCTATTCAGTCTAGATGCAAATGTATATGTCACAAATGAGTGTGTTGATCCAGAATCAATTAATACAAAGGCATCCTGATTACATATTGAAATAGTACCTGAGAAAACGGCGTTGGCATTCCGTGTATCGCCCGGAACAAGCGCAAAAACTCTCCCCTGTCTCACCGTATCCCCAATAGTAGCAGATCTCAAAGTATTTCCCGACTTTGGAACTGATGCAGTTGAACTAGCTGCTAGTTTCCCACTGTTCTGATTACATTCTCGGGCTATGTGCCCTTGTTTCCCACACTTAAAACAAGCTCCTGATGCACGGTAACAGACTCCACGGTGCCTTTTGCTACAAATGTTGCACATGGGGGCTATGTCTCGGGAAGAACTTGATGTAGTTGAGGAGCCCGTGTTTTGCTTTTTCAGAAATTTCTTCTTCGAAAAGAAGCCTTGTCTTTTGTTGCCTTTCCATTCCGTTACTGGCTTAGCCTGTCTACCTATGTTAGTCTCTGATATGATGGCTCTGTCAAGCACCCCAATGTAGGTCTCCAACTTCAGGACATTCACTCTCTCTAGGATGTCACTTCGGAGCCCACCCTCAAAGTGCCTTGCCTTCTTATAATCAGTGTCAATTACGTGTGGTGCGAACCTGGCCAACTCAGTAAATTTGGCCTCATACTCAGCTACAGTCATGCTGTCTTGCTTGAGTTCCATGAACTCTGCCACTTTCCTATCCCGGACAAACTGCGGGAAGTACTTGTCATAGAAGATTTCTAAAAATTTCACCCAGTCAACATCTTTGTGGTTTTCTCGCATCAACATCCACCATCTTCTTGCTTCGTCTTCTAGCATAAAAGTGGCTAGAAGCACTTTCTGTGTATCCGAGCACGGAAACACTTCAAACAGTTTTTCGATCCCAAGAACCCAAGCTTCAGCTTTCAAAGGATCTAGTCCGCCATGGAACTGTGGTGGTTTCATTTTCTTGAATTCCTTGGTGAGAGCTATTATCCGGTCATCATTTTGATTATCTGGCACGGGTGGTGCTGGAGGTGGAGGTGGAGGTGGCGGGTGTGGTTGCTGTCACTATTGTTGCCACTCCTGTTGCTGACTCAAGGCTTCTGCCATTTCTTGGATCAGTCTTTCCATCCTGTCAATTCTGGCAGTAGAGGACTCCTCTATCTCATCACCTCTGGTTCTCACCATCTGATTAAACTCGCATTATATTTTATACAAAAGACACACAAGTGTGCATACACTAAGAAGCACATATTTCCAGATAATTTGCAATGCAAGTAGTTTACAACTTACACATATAATTATTCATAACGAAACTGTTAAGCATATAATCAATGCTTCCAAATTCATATTTATCACATGAATGCATCCTAGATCTTATCTAAACGCTTATTACTCTTTTTGGACAAGTGTGTGAGTCATTAACTCGTGCTCTGATACCACTCTGTCATGACCCGAACCCGCCCCTATGGGTTAAGGACATAACCGGCCAGCAATCCTGAGATCACCTACGGCCTCAGACCAAAACAAATATAACTCAACAGAGTAAAGGGGCCAAATGGAATCAATAATTAAAAACTTTGTCCATAGAGCCATGCTTATATGCACATTAAAACAAACCATACTCATATATGTTAATAACCCACAAACGAAATACAGTACCATAAAATCCTTTACAGACAGGATCATCCAAACAGAGTCAACCCATAGTAAAACTATGTACAGATATACAAGAAGTCCTTGCCAACAAGACAAGACATAAATACATAACAGAATGGCAAGGATGGGTCTCGTGCGTGAGACACAAGGCTGACTCTCCAAAACTTATGTTGTTCCTGGCAGACTTCACTGGGGCTGGGTTTGGACTTCTCTTGGCTCACCTACAAACACATGAATGAGCGTGAGCGATAGCCCAGTGAATAATATCAAATACGGTAATTACATAACAATGTAGAACAACATATTCCAAACGGCCTTAGGCCCGATCCACATTTCTATTTGACAGATATATGTATATATATATATATAACTATCCGAAATTCAAATCAAGTGACTGAAGTTTCGAACTTTCTGGCCCTTGGCCCTTTCAGATTTCCATTCATGTCAAAATGGCCTTCGGCCCATTCGTTTATGTCAAAACGGCCTTTAGCCCACTCATTCATGTCAAAACAGCCTTCAGCCCACTTATTCATGTCAAAACGGCCTTCGGCCCATTCATTCATGTCAAAATGGCCTTCGGCCCATTCATTCATGTCAAAATGACCTTTGGTCCATTTGTGTTTATCAAAACAACCTTTGGTCCATTTGTGTTTACCAAAACGACCTTTGGTCCATTTGTGTTTATCAAAACGACCTTTGGTCCATTTACTTATTCATGTCAGACTTCTGTCCACAATCCCAATTAGCAACTCACAGAGCTTATAAGGGAATAAACAATTGGACATTTACAAGCATTCAAATATCGATATTACTCACAGTGATCGGCTTGTGGATTTGCCCTGGAGCTTGACCCTACACATTTCATGAACACAGAAGGGTCACTAACAGTTCAATCCGTTCTTTAATTCACATATTCCTCTTTAGGCTTTATTCTTATCTCATTAACTCATTTACAATGCTTAACATATGCCTAAGAGTGCTTACCAGTGAAAGAGAACGGAAAACAGAACTCAGAATGCAAAAACAGAATTTCAGGAAACAGGGTCCCCGCTCGAGCGGACCCTTAAGACTGCAAAAGTACTGGTTACCTCAAATTCACGCTCGAGCGTGAACTCGGCCGCTTGAGCGGACCGCCTGTTTACATAGCTCCCCGCTCGAGCGCCAACTTCCCTGCTCGAGCGGGACCCATGTCTGCAAAAAAATGCTGGGAGCTCGATTTTCCCGCTCGAGCGGCAGTTCCCCCGCTCGAGCGGACATAAAAAATCTGGGAATTCCAGATTGAGTTCTTGAGCTTCATCTCGACTTTCAACCCACAATTTATGCATGTTATGGCTCAAAATTCACATTTACTCATGCTAACATGCTACCAATACAAAATTACAACATTAGGAAGCTCAATTTATTACATCATTTACATGCATGCCTCAAATTAATCCAAATTCATCACCAACATATCAAATTTCAACATGCAAAGCTTGCTCTTTCATGATCTACTCTTGCATGTAAGAAATACACATTATTCACAACTTATTTGGTGAAGAAGTGGTCATCCACGTGGATTTCATTCAAACTTCAACATAGATTACACAAATTAAGCTCAAACATGGAAATCTATAACAATTCTTTACATGCATGCTTCTATTAGCTTGAAATCCAACATATACAACTCAATCCCCTCACATTCAAACTAATTCATGCTCTTAGCCATCTATTAAACTTGAATTCACAAGATAATGACTAAAAATGCATGAATTACTCACCAAGGAGTTTAATCTTCACAATCTATGGCAATTCTCTAGCTTAACCTCCAAAATTTCCAAGCTTTAAGCCAAACCCTCAATCTCCTATCCTCTCTTCTTCCAATCGACCCTCTCTTCTCTTCTTTGAGTTTATTATCAGTCAAAATGAGGCTAGGGAGAGAGAGAGATTGAGTGTTTAAAGCCTTGACAACAAAACCCACTAAGGCCAATATTATAATAATAAAGTAGTTGGGCTCTAATTCATCAATTAATCGATTTAATCTAACCCGAATCAATTTTCAATTAGATTTCACCGTAGGCTCTAAAAATTATGCCAGTCACAATGGCGTAATCAATTTCGGGTTCTGTGGCCGATAAGGCCCTCAATTTAATTTCCAAAGCAGATCATTCAAACAGATATGCCTACGGTGAACAGATAAAACTTCAAAATCACATATATTCATATAATGGCACATAAAATCATGCTAAACACATAATCATATTGAAATTAAGGACCAATTTAGCATATTACGGAACAAGGGTATCACACCATCAATCACGCATCTCGATGCATGATGGCCAAATGAGCCAAATGTGCACATTAATGTGAAATGTATGCATAAAACACATGAATGCCTCACACTCTATCATGTTGGATCAAGAGCGTTGGCGACTAAGGATTGAGCGGTGTTTCGTCACTTCAAGTACGAACGTTCCTCACTCCTTGTGTTTGGTTTGACACCCCAAACCAAACACAATGCAATGCATGTATGCCAAATACAATGCAACATGGAAAAGCAATGTTATGCAACCTAAACATGCCAAATGCAATAGGACTCAAGTATGCTCACAAGACTAAGGTAGTAAGCATGCCAAATGCAATGCAACCTAAGCATGCAAGTTAAGTTAATGTAACATGGGTACACTAAGTATGCAACAATGTTTTGTAATGCAACTAGCTAAGCATCATACAATATACCAAACATGCAAACATAATACAATACAAGCATGCAAATATCATGAAAGCAAACATGCTCAATGGACTTAAACTGAAATGGGCAGACCTCAGCCATGTCAAAACAGTGGCCAAACTGCTATGGAAGTGAGGACAAATGCACATACAAACATCCATGCCAATTGGCCTAACACTTAAGCATAAAAGGACAACTTTTAAGCACACTTAAAAGGAATGAAAAGCATGCAAATGTGACAACATTATACGCTCTGAAATGATGCTAGGAGTGATGCCAAATCACATAAACAAGTCAAGCATGGCATACCTGAAGCTTAAAGCCTAAGACTAGTCAAGGGACGTGAACCAAAGCTACACAAAACAGAGAGCATATGGCAAGCATAAGCCAAAATAGTCCTAAATCATGGCGGAGTGAGCCTAAAACATGCAATGACCAAAGCCAAAACAAGCTAAAACAAAGGGGCAAAATATGAGGCATACAAGGCCACAAAAGAGGTGTTACACTACACCTAATACAACCAAACATGGCATGATTTAAACAACCAAAATCAGAGTTGTGGCATGTTAAAACAAACTCAAAAACCCACTTAGATGGCTTCTAAATGACCTAAGCATAGAGGCATGCACAATGACCCGATCATGGAGCATAAGACACCAACTCTTCAAGGCATTGAAAGGATGACAAATGCAAGCATACAAGCATGAAATATGGACTAAAATAACGTAACAAATGATTCCAAATCACTGAAATGGACCAAGTAAAGCATGCTAGTGACCTCAAGGCATAAAGATTACAAGCTAAAATGCAAGGTAGCTATACAAAGCATTGCACATATGATCCAAACAACCAAAATCAGACCTCAAGCATGGTAAAAAAATAAGCTAAAATCTTCTCAAAGTTAAGCCAAAACATGTAAGCATGGTGGTCTAAACACAAGGTGCATGTTAAGGCAAATGAGGGGATTGCAAAGCAAGTATATGAAGCATGTAAGAGCCGACCAAACCCACCCAAAACAAAGGTATATCATGCCAAAATTACACTAAATACCTACTGAAATGAGGTCAACATAGGCTAAGCAAACATGCTATTATGGTAAGCCAATAATGCAAGCAAATGAGACACAAAGGGAGGGGGGTGTCCCTCCCCTATTCAAGACCTCAAAACCACTTCTCCACCACTGAAAATGCTCTGGATTTCAGTGGTGAGAAGGTCAAAATGAGATGATTCCAAAGCTCAAAAGTAAAGGCACAAAACAAGGCCAAACAAGGACTAAGAGGGGGTAGACAACCCCCAACCAAAAAAAGACCTTAAATAATCATCTTAAGCATACAAAATCAGAACTTTTTACAGTTTATAGCTAAGCTTAAAACAATATGCAAGATAGGCTAAAAGCTCATGCAAGAATGGGGAATAAAGAGGATAGTTCTCACCCTTGAAGAACCCCTTCAAGAACACCACTCTAGCACCTCCTTCTGATCAAAACCAACTCAAAAATTCTAGAATCAACTCTTCTAGTGCCTCAGCAACCAAGGATAGTGTAATGGTAGGTGTTTATGTGCAATGGTAAGAACAAAACACATTTTTGAGCTCAAACACACACACAAATCTAGAGAGAGAGAGAGATATAGAGAGAGAGCTATATCTAACTTGTATATCAGATTTTTGGAACCCCTGGAAAGGGAGAGGAAGCTCTCCTTTTATAGAAATTCAAATTTGCAAAGCTTCTTGGAGACGCTAAGCAAGGCTCAAATCCCTCCATATATGGAGGGGGTTAATTGTGGATGCCAGTTACACCAGCTGGCAAAAAATATCTGCATACAGCAGATGAATAGGGTTCGGCCAGGAAAAATGGTCGATCGACCAACATAATGGCCGGCCGACCAAATAGAGTGCCGATCGGCCAAAACCCTTAGCCGATATAAAGAAAACAAGGCTGGTGGCCTCAGGCCATGGCCGGTGGGTAAAGGGGATGGCCAACAAGCAACTTCCTACCCTCAGGTGCAAAAAACAAAAGCCCTTGGTCCACAACCAAGCACAAAACAGTCAAGTTGAGAGATCCTAAGGCAAGGCGCGCGGCCGAGACCTTCGGGAACTCAAAACGAACACGAGCATAGATGATCATTGAGTGTTCAAATGATGATGTCCAAGTCTTGAGGACGGTCAAAAATGGGGTGTCTACAGTTGCCCCTCTTTGACAGAACTCGAAAGTCATAACAATGACAGGAGTGAATGTCAAAGCCTAGAGACGACCCATTTTTGACAAGGCCGAAGACTTAGACAAAGCATACAAAATACAGATAAAGATATGTGCTTGAAGGCAGGGGCAAGATGCAAGAACAATGCACAAAGCCGAGCATAACTTATGATCATGCAAAGAAAGCTGTAACGAAGCAAAACATGCAACAGTTTTAAGCAGGCATATACAAATCTAACTACATTACACGCAGAAAGGATGTAAGAGAATTATACAATTCTCGCTATGTCTCACGTGGATAATACAATACATGTCGGTTCATCTGGTCTTGCCAGCTTCAAATGAACCGTACATACAATATCGTGCCTGAAAAACAAAGAAAACTTAACATGTACAATATTGTTAGAAACATGCATAACAATGCAAGGAGGGCATGCGCGGCAACGCAAGCCGATAGTGGTGCATAACAATGCAAGGAGATGGCATGCGTGACAACGCATGCCGGATAGGATACATGACAATACAGTTTGAAACATAAACACATGTAAGTACAGCAATACGCGACAACACATGTAATGTGTGAAGCAAGGAAAGCATAAACACATATAAGTAAAGCATGCGCGACAATGCATACAATGTGTAAAGCAAGAAAGGCATAAACACATGTAAGTAAAGCATACGCGACAACGTATAGCAATGTGTGACGCAAGGA
Source organism: Camellia japonica (assembly GCA_030407325.1). Lineage (NCBI taxonomy): Eukaryota > Viridiplantae > Streptophyta > Magnoliopsida > Ericales > Theaceae > Camellia > Camellia japonica. Next base: position 16,229,056 of record JAPPVO010000036.1, on the reverse strand, counting down.
ACTTGAACACATGTAAGTAAAGCACACGCGACAACGTGTACAATGTGTGAAATAAGAGGAACTTGAACACTTGTAAGTAAAGCACACGCGACAACGTGTACAATGCGTGAAATAAGAGGAAGGTGCATAAACACATGTAAGTAAAGCATACGCTGTAATGCATACAATGTGTGTAACAATGCGGGAAGGTGCATAAACACATGTAAGTAAAGCATGCGCGGTAATGCATACAATGTGTGTAACAATGCGGGAAGGTGCATAAATACATGTAAGTAAAGCATGCACGGTAACGCATACAATGTGTGTAATAATGCGGGAAGGTGCATAAACACATGTAAGTAAAGCATGTGCAGTAACGCATACAATGTGTGTAACAATGCGGGAAGGTGCACAAACACATGTAAGTAAAGCATGCGCGGTAATGCATGCAATGTGTGTAACAATGCGGGAAGGTGCATAAACACATGTAAGTAAAGCATGCGCGGTAATGCATACAATGTGTGTAACAATGCGGGAGATTGAAATGCATGACAATGCAAATGAAAGATGCATGACAATGCGTGAGATTGAAATGCATGACAATGCGAATGAAAGATGCATGACAATGCGTGACGTTGAAATGCATGACAATGCGAATGAAAGATGCATGACAATGTGTGATGTTGAAATGCATGACAATGCGCATAATTTGATAAGGTGCATGATAATGCAAATGTGACACGTGAAACAAACACGGATGGAGGGGGGGCAAGACAATGCGACCTAAGGGAGGTGTAGGTGTATGACAATGCAAGCATGGCGTGCACGACAACGCATATAGTACGTGCATAACAATGCAAACAGGCGCGTGTTATAGTGCTCATAGAGACGTGCATAACAATGCAAGGGGTGTGTGCTACAACGCTTATAGAGACGTGCATAACAATGCAAACGTGGTGTGCGCTACAACGCAAGACAAAAACATTGTAATGCAACGCATTTAAAGAAATTTCCGAATCTCGCAGAATACAAAAAGGATATGAAAAAGGATACACCATATGCGTACCGAGCATCGCACACAGAAGGCACGGTCCGAGGTCAAAACAGAGGCCGGTTAAGCTTCAAAAATGCATTTTCTTGCACTGTCTTGAGGAATGGAGGTCCCAAATATCATATTTGACCCAAACAAGGGTGTATGAGGTGCATCGACCACAAGGGGAGGCCACCGGCTATCCATCGGCCATCAAATGAAGCAATCGGCCAAATATTTAGCCGACCGGCCAACAATTTGGCCGACCGGCCAAAAATGGCTGTGTCGGGGCAATTTTGACATTTGGCCACGGGTCTTTAAATATAGGGCCTCAAACCCTATATTTTCACTTCTCCCTAGTTCGAAAATCACTCCTCTCCCTCCCTAAGTGATTTTTCTTCCTTCGATCCGAGTTTTTCTCTTGTTTCCGACACTTTTTCGTCGTTCGATCCGCGAAACTCTCCCCGTTTCGCACACTTTGAACCGAACAAAACTCGGTTTTGGTGACTTTTCCTTGGTTTCCACCACTTGGGGCTTGTTTTTCTCAAGTTTGCCTCGATCTTCGTGCCTTTTCCCACACTCTGACCTTTTCTCCCATTTTCCACCCTCTCGGGGTTGACTTTTCAATTGACTTTTGGCATTTTTGCTCGTTTTACACCTTTTTGGCCATTTTCGTACTCTTTCTGAGATGGCTGATGACATTCCACAGGGTGGGAGTCCTCCAGAGATGGACGTGGACCCCGAGGTCGAGCTTCTACCTCTTTGCGTTCAACCATTTGATCCAGTAACCTACAGGCTGGCGATACATGTGCTCCCCCCTGTCAGCCTCCGCCACTTCCGGAGCTATGCACGAGGCGCGCCACTAGAGCTTCTACTGCACGAGCCAGAGTCACATTTGTCCTTCAGTGCTTCTGAGGTACACTCTTCTCTGTTTCAATTTTTCGCAATGTAGAACACATAACTGCAATAGTCGATTCTGTTCTTTAACTACTTGACCCGGACACACCGATATATCACATGCTGTAGTTCATTCCACACCTGATATCTTTTTTAAATCTAGACACATGCACACACGATGCATTCTCAATCGAACAATTCGAACACACTGATGCATCATATGCTGTAGTTCACTGTGAGCACACCCACACCCAATATCTGCGTAGACTCGGACACATGCACACACACTGCATTTTTTATCAACTCCGAGCGCATTCAACGCTGTATTTCTAACACTGCTTTGTAACTATTTGTTTTGAACACAGGGAGATTCCTATGCCTTCTGGGGGTATGGGAATACTGCTGCCCGAGGTTGGTATATGGAGCTGCCCGTCGCGGTCCGTCATATTGTCGACCGGGCCGGCTTTGGGACTTTTTGCATGGGACTCTCACGCCTCACTGCGAGCAGGCCCCTTCTTGCTGCTTTGGTGGAGAGGTGGTGGGACACCACCGACTCCTTCCACCTTTCTGCCACCGGGGAGATGACGATGACTCCCTTTGTTTTCTCCATGCTCACAGGCATCGGAGTGGGGGGTGATCCGATCCCCTTTGACACAGATATGGACAAGTGGGACGCCGCTCAGCTATACTTGCTCGGCACTCAGCCACCTCTTGTCCGAGTAGGATTTGTGAGGTACTCGTGGTTTGAGGATCACTTTCGGATCCAGGCGCCTACTACTCGGGAGGAGGAGGAGCAGTATACCCGTGGCTTCATTATGTTCCTGCTGGGGACCACACTCTTCGCCGACCGGGCAAACACCGTCGCCCTCTACCTGCTAAGCGCATTAGTGGACGTGACACAGATCCGCCGCTACGACTGGGGTGGCGCGGGCTTGGCCACTCTTTATGGATATATGAGCTCATCCTCCCGCCTCAGCGGGCAGTTGCTTGGAGGCTATTGGCGAGCCTGGGAGGTACAAGTTCCCTTTTCTATCTTTTTAATTCTGTTTTTTTCATTATTTGTACATCACACACACTGCGCGCACCCAATCTGCTTTACACTGTTTTTGTACACTGCACACACTGCACAATATACTGCACGTACCGCACTCTGCTTTATCTGTATACTGCTTTGTCTGATAAACATACTCATATCTGTTCTGTTACATTCTGTAGTTATGGGTGCATGCCTACTTCCCCAGGCTTGCCCCAATGCCAGATGAGGAGATCCATCTCGGTGTTCCATTTTCTCACCGCTTCGACGTGAGATGCGAGCGGAGACCACGGGAGTCCTTCATGTTCTTCCACCGCTATTTTGACACCATCACCGTAACCGAGGTATGTCAAACATTTCAGTTCATTTAAGGTTTGCTTTATTTTGTACTCTCAATGTCAGTAGATAACAAACTGTGTTTTGTTTGCAGATCACCTGGCAACCTTGGGCCCCGTTGCCTGACGTAGTTCGGAAGCGGTATGCCGGTGCTCGAGAGACTGCCCGTTTCAGAGTTCTACTAGAGGGCCCAGTTTACCGCGCTTGGTACTTGGGTGAGCGCTTCTTGCGGCAGACCCTCGGCTTACCGGAGCAGGTAGTCCTGAGGCCGCCTCCCACCCATATGAGGCATACTGAGAGGTATACCTTTGAGGAGATGATGGATTATACGATCGGCTGGGACTCGGAGGGCTTTAGAGACGAGGGCGATTACGCCGAGTACATCTAGGCTTATATCATGCGGCCTTTGACTGGTGCTCGTTGAGCTAAGCGAGAGAGGCCAGCAGTGCCAGCAGCAGGAGCAGGGGCACCGAGGGCACCTCCGGCCCGAGGTAAGAGTCGGTCCCGGAGGGGGCAGGGAGCTGGATGGCCAGAGCTACCCATGACGATCACATGCCGAGGACAGGGTGGGGAGACTTATCAGATTCCCTTCGCTCCTCCTTCAGCTGATCATGAGCTTGTCGGAGTCTGTGGCTCGACCTCGGTATGTTATTACTAGACTTTGCATTCTGTACAGTCATTTCAATTCATTTGATATCCCGCAGAATACTAAAGACTTCAACACTTTTGCAGGCTTCCGTCGAGTACACTCGCCAGTCCTTGGAGTTGACAGCCTCAGCTGTAGGGATGTTGTAGCAGTGCATCGACTTGTTGACGATCTACAATATCCCAGTAAGTTCTTTCAAACGCAATCTTAGACTTTGCCCAATCTGTTTCATACATAATCTGATGCATCATACTATCAACACGGCACTTGATACACAGCGCTCACAGCACTGATACACTGTAGCCCACATACTGTTCACAGTGTTGCTCACGGCATTCATATACTGTACTCATACACTGCATTCTGTACTGACATACTGCTCACAGTATTCATATACTGTTTTGCGTAGCATGACTGATGCATTTGCTGTTTGTCCTTTTCAGGCCCCGTTCCAGATTCCGGCCACAGGAGGTGCTCCTGCTGGACCATCTGTTCCTGCTTAAAGAGGAGGGGGAGCCAGGCGGAGGATGACTATCCACAGCCGAGGCAGACACAGGCGCACCTGTGCTAAGAGCAGTTCACGAGAGCCTTTCCCCGATGATTCTGATGAGGAGGCGACGTCGTCCCAGGGTGAGGGCGGAGATAGCTCAGACTCAGACTATGGAGCCGGCGGTGGTGATCCTAGACCCTCGTCCAGGAAGAGGACTAGGATGGACTCCCGTGCTCGAGATGACTGATACTGATCCAGACATTTGCTATTTTTCTTCCTTTTTGCTCTGTTCAGACGCTTTGTTGCTTTTCCCCTCTTTTGTTTTGTTTATTTTTCTTTTTACGGGTAGTTTGAGCACATTGTACTGCCGCAGGCAGGTTTTACTTTCTCAAAACTATGTACTTTTTGCAAAAGATATAATGAAATGAAACAGCTGTTTTGTCTAAAAAAGTGTTACATTTGTACTTTTTATGCATCGCATCGCATTACATAACAATGTAAATGAGATTTGAACTTTTGTTTGAAAATTAAGCACTTGCATCATAATAATCAGGTAGTGAACCAACTAATGGCAAAAACAACTCGATAATCAAAACAAAGAACTCGATAAGCTAACCAACTGCAAATACAACTCGATAAGCAAAGAAAGGACTTAAGGAATGTAAAATACAACTCGATAAGAAAATGTACAACAACTCGATAAACAAATTGCAATAATAGGCACGACTTCGCAAAGTCAACATCGAAAGGCATTGGAAGTGGAATCAGTTACAAGTTCTCAGCATGTTCCATACATAATCAGCTCAGGGAACAAGAAAGAAGGCCATCGGCCAAAGGGAAAGGTCACCGGCCATAAGAAATGGTCATCGGCCACCATTTTTAGCCGATCGGCCAAAAGGGATGGTCGGTCGGCACTAGTTTTGGCCGATCGGCCAAAGATGGCAAGCACCTCCAGAATGTTGACACCTGTCTTCCACTCAACACCTTATCTTCTACAAAAGCCCCAGCTACGTAGCTTTCTTCATTTCAACACTGTTTTACATCAAAATGGAGGCATTTCTCATCCAAAGTCTCACAACTTGGATTACCACCTTAGACGGCTCGAAAAAGTTGAACTTCCGAGGCTTCGGCATTAATGCACTATTCACATTGAGTCGCACTCCGCTGCACCTTCCATTTCTCCATGCCACGACAAGGTTTTGGAACCCGGTAACACACGTTTTTAGTTTTGGCGGGCAATAGATGTGTCCTACTTTTGAAGACTTCCAAGCTTTGATGGAATCCGAACGCAACGAAGAAATCTTGCCCCAGCTTCGCTTTGGCCACACCCAAACCTTAGGACGAATGTGTGGGCTCACTATGCACGACGCTCGGTCATTGATTTGTGACAGAATGCTGGACATTCTGAGTTTGATTTGTCGGTTTTCCGATGCCGGTGACCGTGGTGACCATCATTGGCAGGGCTTTCGGCGACATGCACTTTGCTTGTGCATGCTGTCCTATTTCTTGCTTGCCCCAGGCTCAGGAGGGTTTAGCACTCGTTTGATCGAAGTTACCCAAGGCTTAAAAGAGGGCAAGAGCTGCGTTGCCATGACACTGGCCGAGACATTGATGGGATTAGATGCTTTCCATCGTCGGGAGACGACCAGATTCGCAGGGAGTCCACTATTGCTGCAGGTAATGTTTCCCACCTTGTCTTATATATATTACTCACATCACTCGTCCCTCAGGCTCGATTTTTCTCTCAACACCCTTTTCTCACTTTTCTCTCATCGTACATCTCTCTATTCTTTAATCTCTCATTTTTCATTCCTTCCCAGGTGTGGTTGATGGATAAGTTGCAGGTTGTGGACTCATGCCCAGCGTATTTAGCTCGCGGCTACTTCTTCCGACGATGTCTGGTCGATGCCTTGATGAGGGATGGTGGTTCGATTGGATGTGCAGTTTGTTCGCAGACCGTATTGCTTGGCGTTGTCCTTGGCTCAATCTACCGGTAATGAGCTACAGTATGTCTCGCCAGCCCAGGATTCAGTTGATCGGCTTGACACACTGTGTCTTTTACTTTCCGTTTCGATTCCAGCGCCAGTTCAGCCATGATCAGATTTGCCCGGCAGAGGAGATAGAATACCTAGCTGTATTTCTAGTCTGAGAGCTTCTGGCCCTTGCTCCCACTTTCAGTTACATCCTTTCTGATGAGTGCATAGATTGGCTCAATGAAGAGGCACAGATATGGCCCACTTTGGCGTCAGAGGCTTCGACCAGCTTTGGGAGGGGACGCGGGAACACCTGACTATGCCCTTGATTTATTTGCTTTTAATCAGAACTTTCAAGTTTTCTTTATGAATGTAATGAAAAGCAACTTCAATTTTGTATTCAAGAGTAGGAGAACTCTGTGTTGAAATCAATGAAATTGAAAGTTGTGGTACTGAAAATTTTCCGTTCGGTCCAAAAATGGTCTAAGTTGTAAAAAGATTAATTTGAGCAAAATCAACTTTTATTAAAACTTGTCAAAACCATTTTCGATATGGATCAGAACTGGACACGCCTAAGATCTGTCATTGAGATGCACAACCCCGGATTCTGGCAACTAGAAAGTTGCCCCTAGTCTGAATAGCACTGCACTGGAGATCACAACCGAGCTTTTGAATGCAGAATAGACAAAGATGACTGAAATGATCAAATGGACCAAGTTGATCGGGGAAGAGTTTATGGCTGGACTTCAAGATGAAGTTGCCTACGTATCCCAAGGATGGAAATCAAGCCTTACGTAGTTTGGCTCAGGTTCACTCGTGTATTAACCCTCACCTTTTACGCTCTAACTTTTGCCAAGGCCGCCCTTTGTGGGTTTTCAAGCTTGCGAGCTCAGTTTTTATCATTTCAATTTTTTTTTGTGCTCTAACTTTTGCCTAGGTCTCCCTTTCGGGTTTTCGGCCTAGCGAGCCACTCAGGGGTAATATTTCTTCAACTTGTCCATGTTGATCGGCTGTGAGAACTCTAGGCCATCTAGGTCCATCAGAACGATAGCTCCACCCGACCAGATAGACTTGATGATGTAGGGACCAGTCCAATTAAGTCTGAACTTGCCCCTAGGGTCGTGGATGAGAGCTCGGTCGTCTTTGAGCACCAATCTCCTTCCTTCAAATTCCTGGACTTAACTTTCTTGTTGAAAGCCCTGGCGATTCTTCGTTGATAACCCTGAACATGGTACAGTGCTTTCAGCCTTCTCTCATCAAAGAGCATGAGTTCCTCGAATCTGCTCTACTGCCAATCTGCCTCAGCTATCTGACACTCAGCCAGTGCTCGTAATGACGGAACCTCAATTTTGATAGGTAGAACGACCTCCATCTCATAAACCAGTGAATACGGAGTCGCTCCAGTAGAAGTTCTAATTGACGTCCGGTAACCCTACAGAGCAAATGGCAGCTTATCTGGCCAGTCCTGGTAGGTTTCCACCATCTTCTGTAAAATACGCTTGATGTTCTTGTTGGCAGCCTCAACTGCCCCGTTGGTCTGCGGCCGATACGTAGATGACTTGTGAAAAGCCACATTGTATTTTTCCAACAAGTCGATCACTTCTTTCTTGAAGTGGGAACCATTATCTGAAATGATCTCGTTCGGGACCCCATAGCGACAGATAATGTTGTTCCTGATGAACTTTGCAACATGTGAAGCCTTCAACACCGCATAAGATTGGGCCTCAACCCACTTTGTAAAATAGTCTATCGCAACCAGAATGAACTCATGCCCATTGGACCCCTTCAGAGTGACAGCTCCGATCACATCGATTCCCCAAACTGAAAATGGCCATAGCGAAGTCATATTGTACAGCTTCGATGGCGGGATGTTCATGCGGTTTGCATGGATTTGACATTTGTGGCATTGCCGAACAAAGCCGATACAATCCTCCTCCGTGATGGACCAATAGTAACCCTGCCTGAGGATTTTCCGGGCCGGCATCACCCTGTTCATGTGCGCTCCGCACTTTCCTCCATAGATGGCCTCCATTAGACGCTTCGACTCTTCAACCTCAACACACAGCTTATGCATTCCCAAATAACCTCTCTTATACAGTTTATCTCCACAGATGATGAACTGAGCAGCCATTCTTCTGATTGCCCTCTTGTCTTTGGCATTTGCCCCTGGTGGATATGCTTCTTTCTCTAGGAAGTTCCATACATCGTGATACCAGGGATTCTCATCTTGAACTTCATCCATGGCAGCAATCAGCTCGTAAGCCGGCACAAATTTCTGGTCAATGATGATCGGACGCATCCGGACTCCAAAAGGGATGTCTATCATAGAGGATAGAGTTGCTAGTGAATCTGCGAACTTGTTGTTCTCTCTTAGTAGATGAGCAAAGTTCAGCTTCTCAAACCGAGGAATCAGGAAGTCCAAGGTCTGGTGGTAGATTCTCATCTTTTCTTCTTTGACTTTCCTATCTCCTTTTGCTTGAGATACAACAAGGTTCAAGTCCCCGATGACGTCCAACCGTTTTGCCCCTAGTTCCAGAGTTACTTCTAGTCCAGCAATACATGCTTCATACTCTGCCTCATTGTTCGAGACTTTGAACTGGAGTTTGAATGCTAGAGGAATACGAGAATTATCGGGTGCTATCAGCAACACCCCTATCCGATACCCGTATTGGTTTGACGCTCCGTCAAAGTACATCGTCCAAAATTCTTCTTCGACATGCAGAATAGCCTCGTCTGGAAATAAGTACTCAACTGCTTCATCTCCCTCAACTGGGTGATCAGCTAGGAACTCCGCTACTGCTATCCCCTTTACTGACTTGCGAGTCACATACTTCAGATCGAATTCGGAAAGCAGAAGCAACCAACGGGCTAGCCTACTCGTAAGTGCTGGTTTCTCGAAGAGATATTTGATGGGATCTAATCTTGAAACCAACATTACAGAGTGAGCTAACAGGTAGTGTCGCAGCTTCCTGGTAGCCCATACCAAGGCTAAGCAAGTATTTTCCAACAGAGTGTAACGGGTCTCGTAATCCAGCATCTTCTTGCTCAGGTAGTAGATAGCTCTCTCCACTTTGTCCTCAAACTCCTGTGCAAGCATGCTGCCCATTGTAGTTTCAGTTACTGAAAGGTACAAAATCAACGGTTTCCCTAGCTTGGGCGGTGACAACACGGGTGGGTTCTGTAAGTATTGCTTGATCTGTTCAAAAGCAGCTTGGCATCGGCCGTCCCATTGGAATTTCTTTCCTTTCTTCAGGAGACCAAAGAGTAGTTCACCAGTCAAGCTTAATTTTGCAATAAACCGTATGATGAATTGCACTTTAGCCAGAAAGCCTCACACCTCCTTTTCAGTCCTCGGTGGTGGCATTTCTAAGATGGCCTTGATTTTAAAAGGGTCGACTTCGATACCTCTCTGTGTAATCAAGAACCCCAACATCTTCCCTGCTGTAACACCGAAAGTACATTTCTGAGGATTCAGCTACAACCGAAATTCCCTGATCCATTGGAAAAACTTTTGCAAGGCGGTGTAGTGGCCCTCTTTTTCTTTGGACTTGACAATCATGTCATCAACGTACACCTCAACTTCTTTGTGGATCATGTCATGCAATATCATGGTCGCAGCCCGTTGATATGTAGCCCCAGCATTTTTCAGCCCAAATGACATCACTCTATAACAATAGGTCTCCCACGGGGTGGTAAAAGCAGTCTTCTCCCGGTCTTCGGGTGCCATTACAATCTGGTTGTAGCCTGAAAAGCCATCCATAAATGAGAGCAATGCATGCCCCGCTGTGAAGTCCACTAACTCATCGATATGTGGCAGAGGAAAGTCGTCCTTCGGACTGGCTTTGTTCAAATCTCTGAAATCCACACATACCCGGATTCTGCCATCCTTCTTCGGTACTGGAACTATGTTGGCCAACCAAGTTGGGTATTCAGATACCAGCAGGAACCCTATGTCAATTTGCTTGGTGACCTCTTCTTTAATCTTGATGGCCCAGTCGGGGCTGATCCTTCTGAGCTTCTGTTTGACAGGTCGGGCCTCGGGGTCAAGAGGGATCCGGTGCTGTACAATCTCAGTATCGATTCCAGGCATGTCTTCGTAGGACCACGCGAAAACATCTTTGAAATCTTTTAATAAAGCGACTATACACTCGCGCTCCTCCGAAGACAACGTGGACCCGATCTGGACCAGCCGCGGGTCTTTCTCAGTACCAACATTAATTTGGATGATTTCATCAAACAGCGGTTTTACAAACCTCTCCTGCTCTTGTTCTAGCAAATATTTCAAAACCGGAGGAATTTCTTCCTCGTCGTTTTCATCGAAGTTTTGAAAGTCTGAATTAATGCAATAAATCAAGGGCACAGAAAAGTACTAAAAAGTCACAGCCACTTCGTTCTCATTAATCACTTCCAAGTCGCCTGATTCCTCTGTTACAATAGACTCAAAGGAAAAAGAGAAAGACGACCTAGACAAGACTATGGCATCCGGGTTGTCACCCCCAGAAATACCGGACTCAGACTCAGACGAGCTGGAACCTGATTTTGACCCTACGGACTCAGAGGAATCAGATTCCGGCTCACTACCTGATCCGGTGCTGCTCGATAAGAATCCCTCCTCGTACTGCCAGACGAGGGAGGGCACGATGGACGCATCCAAAATGTTTACAAATAGGCTCACAGCCGCTCCATTTCCAATCATAGACACTGAGAGATCATCCCCCAAGCACTCATGTACGATCGGAGGATCTGATAGTAGACTAGCCAGTGCTACCCCCATTTCAATCTCGGCGCTCTCGGAATCCACTTCCTTACACTGCTCAACCTCAGCTAGTGGGTCTATCTGCTCTTCGGGAACATCATCCCCGGATAATTGTAAATCAAAGAATATCTCAAAACCCGGCAGGCGTCTCTTCTCGGCGTTTAGCCATGACTCTGGGAAGCCGCAGAATGGAAAGTTTTCCCCCTCCCGGACGAAGCGTCTATTCAGGGTGCCCTGAATAGGTCGATGCATCAAATCAAAATGCCTCCCGGCCTGCTTAGCTCTGGCTCTCCCAGCCATCTCCTTGCCTTTCCTCACCCAATCCTCTTTGGTGGGCAGATAACCCAAACCAAAAGTATGTGGGTTGTGTGGCACTTTAGCCGATACTGCAATGCCCTTCCGGCCACTTCTTCCTAGTCCCATCCCAGGGATGTGCTGGAGTTTGTTCATGAGGTATACTGACTGAGCGCTGACATACACCCTTTTATCAACAGCTAAGATGTTCTGTACAAACCGGGCCTCGGCTAGGGTAAATCCTGATAGGAACACATCCTCCGCGCCATGCTCGATTTCCAAAACCGGTGTAGACACTTCTGGCGGTGGATAAATTGATGGATTCCCAAAAACTATAGCCACCCCCTTCCCGTGGGGGTATTTTAACATCTGATGCAGGGTGGAAGAGACTGCCTTTACCTGGTGCAGCCACGGCCGCCCCAAGAGTAGATTAAAGGTTGCAGGAACGTCCAAGAAATGAAAATCAATCTCGTGTTGTCCCGGACCAACCTTAGTGTGAATCCTTACGGTCCCCATCACCTCTCTTCTTGTATTGTCATACGCCCGTATCACCTGGGCAGTTGGCTCAAAGTCTGCGGACTTCAACCCGATTGCATATGCTGTCCTTGACGGGCATACGTTAATGGTGGATCTTGTGTCGACAAGAACTACTGGTACCCACTTGTCTCTACACTCCACAGAGATGTAGAGCGGTTTGTTATGGTTTGTGCCCTCAGGCGACAGTTCCTTGTCAGAAAAGGTCAACGTCGGGGAAGCTCCTCCCGGAAAAATCAATCCTACCAGCTGCTCGGGTGTGGTGTCTATTGAGAGTTTGGCTTTGTCCATTGCAGATAGGACAGCTTGTCTATGTACTCTTGAAGCCATCAGCAGTCCCCAGATGGAGATGTCTGCTTGTATTTTCTTCAGTTGTTTTAGCACAGCCTCTTCTTCGAGTAGCTTTTCTTTCTACTTGTCTGCCTCCCTGTCCTTCCCGGACGCTTCTGGTTGATCTAAGTGCAGGGGCTTGAAATACCGCCCGCTCCTAGTCATGTGATCAACTTCACCAATGTACCAGGTATCATCCGGCTGGTTACTCCCCCAGTCCTCATCTGTGTAGGCAAGACATAGGTCGTTATCTTCCCACAGCATGCCGTCGGCCATCAACAGGCAGTTATCTGGTTCCGTTACAACCATTCTCGTGCTCACAGCACCTTCTGTTCCCGTGCCCGCAGCATGCTCTGCTCCTGTGCACATAGCACGTTCTGTCCCCTCAGGGGCCTTGGCCTTTCTGACCCTCTCAGAATCTTCGACCCTTTCCCGCTTGTGGAGAAGTGGTTTGGAAATACTCTTCAGATCCTGGGAGACGCTAGTGATCCTCAGCTAGTCACCTAAAATGATACAAACACTCCGGTCGGGGGTGCCGGAATTAGCACTCCGATGGACAAGTTAGTTCAAACACTCAAGATAGCTTCTTTATTAAGTTCAGTGAAGTGTTTCTTACATACCTTTCTATAACCATTATTCCTGTATTTATACATGTTCAGATCAATCCTCGGGGCCAGGGCCTACTTTTTAATCATTGTCCTTTCTTTTATTTGGCCCTAAGGACTTACACCTATTCGGCACATATATTATATTCGGCTCCCTACCCTCGTAGGATACAGCCGATTAATATCAGTCTTAAAATAGTACGCACCTTATGATTTTTCCATATATTCGGCCCCCACAATTGCCCCCCGAACTCCCCATTGACGGAAGTTAATCGGCATGTTTGGTCTTGAATTGGAAAAGTTAAATAGGTCAGGCGGCTTCGCGTTCCCCAATATAGATGTCAGGATGCGCACACCTTTTCGTTCATCATTACACTTTCTCCCCTCAATCGTGCGTCTTGCATTTATTGTGATTTGAAATTTCAGTCCTTTCGAATGCACAGTTCATCGAGTATTCAAGACTCTTGGACCTCCAGCAGACATCCCTTTTCTGACTCGCATTTTCTGCAACTCTTTTCTGTCTACCCTCGTCTCCTTTGCTCCTCGTAAGTATTCTTCTCTTTTCTTTGCAATCCTACTTTCTGTTTATTATTTTCATGTTGGTGAACCCCTTTATTCCTCGTGAAAATGGCCAAACACTTGAAAGACCTCCTTTCTGAGGGTCGTGTCTCCAGATTCCGGTGACACTTTTCCATCCCCGACGATGTTCATCTATCTCTAGTGATGGACAACACTCTGGATATGGAGAGAGAGGATCAAAATTCAATCATTTTTCCTCTCCTATCCATTGCAGAGGGCGGGGTCCGTTTTCCCCTACATCCATTCCTTAGGGCCGTCCTCCGCTATTGGGGTCTGATTCCTTCTCAGCCCAACGTGAACTTTTTTCGAATCGTAATGGGGATCGTAGAGTTGAATCGGCACCTTGGGATCGATCTTGGGATTCCAGCCATTCGGCACTGCTATGCCTTAGCCAAATCTTCCGGTCGGCTTGGGCGGTACTTTCTTAGGGCCAAGGATACTGACCATCATTTGGTAACCATGCTCGCCAGTTCTGGCAAGCGTGTGGATGACGTAATGGTCAATATCCGAGGGAACTGGGAATTTGGCGAAGGCGAGGGTCGCCTAGACCCTATTCCCAGACGGAGGGGTGAACTAGGTTGCCGTGTGTCTCTTTGTGTTTACTGAACTTTTCTTTTACTCGGCCTTCCCTCTGTGTCTAACCCTTTGTCTTTGCAGGTAGTAATTTGAAGAAGATTCTGGTTTCTACCGACAACGCAGTCCTTGTGCAAGTTGCGACTGCACTTAGATACTTCGGCCGTCCAAACTTACAGAAGCAAGGGAGAGCGGCCTACATACTTCTTCGATACGAGCCTACTTACACTACTTTTTTGGCCGCCGACAATATTCCAATTCCATCCGGCGGTCAATAGCTTGCGGCTCTTATCTTCCCTAGCTTCAAGAGTCTCAGACAAGTTGGTCTCGAAGCTTCTGACTCGGGGCAAGACGTTGAGCCGGTGGTAGAGGTAGTCACCGAACCAGACATAGAGTTCGCTGAGGAGGCCGAAAAGGTTGACGAGGCCCTAAACTCGGCGTTTGAGGCAGCTAGACGTAGTCAGCCTACCTCACCGTTCACTTCGGGTCGGGCGGAGTTTTCTTCCGGGGATATTTTTGGAGGTTTGGGAGACCTACCCGGTAATTTTTTTGAAGGTATGGCTGGGGAAAGCCTCACGCAGATGGCTCGAAAGAAAAATGTCGAGCGTATGGCCGCCCGGAAAAAGGCCGAGGCCGCTCGCTCTGGGCCTGCCTTGGTTGAATCTTTCAAACCCGTTATTGAAGAGCCGGCTAAGATTGTTGCGGCCGAAACGGCGAAAAAGGTTGAACAACCGATCATCGAATGGTTGATTCTGGAAGAGCGGGGCAAGAAGCGTAGCGTCGAGAGAGAGGCCGATTTAGAAGATAGTCTTGCCGACAAAAGGCCTCGCTTAGAAGAATCAGACGTGGTTGTTCCTTTTATTGTTCAGCCAAAGATCAGAGACACGTCGATTGCCTCCGACGCATCAATCATTACCGACCCGATGGTAGCCCTGAGCCTGGCGGCGTCAGTCTCCCTACCAGCTGATAAGGCGTCCTTTCATGCCGTGTTGGATTTGGTGGCCATAGCCCTATCTGCACAGTCGACCCTTTTGGTAGGTGAACTTTGACTTGTTTTGATTTTGGTTGCCTATGGCATCTAACAATCCCAACTCGTTTTGCAGACGGTCGGCAGGATCGCCGACTTGGGCCGCCGCCTACATGATGCCCTTGAGAGGATTGACCATTTGCAGTCAGAGGTGGCCGATCAAAAGAGTAGGGCCGAGTTTGAGATGATGAGAGTTGCTATGGAGACTACGCGAGCCGAAGCCGAATTGGAAAGGGCTCGGGCTGCCGATTAGCTCCACTCTGATGCCGAAGATAGGGAGAACGCGAGCAAAGAATCGCTTAGGCTAGCCGAGGAGGTGCTTAACAAGATGGAGACTGAGTTAGCAGAGTTGAAGGCGGCCAAGGAAAAGGCAGAATCTGAGGCTTCTGCCGCATTCGAAGCAGGAAAAGGCGCCGCCTTCAAAGAATACGTAGATGAAGTCCCAAAGTTTGAGAATCGGGGGTTCAAACACAGGTGGCTCAAGGCCCTTGATGCCGCTGGGGTTGCATTAGCCTTGCCAATTCCTTATGAGCAGGTGGACGTTGAGCCACTTGAGTCTGACCCCGAGGATTGATCTGGGAGTCATTTGAATTTTATGAAATGCTTTCCCTTTTAATGTATTGTTTTGTTTTTAGGACTTTTGTTGGTTCCGAGTAGTTTTCATGTATAAATTGGCTACTGTCTGCGCTCAATTTATTAATGAAAATTATCTTCTTGTTTCACTACTAATGCGCAGTTTGTGATGTTATGTTGGTGTAGAATTTTTGCCTTTCACTACTTTAGATAGAATGATTACTCTGTTGACCTTTCTATGATTGAATATCATGGCAATCTTATCATTCGTATGTTAAATAGTTCGTTGGTATTATTCTGAAATGATTCATGGGCCGGCTGGGGAACTTAATCTGAATAGATTGATTAATCTGCCCTTGCCCCAGGCGGTGCATGATCATTCTGAAGTCGATTCATGAGCCGGCTGGGGCACTTAAGCCGAATAGATTGATAAATCTATCACGCCCTTGCCCCAGGGGGTGCATGATCATTCTTAAGTCTGTTCATGAGCCGGCTGGGGCACTTAAGTCGAATATATTGGTTAATCTGCTCTTGCCCCAGGTGGTGCGTGATCATTCGGGCGCCGGAGGAGTCGAACTTAGGAGTTTTGTCGATTCATGGGCCGACTGGGGCGGTTGTGGCCAAATAGATTGGTAAATCTATCACGCCCTTGCCCCAGGCGGTGTATGATGATTCTGAAGTCGATTCATGAGCCGGCTGGGGCACCTAAGCTGAATGTATTGATTAATCTGCCCTTGCCCCAGGCGGTGCATGATCATTCTGAAGTCGATTCATGACCCTTCTGGGGCACTTAAGCCGAATAGATTAACAAATCTATCACGCCCTTGCCCCAGGCGGTGCATGATCATTCGGGCGCCGGAGGAGGCGAACTTAGGAATTTTGTCGATTTATAGGCCGGCTGGGTGTAACAGCGCCCGCGTGGGACCTCGGCTACAGCTCGGACTCTCCTTTTGTGTTGCGGTTCTTAATCTTGAACGAAAGAGTCCAACTCTGGCAAATCGTTTTGAAGAAAATCAGATTTTTTGAAAAGTAGTACCAAACATGGACTGCTTTGCCAGATTACAGAGTCGCCACCTAAATATTTTAAAATGGGAAATTTAGGAAACCTTGACTCAGTGCCGAAGGCCACGTGTCCGTCATTACCAGATGTCTTGGCTCGGGAGCTTGGGTACGATCGGGGAAGGTCAGCTACGAGCACCCCCTTTCGCCCGGTCCGAAGACCGGCCTCTACTAACCGTGATATCCGATTTTGAAAACATTACATGCTCTTATACCGGTTATTAGCCTAGATTTACTACGTTATGCGTACAGCAAACAAGTATAGACTAGGTTGCCTAATTCGGAAATAATCATTGCATATCCGTTTGTTTTGAAAGCGTTTTGGGTTTTGCTACTCGCAAGTAGGCTAAAATACGAATTTCAATGAGTTTTCCAACTCAAGCAACCCAACCTCCACCCACAGGCATTCAAACAGTTTATCTAACATAAGCACTTAGCCGCATGGTAAACCTACTGTCATGTTAACATTCACACACATGCGAGATGCTAAAGCATAGATACTTACATCGTACTCCGTGCCGAAACAAAAATTAGTTAGCAAACATGCATGTCCTAGTTCATGTTAAAATGGCTAATGCAACACATACAGAGATGCAGTTTAGAGTAGGCTCGGCTAACCCTAAAATGGCATGTGAAATGCTACAATTATCACGTATTCAATTTAGAAATTGAAATACAATGCAGTTTGTATAATGTACCGAGCCCGGTGCATGTTAACGAATGCATGGATGCACGCATGCATTGCATAAGGTATGCTAAATATAAACGTGCCCTAATCTAACATCATAAGCAGGTAAATAAAAGGGAAGAAAGAAGTGGGGGTTGGAAGACATACACACACTCACCCACACTTATTACAAATTCGCCCTCGCCCGGAGAGACCAAATAAATATTACAGACCGAATAATAAATAAATTAATTATTACAAAATTTCTAATTATTTTACAAATAAATGCAAAATAGAAAAGGCCGCAGCCCCGCCTCGGGATACGCGAATGATGCATGCTCGAATCCGACTCGCCCGGAAAGTCCGCACCGTGCCACTGTTGCCTCTGTTTTACTGCCTTTTCTTCTCTGAAAACTGTCAAAGTCCCAGAGAACCTTCTATGAGCATTGCAAAACATCATCGGCTGGGAGGGATGGCCACCGGCCGTGTACAATAGCCACCGGCTGTCAATGATGTTATCGGCCACCCATATAGTGCCGGTCGGCACAAAATTCCTGCATGAGACAGTTTTGACAGCAGCAGCAGACAAGCAGTGCTTGGCATGAATTTTTAGGCATATGTAAGCATGGCCAATGCTTCCCTATCATGTTTGGGACTCAAGGGAGCATGACCCTTGGTTCTTGGGCCATCAATTTATGCATCTTGGTGCATGATAGCCTAAGGAACCAAGGTTGCATTTCAATGTCAATATGCATGCAACACACAAATGAGAACTAAGTCCCTATCATGTCAAGATCAAGGGCCTTAGTGACCATGAGTTGAGACAAGTTGCATCACTTGTAGTATGAACTCATCTTAACCCTTACACTTGGTTTGCCACCCCAAACCAAGTAATGCAATGTATGTTACGCAAACATGGCTCCATGATGCAACCTAATACTAAAATGCCAACATGCCAAATGTAATGCAACATGCAAGGTGCAAATGCAATGCAAACATGGGCAATTTAGGCGATAGGACTAACATGTAGTAATACTTAATGAATCAATTAAGCAACAAACATGAGGCAAGCATGCAATGGTGGATTTAACAACAATGGGGCAGCCCTCAAACCAACCCAAAACAGTGGCAAAACACCCAAGATTGTGACCAATGTACATGCCAATATGCAAACCAAATGGGGCCAAGTCTAGGGCACCAAAAGGGAACACTCCTCCATCATTACCAAGACCACTCATGACATGAATTATGTAAGCAAAAAAACAGAGTTCCATCATGCATAAATACACCCAAAAACCTTGGTATGACAGCCCCAAAATGCTCTAAACATGCAAGCATGCACAACACCCTTTTTAAAGCATAAGAGACCAATACTTCAAAGCATGAAAGGCATGACAAATGGAGACATATAAACCTGGTATAGGGACTGAAATAACATATTAAATGATTCCAAATCATCTAAATAACCTATCCAACGCGTATACATGGATCACATCCTCAAGGCTTACAAGCAACAATGCAAAGCAACTACATTAAGCATGCCAAAAATGGTAAAACCAGTGGCCAACAGACCTAAAACAAGACAAATCATGGCCAAAAGCTTCAATAAGTCAAGTCAAAACATGAGGATATACAAGGCTAAACCCATGACACATTTCTAGATAAAGTAGAGCATTACAAAGCAAGTGTAAGATGAAAAGCCCAAATGGAAAAAGACCCTTCTACAACACTGAAGAGGGACCAAAAATATGACTACTTTCAGTAGATGACAACCCCCAAATCAGTATACAAATATGCCAAAGATGCTATGCAAGAAATACGCCAACAAAGGGCTATAACATGAAGTATACAAAACATTCATCAAACAGCAAAAGACCCTTCATGGGACATGGAGAAGGGGTCAAAATATGGCCACTCTCAGTTCTGATAATGGCCGAAAAACAGAAGAAAGATAAGCTAAACAAACATGCAAAAATGGGGACCAAAGAGGGGTAATGAAGTAAGTCATACATGGAGGTCCCCAACAGTGGTGAGCCCTTCTTCAATGTTGAAGAAGGGCTCAAAATAAGCCTATTTGCAGTTTACATGATGCTCCAAAACAGAAAGCAAGATAGGCTAAAAGCTTGTGCAAGATTGGGGAATCTAAAGTAAAAAGATTACCCTTGAAGAACCTTTGATGAACAGCAGGTGCAGCCACTCTTCTCTGATCAAAAACAGCCCAAAAACTCAAGAATCAACCCTCTAAGCCCCTCAAGGTCGAAGCAAGGTGTAATGGTGTGTGTGTTGGTGCAAAACTAAGGTAAAAGTGCACTTTTAGGGTCCCAAACACACACCAAGGATGAGAGAGAGGGAGATATAGAGAGAGAAGATGTATATATCAGATGTATAGATATATATGCTCTGGTTTTTGGTTCAAAAGCTCTAACCCTAAGCAATGGAGAAGAAGAGCTCTTATATAGACAAAGTAAAGGCTCTAAGCTTCCCAAGGAAGCTAAATGAAAAGAGGCAAAGGGTGCAAATGGTCCAAGGCTTCTAGGAGAAGCTAAGACAGCTGGCCAAGCTTCCCCAAGAAGCTTGGCCAAAGGGTCACTCTTCTAGAAGAGGTTTGGGGCCAAAAGGCTCAAAAGGGTGCAAAATAGCCACATATATGCACGTGGAGCTGGTTCTGTGCATCCCAGCTGGCACAGCTGGTATGCACCAGGCTTGGAGGGTGCAAAGGGTGCAAACCGGCCAGAAAAATTGGTTGTCGGCCAAAATAAAGTGCCGGTCGGCACTATTTTCTTCCGGTCGGCAAAATAGAGTGCCGATAGATGATTCCAAGGTCAAAAAATGGCCGATGGGTATGCAAATTGAAGCCCCGGAAGTTAGCTTTCCAATGGCTCAAACCTTGTATTAAAATTCCTTCTATGGAAAAAGTTATGCCCATTTTGGTGAAGCCGCGCAGACTCGATCCAACCGGGATGATGCCCAACTTCAACCAATCATACCTCCCCCACCCGGACTTGGTTTTGAGAGATTCTTGAGTGCAGAATGAACCCCCGGAAGTCTTCTTTCCAATGGTTATGGCCTCATAGCTGAACTCCAAGTGTGCCGGTGAATAAGCCCGATTCAGTGAGGGCTGCTCGACCATCTTCTACCCGGATTCATGCCGAACCTCTTCTCTAACTTGATTTCTCCCCTCTTCTCCTCTTCTCTTCAACTTCAAACCCCTAAGCAAGGTGTTTTGAAATATTTTTCAAATATTTCATCTCTCTTTCATTCACTTCCACTTTGTCCTTGCCCGGTTTACCGAAAAGCGCAACATTTACCAAAATGCGAGCGTCGGAACATCGTGGGAATTTTATTTCAAAAAAATGTTTTGAAAGAGAGGTTTTTAAAGTCTAAAAACCATCCAAAATAATTGTGGTCCAAAACGGGGTGTGAAGTTGAGATTTGCCTCTCTCCTTGCCGAAGAAATCGAACCTGTGCCCTGCACATCTCTCAACACCGAGCAAACCATCAGTAGTGCCCAAGTCTTGTGGGCGGTCAAAAATGGGGTGTCTACAGTTGCCCCTCTTTGACAGAACTCGTAAGTCATAACAATGACGGGAGTGAGTGTCAAAGCCCAGAGACGACCCATTTTTGACGAGGCCGAAGACTTGGACAAACAAAAATACAAATGAATAAGTGGTTGTGCCCGCAGGCTGCCTACGTATCCCTTTGCAAGGAATCAAACCAGCGTAGTTCAGGGGCAGGATGCAAATGATATGCGGGAAAATCTTGAAAATTGGACTTATACGCTGCGCGAAGCCGGTTTGTAATTGGACTTATATGCTGCGCGAAGCCGGTTTGTATATAAAACAATGCAATGTACTAACAAGTACAGGTAAGGTGCACAAGGTAGCGCGAATGAAATGCTATGCTAGTAAAGATGCAAAGGGTGAACACACTCCAACCATGCTGGACTCGTGAGTTGGAGGAAGAACAAAGAAAATCAATCAGGAGCGCGTTCCACGCAACCTAAAGTAAATTCCAAACACGCTGAAATCGTGTGAGGAAGGGGACACTCAAACCACGCTGACATCGTGAGAGGAGGTCCAACAAACCGCCCAGTGCGTCTACAACGCAATTTGGGATAAATTCCAAACACGCTGAAATCGCGTAAGGAACGGGACACTCAAACCACGCTGAAATCGTGAGAGGAGGTCGAAGCAAACCACCCAGTGCGTCTACAACGCAACTTGGGATAAATTCCAAACATGCTGAAATCGCGTAAGGAACGGGACACTCAAACCATGCTGAAATTGTGAGAGGAGGTCCAGTAAACCGCCCAGTGCGTCTACAACGTAACTAGGGATAAATTCCAAACACGCTGAAATCGCGAAAGGAACGGGACACTCAAACCACGCTGAAATCGTGAGAGGAGGTCCAACAAACCACCCAGTGCATCTACAACGCAACTAGGGATAAATTCCAAACACGCTGAAATCGCGAAAGGAACGGGACACTCAAACCACGCTGAAATCGTGAGAGGAGGTCCAACAAACCGCCCAGTGCGTCTACAACGCAACTAGGGATAAATTCCAAACACGCTGAAATCGCGTAAGGAACGGGACACTCAAACCACGCTGAAATCGTGAGAGGAGGTCCAACAAACTATCAGGCACGTGCCCGGCGCAACCTGAGAAAGTCCTGGAGGACAACAATCCCAAACGCTGCTTAGCATAAAAGGATAAACAATAGAAGATAACTCAAGATGCAAATAAATGCAAGTAAGGTGTGCATGACAATACCAGTGGAAGAGTGCATTACAATGCGGGTGGAAGGGTGCATAACTTTGAAGCAGGCTTGATCTTGCGCTTGAGGTAGAGGCACACTCATACTTCGGAGCATTGGCAAGGCCCTGAAGAGGTACATCCGGAGTACAATAACGGAATTTGCTGAAGGTGAAACACACTCAGGTGCTTCGATTTTCCCTCTTTTCTTTTGCTTTACAGTCCGGAATCTACATAGCATCAGATAGGTCCTTGTTTTACAGTTCACACTTGACTCGGGTTGAACCCTGCGGTTTTTGAAAGAACAAAATTTTGTTTTGCACAAATGTGGGGAATGGCACAGCACTCTGAGCACAAAATGATTTTATTTTTGAATTGAGAGTGGAAATAAGTTTTCAACTGGGTATTGAGCCTACGACTGAACACAGCGCACCATGACTCAACAAAAGAAAACAAAGGTAAACAACCTAAGCACATCGAGAAACACTCGAAACAACTCAAAACAAGAATCGAGACAAACAAAACAAAAGACACGACACACAGACGTGTTACAAAGACGGGAGACCTCTCAGTTCGCGAGGAGCCAGTTCCTTCGGGTATTGTTTCCCACCCTTTCTCATTTGTGATTCTCACATCACTCTGGCACTCAATCTCTGTTTTTCTGAAAAAGCCATTTTCTCACTTTTTCTCTCAACGCACATCTCTCTATTCTTCAATCTCTCATTTTTTTTTTATCCCTCCCCTGGGTGGTTGGTGGATAAATAAGAAGTTGTGGGCACTTGCCCCTAGCATTCAGCTAGATTCTCTTTCTTCTGCTCACAACAGTGAGTTTCTCCCATAGAGGGGTTGTGCTACAACTGGGTGTGTAGCAAATCTGTAGCTGACATCGGTTGATGATGCTTTGCTGGGGAGTTTGGACGGGATCAGATCTATCCAAATGAGGAAGTGGAACATTTTGATCCATTCCAATTCGTGCTTCGCACTTGGCTTGATACCTCGCTGCTTAGAGGGTGGAAGAGCTTTCAGCCCTTTGTTGTTGACTTCAACTGTGCCCTCTTCCGGCAAGTAGAGTGCCCTTCTTGGCGAATGCATTGACAACGGGGAAAAGACAGGAAGCCTGACTCAACTGTGCCCCTAATTCATAATTTTGACCATTTTTTTAATTTTTGCTTTCTACTAAAACAATTTTGACCAATGTGAGAGTTAGATTAGCATACTTGTTCGATTTTTGATTTGAAATCATGCAAGTCAGGCTATGAGCACTAAAAATTTTCCTTTTTTAGGTCCAAGAAATGGTCCAGTTTTGGAAAAATGGAATAATTTTTGAGAGAAAAGTAGTCAACCTCATTAAAAATTCTCAAAAACTATTTTTGCAAACGGCCACTGCTCAACGAGCACGAAACCTACTCCTGAGATGCACAACCTCGAATCCAAAGGAAAACTGCCCCGTGCTTGAAGACATGCACACATGCACGCACACTTATTACAAAATTCACCCTCTCGACGGAGGGTCCGAAAGAATAATGCAAATCATCTAATTAACTAACTTACTAGCTAATTAATTATTACAAAACTTAACTAATTAAACAAATTAATTAAGCTACTAAGGCAGTAAAGAGGCCTCGGGAAGAGGGGCGAATGCATGCATGCTCGGCTTTGCTCGGAAATCTATCGCCATGTTCATACTGCCTCTGTTTACACTGCTCTGCACCTCTGAAAACTGTGCAAGTCTCAAGGATGCTTCTGAACCACTCTCTGAGCACTGTGGGATGTCATCGGCCAAAAGGCAAGGCCGCTAGCCAAGTGTAACTTGTCATTGACCATTTATGGGGATCTCGGCCAATAATGCATAGCCGGCCGGCACTGAAGATGGCCGACTGACCATCTCTCCATGCAGAATCCTATTTTGCTACAGCAGAGGACAGACAGAGCATGGCAATGCATTTTCAAGACAATGTTTGCACCACCACCCTCCTTATCATGTTTAAGACTCAAAGGAGTATGGTTCTCGACCCTCAGGCCATCAATCACGCATCTCGATGCATGATGGCCAAATGTGCACATTAATGTGAAATAGATGCACAAAACACATGAATGCCTCACACTCTATCATGTTGGATCAAGAGCATTGGCGACTAAGGATTGAGGGGCGTTTCGTCACTTTAAGTACGAACGTTCCTCACTCATTGTGTTTGGTTTGACACCCCAAACCAAACACAATGCAATGCATGTATGCCAAATACAATGCAACATGGAAAAGCAATGTTATGCAACCTAAACATGCCAAATGCAATAGGACTCAAGTATGCTCACAAGACTAAGGTAGTAAGCATGCCAAATGCAATGCAACCTAAGCATGCAAGTTAAGTTAATGTGACATGGGTACACCAAGTATGCAAAAAAGTTTTGTAATGCAACTAGCTAAGCATCATACAATATACCAAACATGCAAACATAATACAATACAAGCATGCAAATATCATGAAAGCAAACATGCTCAATGGACTTAAATTGAATTGGGCAGACCTCAACTATGTCAAAACAGTGGCCAAAATGCTATGGAAATGAGGACAAATGCACATACAAACATGCATGCCAATTGGCCTAACACTTAAGCATAAAAGGACAACTTTTAAGCACACTTAAAAGGAATGAAAAGCATGCAAATGTGACAACATTATATGCTCTGAAATGATGCTAGGAGTGATGCCAAATCACATAAACAAGTCAAGCATGGCATACCTGAAGCTTAAAGCCTAAGACTAGTCAAGGGACTTGAACCAAAGCTACACAAAACAGAGAGCATATGGCAAGCATAAGCCAAAACAGTCCTAAATCATGGCGGAGTGAGCCTAAACCATGCAATGACCAAAGCCAAAACAAGCTAAAACAAAGGGGCAAAATATGAGGCATACAAGGCCACAAAATAGGTGTTACACTACACCTAATACAACCAAACATGGCATGATTTAAACAACCAAAATCAGAGTTGTGGCATGTTAAAACAAACTCAAAAAGCCACTTAGATGTTATCTAAATGACCTAAGCATAGAGGCATGCACAATGACCCGATCATGGAGCATAAGACACCAACTCTTCAAGGCATTGAAAGGATGACAAATGCAAGCATACAAGCGTGAAATATGGACTGAAATAATGTAACAAATGATTCCAAATCACTGAAATGGCCCAAGTAAAGCATGTTAGTGACCTCAAGGCATAAAGCTTACAAGCTAAAATGCAAGGTAGCTATACAAAGCATTGCACATATGATCCAAACAACCAAAATCAGACCTCAAGCATGGTAAAAAAAGCTAAAATCTTCTCAAAGTTAAGTCAAAACATGTAAGCATGGTGGTCTAAACACAAGGTGCATGTTAAGGCAAATGAGGGGATTGCAAAGCAAGTATATGAAGCATGTAAGAGCCAACCAAACCCACCCAAAAAAGAGGTATATCATGCCAAAATCACACTAAATACCTACTGAAATGAGGTCAACATAGGCTAAGCAAACATGCTATTATGGTAAGCCAATAATGCAAGCAAATGAGACACAAAGGGAGGGGGGTGTCCCTCCCCTATTCAAGACCTCAAAACCACTTCTCCACCACTGAAAATCCTCTGGATTTTAGTGGTGAGAAGGTCAAATTGAGATGATTCCAAAGCTCCAAAGTAAAGGCACAAAACAAGGCCAAACAAGGACTAAGAGGGGGTAGACAACCCCCAACCAAAAAAAGACCTTAAACAATCATCTTAAGCATACAAAATCAGAACTTTTTATAGTTTATAGCTAAGCTTAAAACAATATGCAAGATAGGCTAAAAGCTCATGCAAGAATGGGGAATAAAGAGGATAGTTCTCACCCTTAAAGAACCCCTTCAAGAACACCACTCCAGCACCTCCTTCTGATCAAAACCAACTGAAAAATTCTAAAATCAACTCTTCTAGTGCCTCAGCAACCAAGGATAGTGTAATGGTAGGTGTTTATGTGCAATGGTAAGAACAAAACACACTTTTGAGCTCAAACACACACACAAATCCAGAGAGAGAGAGATATAGAGAGAGAGCTATATCTAACTTGTATATCAGATTTCTGGAACCCCTGGAAAGGGAGAGGAAGCTCTCCTTTTATAGAAATTCATATTTGGAAAGCTTCTCGGAGAAGCTAAGCAAGGCTCAAATCCCTCCATACACGTATATGGAAGGGGTTAATTGTGGATGCCAGCTGCACCAGCTGGCACAAAATATCTGCATAAAGCAGATGAACAGGGTTCGGCCAGCAAAATAGCCGATCGACCAACATAATGGCCGGCCGACCAAATAGAGTGCCGATCGACCAAAACCCTTAGCCGATAGAAAGAAAACAAGGCCGGTGGCCTCAGGCCATGGCCAGTGGGTAAAGGGGATGGCCAACAAGCCACTTCCTACCCTCAGGTGCAAAAAAAAAAAAAGCCCTTGGTCCACAACCAAGCACAAAACAGTCAAGTTGAGAGATCCTAAGGCAGGGTGCGCGGCCGAGACCTTCGGGAACTCAAAATGAACACGAGCATGGATGATCATCGAGTGTTCAAACGATGATGTCCAAGTCTTGAGAACGGTCAAAAATGGGGTGTCTACACGCTTATACCTCTCTTGTTGGTTAGAAACATTGGAACGTGCTTGATGTTTATACCACCCTCTGGTGTTTGCACCACTCTCTTTTCCCTCTCGTGCGTGGCGCGTTAGGACATTTTGGTTAAATGCATCTAGACGGATTCCAATGCTTATACCGCCCTTTGTTTCGGCTACGTGTTGTTTGGAATGTATTTCACTTGTTCTCACCCTTTTTTGTGACTCAGAACCTTAGGATGTGTTCCTAGGTTCACAGCATCTCACTCCTCGCGTGTGCCACACGTTGGGTTATTGTTTCATGCCTCGGGTGTGTCTAATGGTTGTGTTGTTTTTCATCTTTCCTACGTGATGTGTAGTTAAGATTGTATAATTTTCTCACATCCTTTCTGCATGAAATGTGATTTGGTTCATGTTGACTTGCTTATGTACGAGTTTGCTATAGCGTTTCTTTGCATAACATTTGCATCTAGATATTTCATTACAGTCTCATTGCATGATCATAAGTTATGTTCTGCATCATGCATATCATTTGCATCTTGCCCCAGAACTACGCTGGTTTGATTCCTTGCAAAAGGATACATAGACAGCCTGTAGGCGCAACCGTTTTTTGTTTTGATTGCTTGTTTGTCTAAGCCTTCGGCCTTGTCAAAAATGGGTCGTCTCTGGGCTTTGACATTTACTCCTGCCATTTCTTGACTTCCGAGTTCTGTCAAAGAGGGGCAACTGTAGACACCCCATTTTTGACCGTCCTCAAGACTTGGACGTCACCGTTTGAATACTCGATGATCATCCATGTTTGTGTTCGTTTTGAACGCCCGAAGTTCTTGGTAGAGTGCCTTGCCTTTGAGCCTTTGAAACTTGTCTGTTTTGTGCTTGGTTGTGGACCAATAGCTTGTTGTTTCAAGCATGGAGGAGGGGTGGCCTACTGGCCAGCCCTACAACTCATCGGCCATGGCTTGTGGCCATTGGCCATCAGTTGTGGCCAGTCGGCTACACTGATGGCCGGCAGCCATTTTTCTTCTTTTTCAGATATTTGTTTGCCAGCTGTGCCAACTATTGATCACTGATGCTCATCTCCATACACGTGTATGGAGGGATGAATACAAGCTCTAAGCTTGATTTTCTATATAAGGGGGGGGGGGTCTCTCCCCCATTTGAGGTGGTTACACAATTTGGAGCAAATTTCTCTCTCTCTCTCTAGAATTCTCTCTCTCTCTCTCTCTCTCTCTCTCTCTCTCTCTTCTTCTTGTTTTATGCTTGAAAGTGAGAATTCTCTACACTTTTGCACTTAGACCCTTGACTAAAAACCTTCATCTTGGAGCTGAGGTTCTTTGAGGTTTAGTTTGAGCTTCTAAGGCTGGTTTTAGCTCAGAATTGTGGCTGATTTTGTGCTGTGCTTCAAAGGCATAAGGCTTACCTCATTTAAGCTTTGTTTTAGTTGCTTGTTTTTCCATCTTTTCAAACTATTTTTGGCCTGGTTTTCAACTACAAAAACTTCTGTTTTTAAGGTTTAAAAATGGTGGTTTAAGGCCTTTTTGAGTTAAGGGGTGGTCCACCCTTCTTGTTGCCTAATTGTATGAGCTTTTGTGCCATATTCTAGCATATTCAAATCAAACTTTTTGGGATTTTAAACAACTAAAATTCAGAGTTATTTCAGTGGTAAAAAGTATGTTTTGAAGTCCCAAAATGGAGGGGTTAGCCTCCTCTCCTTGTGTCTAGCTTTCATGCCTAGTTAGCATCACATAGTAGCATGATTTTGTGGCTTAATTTAGCTTAATCTCAGCATGTTTTAGGCTCTGTTTTGCCATGTTTCAACTCTATCTTGGGTTGGTTGGAGCACTTGTTACTTGCTTTTTGTACTTGTAGTGCAATTATGCTTACTAGTCTAGCATGCCTAATGAGTTAGCCTATCATTCTAGCATGTGTTAGGTTGACTCCAGCTTGTTTTAGCTACTATTTTGACCTACTTTAACTCTGTTTTGGGTTGGTTAAGTCCTTTGAGGCTTGTTTTGCATGGCTATAGTGTAACGGTCTTCACTAGTCCATTGTTTTGAAGCTTTGAGCATGAAGTGTTTGAGTAGTTTGCATGTTATAGCATCATTTCACATATGATTTTAGTGTATATAGCTCTGTCACACTCTCACTTATTTCACTCTTTCATTGCTTTTAAGAGTTGTGCTTTGAGTCTCATTTGCAAGCTAACATGCGAGCATGTTTTTCTAGCCTTTTGTGCTTCAATCTTAGCATGTTTTAGCCACTTTTTTTGGCATGTTTTAACTCTGTCCAGAGCTGGCTTGGTCAATTGAGCTTTGTGTTGCATGCTTATAGTGTTGTGATCTTCACTAGTTTGATGCTTTAGGCTCTTAAGCATCACTTGCATGAGTTGCTTGCACACACTAAAAAGTCTGCAACCTCTCCCTATTCTTCACTTTTCGCTTTGTTTTGAAAGTGGTCTTGAGCCCCTTGTAGGCTTAAGTGTGGAATTGAGGCTCTTATGCCTAATGGTTTGAATCCTCTCTTGAGGGTTTGTACTAACCAACAGCATGAGGCCTCTTTCATGCTCAAGGTACTTGTGGCTTAGGCCCTCTTTCCAATTAGAGGACTTTCACTTTGGGACTTAACCGGTTAAAGGACTAATCGATAATGTAAAATGTGTAAACAAAATTAACCAAGTAAAACTTGAGCAAGTTAAGCATGTTGTGTTGCATTGCATGTGTTTGGATCGGACGTTAATCCAAACACAAGAAAAATGGGACATCTCATACTCAAAGTGATGAAACGTGCAACTTTTCTTGGTCATCGTCACCCTTGATCATGCATGATAGGGTGGTGGTCCTTTGAGTCTTATTTGTACATTCATTAAGCTTGTACAAGCTTGACTCTTTGGCCATCATACATTGAAAATGCTTGATTGGTGGTTTGAGAGCCAAGTGCTATACTCCTTTGAGCTTGAGAAATGATAAAGAGGATGGCAGTACACACATTCCTTGAAAAATACAATGATTTGCCTCTGTTTGCTCTCTGTTGCAGCAAAAAAGGGAAGTCCAGGAAAGCAGTGGCCGACCGGCCACATGTATCAGCCGACCGGCCACCAGTAGTGGCCGATGGCCATCATTTGTAGCCGATCGGCCATCAGTGAATTTTGCATCAGTGTGTTCCTGAGATGGAGTAGAGGTGTTCTGGGAGTTGGCACAATTTTCAGAGATCAAACAAGTGCAAACAGAGGCATCTAAAGGCAAGGTGGTGGATTTTCAGGAGGAAGCCAACCGAGCATGCATGCATCCCTCCCCCCCGAGGCCATTTCCATTTAATTGCTTTAATTAGTTAAAGTAGCTAATTATTCAATTCGAGTATTGTACTTAATTAGTTTGTGTAACTAGTTATTCAAATCCAATTTTTTGTAATTAATTAGCTTAGAATAAGTTAGTTAATTAGTTATTCAATTGTGTTGTAATAATTAGCTAGAATAGTTAATTAGTTTTGTGTTATAATAATTAGCTTAGCTTAGTGTAGCTTAGCTTATTCATTCAGACCCTCCTTCGAGAGGACATAATGTTGTAATAAGTGTGCGCGCGTGTGTGCATGTCTTCCAACCCCACGTCTTGCTCCTTTTTATTTAACCGCTTTCGATGGTTAGTTTAGGGTTATTTTCAATTAGCATACCTTATGCTTGCATGTTTGCATCATTCATTTGTCTTACATGCACCGAGGCTCGGCGCATCATCCAAACTGCATTGTATTTCAATACTTATTTGAATACGTGTTTCAAAGCATGCTATCAAAATTGTTGTAAACAAACATGTTAGGTAGCTGAGCCTATCTTAATTGCATTATTGCATGTGTTGCATTAGGCACTTACCATAGTTATTATCATGCATCTTTCTAACTAATTTTTGTTTTCCTAGCTTGGAGTACTAGGTGAGTTTTATGCTTTAGCATACTTGCATGAGTGTGAGTGCTGCCATGTTTCGCGTGCTGCCATGTTTCGCATGCTTGCCATGAGGCTATTTGCTTAAATGATTAACTGCATGAATGCCTGTGGATGAAGGCTTTACTACTTGAATTGGAACAATTCAATAAATGTGAGTTTTAAGCCCAATTTGTGAAGTGGCAAATCATGTTTTAAGCCTATCATGTTTGATGGCAAATTCGCATTTTAGCCCACTTGCGGGTGGCAAATTTAAACCATTTTCGAAAACAAACATGAGTTGTTTTGTTCCAATTCTTGCGACTTAGCCTATACTTGCTCGTGTGTGCGTCACATAGTAAAGTTAGCTAAATAACCGGTTAAGAACACAAGAGGTTTATAAAATAACATATCATGCTTAGTAGAGGCCGATCCTTTGATCGAGTGAGCGGGGGTGCTCATTACTTGACCTTCCCCCCTCGTACCCAAGTTCCCGAGCCGAGGCAACTTTGGTGATAACGGACACGTGGCCTTCGGCACGAGTCAGGATTTCCTAAATTTCCCAAAAATAAAATATTTAGGTGGCGACTCTGTAATCTGGCAAAGCAGTCCATTTTTGGTGCTTTTGATTCAAAATCAATTTTCCAAAACAATTTGCTGGATTTGGACTCTTTGGTGTTTATCAGTCTCACATTGCACTTTGTGAGATTAGATTCAGAATCGTGATAGGAGTCCGAACTGTAGGACCAATTCGAGCCTCTCCAAAAGGGAGAGCGCAAAGAAAGTCGAGCTACATATACTAATGGTCAGACTAGTAATCAAAATTATAAAAGACCATCACCGATACCTCAGTCATGGTATGAGCCTCTCTCGAGGCCTGTGGTAAATTAAAATATCTCATTACCTAATAGTGAAGCCATACAAATTAGTGGATCTGGGCCAACACAAGAAAATGGCATGAGAATGTTTCCAAATCCCATGTTCGAAGCCATGCCTGGCACAAGGGGGTTCACTAATCCTCTGTTTGAATTCATACCCGGGGGGTTGGAAAGGTTTCCTACGGCTGGGAGAGAAACAACACCTGTTCCTCCTATTGCAGCATCTTTCGCAGGACAGACTCAGAGAGGTCAACCATACCCTCAACGGCAACCAGTACCACAGGGACAGACAGTCCCAAATATACCTCCCTATGGACCAAGAGGACCTCAAACACATGGGTTTCCACCAAATCCTGTGTTTGTTCCTCCAGTAGTAGTCCAACAAGCACAGAATACGGTTCTTAGGGACCAAATTCCTGATATTGTCAAAAAAATGTGTGGACCTATGGCTCAGGGGGTTCAGACTCCTATGTATAGAAAGCCATACCCAGAATGGGTGGATAGGGTGCATGAATACCCAAGAGGGTTTACAATACCAAATTTTGCTCTCTTTTATGGAAATGGAAACCGGTTAACAATAGAACACATTGCTAGGTTCGCAGCCCAATGTGGTGAATTTACCAATAATGACTATATGAAGTTAAAACTCTTTCCAAATTATTTAACTGGGGCTGCCTTTGTATGATATATTAACCTTACACCTAGTTCTATCCAAACTTGGCAGTAAATGGAGGACGCATTTCATGCCCAATTCTTCCAAACAGAGCCTGAAGTTTCCATGGCAAATTTGGCAAGGTTGAGCCAAAGGCCTGATGAGAAGGCTACTCAATTTATTGCCAGATTCAATAGGGCACAAAACAAGTGTAGGGTCATTCTACCAAAGCCTGAATTTGTGAGATTGGCTCAAAATGGTTTAGAGTTTAGACTTCCAAAGAAGTTCAATTCAACTGAGTTTCGAGACTTAGTGGAATTAACCTATAAAGTGCCTAGATAAGAATCTTTACTTGAGAAAGAACAAGATCGAAGTAATGCATCATATAAGACTTATTATAGGGACCCTAATTATGAAATTGATGTAATAGAGATCATAGGGAAAGAGCCTATGACTTGTGAGGCATTAATTCATAAGGACACTACAATGGACCAGCAATTTAAAAAGAAAAATCTTCATAGGAAGTATTCTTTTGATTTATCAGAAGCAGATAACATTTTTGATCATTTGCTTGCAGCAAATTTCCTCAAGTTACCAAAGAGTGTTAAGATCCCTACCCCAGAAGAACTTAAAGGGAAAATGTATTGTAAATGACACAATTCATAGTCTCATTCAACTAAAAACTATATTGTTTTTCGGGACAGGATCCAAGAACAAATTCGAAAAGGGAGTTTAAAGTTCCCAGCCAAAACAGATAAAGCTATGGGAATTGACACTAACCCATTCCCAGAGATTGGGGAAGTTACAGCCAATGTTGGCGTGCCAGATTTCCAAAACCTATCCTTGAAGGAATTAGAGGATGTTAATGTGCCAATACATGTTGCCAGCCAGACTGCTTTCAAAAAGGATACCAGAAGTTCACCAGCAAATGGACAGAGCTTTGCAGGCCAAAATGATGACTCTAGTGAGGAGGTGCTGGATGATGACTCTCTTGAGGCAGCTGTCATGCAAAGGATGTGTCTTAGATTGTAGGTTAAGTTACAAATGGTTGAAAGGGCTCCCAATTGATGGGAAACAGTATTATAAGGATGTACAGAGACGTCCTAAGTCAACCAATACCTACAACAAGAGAGGCCATACCTAACAAGGGTAAGATCACAAGAGACGTCCCAGACAACAGCCATTCTTAGCTAGATCACCAGCCATTGGAATACATTCCAAGGGTAAGAGACCTCTGCATAAGTTCAGAGCACCCAATTACTACAGGATGAAAGGTAATTATCCTGAGAGAAGGCCTGAATCGGGGTCAAGTCATGGAACCAGAGCCAGTAATTGGCCTCCGAAGTCAAATTTGAACAAGAGACAAGGCAATTACCCTGAAAGAAGGCCTGAATTAGGCTCAAGATAGGGTGCCAGAGCCAATGAATGGCCTCAGAAGTTAGCTTTGAAGGTGGTTTCAAAGACTGGGAAAGCAAGTTCAGCAACTGAATCAGTGAGTTCATGGGTACCTGGAGTGGCAGACTGGTTTGTCATGCAGAACAAGCCTAAAGAAATACATGCACAGAGAAATGTCTTTGGAGACCAGGGCAGAATGATTAAACCTCCCTTGGTGGCTCTAAATAATTAGGTATTACTCAAGCACCCAAAGACAAAGGAACCAAATATGGTTCCAGTAATCTCTAGGTCTCAAAGGAGAAAGATCCAGCGAAGGTACACCATGTACCAAAAGGATCTGAAGGAAAGTGGTGAAAGTTCTTCATTGGCCCAGCCAAAAGGCCAAACAGAGGAGAAAGAAAGTCCAAAATTGTCTCATTAGAGCAAAAGAAGTGTCAGCAGAGAGTAGTTGGCTACGGTTCATACTAAACTGAAAGTCAATGAAAGATTCAGCTTAGCAGGTCTTGAAAAGGCCTTTATGGAAAACAACAGTGAAATAGAAGGGGAAGTTAAACTAGGCCAAAGGAAATAAATTGCCAAAGATGAGATGTTTGAGGCCTTCATGGCTGAACAGACCTTATTGGTCAAGAAGCCAACATGAGTAGACCACAAACAAGTTGATTCAAAGGAAGTCACCAGTACTGAGGTACCAGAGTGCAGCGTGGAGGATGCTTCCGAAATAATTGAACAAGTTAGTTTGGAAAAGGAACAAGTGCAGCCAGCAGTTCAATTTGACCCATTTCCTCCAGTGTTTGTAAATATGGTATATATATTGCCACTAGAGTTCCAGGTTAAAGATAGAGACCAAGAAGGTCAGGAAGATGACCTATTCCAATTCCTAGTGAAAATTCACATGTTAGCATGATTCAAGATGAGTCTGAAGTGTCTACACCAATGGAGACTGAAGATGAAAGTGAGGAGGTGAGTTTTAATCTCTCGTATCCTTTCGAGTATCCTATAACATCTATGACGTAACACGTTAAGCCCTTGAATATCAAGGCTTATTTCGATGGGATACAAATGAACAGGGTGTTAGTGGATAATGGGGCAGCTATGAACCTGCTTCCGAAGTCCTCCTTGAAGAAATTGGGAAAAGGAAACCCCAGATTAATCCCAACCAGCATGACCATTGCTAACTTCGCTGGGGATAACCAGATGGCTCAGGGTATCCTGCCCATCAACCTGAGTGTGGGAACCAGAGATTGCATGACAACATTCTTTGTTATAGATAGTAATGCCAAGTATAATGCTTTACTTGGCAGGGATTGGATCCACACCAACAAATGTGTGCCTTCCTCTCTACATTAGAAGATAATGATGGCCTTACGTAATAGAGAGACAGAGGAGATCAATGCAAACCCTCAACCCTTTATCGCTTGTGTTGACTTTGCAGAGACCAAGTTGTATACTGAAGTAGTGACACCACTCAGTATATTGAGAAAACCTGATGGATCAGTCGAAGTGACGGCTGATGAGGAAATAACACACCTGAAGCACTTAGTGCAGGGGAGTGCTGATCAAGAATTCGATATCAAGGATGACAATGATGCCTGGTTGTAGGCAAGAAGATGAGACCCAAGAAGGAAGACCCTTGGCTTTAGTTAAGTTTTCAATATTGGATATAAAATCAATAGTCCGGAAGGTTCAGGAACAAGAGAAGGAAGCCATGGTAATTGGCTGTAAGCAGGAGCAATAACAAGTCAGGCCTTTGACCCTTGATAAGTACTGTGCATTGGACATCGAAACAAAAGTCTAGAAAATATAGGAAGAAGCAGCCTTATGGACAGATTTTGTCGATGAGAAAGAAGGGAAAGATGTTGAACTAGAGAAAGTGGGAGTAGAACAAAGCAAAGAAGTTGCTTCAAAGGCAGAAGAAGTCAAAAGAGAAGCATTAGGAAGTGCTCAAGTATAAGACCCCTTGGAAGAATTCAATTTAAGGGAAGGTTTTGCACAGCAACCCACTTATATCAGTGCTTGCTTGAGTTCTCTTGACAGGAACCATTTATTAGTAGTCCTAAAGAAAAATAAGGATTGTTTTGTGTGGTCTTATAATGAACTGCCAGGATTGGATAGGTCATTAGTGGAACATAAGCTCCCTATGATGCCTAACTTCAAATCTCACAAACAAAAACCAAGACAGATGAGCCCTGAAGTGGTTCAGAAAGTAAAGGAGGAAATTCTTCAACTTCTTAAAGCAGAATTCATTAGAACGGCCAGGTATGTTGAATGGTTGTCAAACATTATGCCTGTAGTTAAAAAGAATGGCAAGATGAGGGTATGCATTGATTTTAGAAATCTGAATTTGGCAACTTCGAAAGATGAATACCCCATGCCTAT
Organism: Camellia japonica; assembly: GCA_030407325.1. Taxonomy (NCBI): domain Eukaryota; kingdom Viridiplantae; phylum Streptophyta; class Magnoliopsida; order Ericales; family Theaceae; genus Camellia; species Camellia japonica. The sequence goes on along the minus strand of JAPPVO010000036.1, from coordinate 16,193,102 downwards.
AGTGGATCTATTAGTAGATATTTCAGCAAGGCACGGGATTTTGTCTATGATGGATAGGCATTCTGGTTACAACCAGATCTACATTGCAGAGGAGGATGTCCACAAGACAGCATTCAAGTGTCCTAGGAATATTGGCACCTTCAAATGGGTAAAAATGCCATTTGGTCTAAAGAATACTGGGGCAACAGATCAGAGGGAAATGAATACTATCTTTCATGATCTTATTGGAGGATACCTAGAGTGTTACATTGATGATATTGTTATAAAGTCCCAGTCCATGAAGGAGCACTTGGTTCACTTGGTAGCAGCTTTCGAAAGAATGAGAAAGTTCAAGTTAAAGCTTAATCCTCTCAAGTTGGTGTATTAGCTAGAAACTTCTTGGGGTATGTAGTGCACAAGAAGGGAATACATTTGATCAGAATAAAGCCAAAGCCATCATTGAGGCCATGCCTCCATCAAGTAAGAAAAAGTATAAAAGTTCCTTAGTCAGGTTAATTTTCTTCGAAGATTTATTTCTAACACTGCAGGGAAAACTAAAGTATTTTCTTCTTTATTAAAGTTGAAAGATGAAGAGAAGTTTGTGTGGACAGCAGAGTATCAAACTGTTTTCTAAGGAATTAAAGCCTACTTGGCCAAGCCTCCAGTGCTGATACCGCCAAAGAGTCACAAGCCTTTGAAGTTATACATTGCTGCAATAGAAGATTCATTGGGAGTTTTTCTAACCCAGGACAATGAAGAAGGCAAGGAGCAAACAGTTTATTACCTTAGTAAGTTTTTAAATTCTTGTAAATGTAAATACTCAGCTGTAGAAATGCTGCGCCTTGGATTATACTTTGCAGCAATGAAATTAAGATATTATCTTTTGCCTACTATTGTCTCGATAATTACAACCACAGACTTGGTTAAGTATATGTTATCTAAACCAATGTTGCGATAAGAAATTGGCAAATGGATATTAGCTTTGTTGGAGTTTCATCTAGAATATGTCCCCCAAAAGGTAGTAAAAGGACAAGTTTTGGCTAACTTCTTGGCAGATCATCCATGTCAAACAGAAAGCCAGGAGATAATAGATCTTGGTATGATCAATGTTGAGCCATGACAGATGTGGTTTGATGGATCAAAAGGTAATGGTTTGATTGGATTTAGTGTTATAATTAAATCACCACAAGGGGTAGAAACCACATATGGTTTCAAAGTGGATGAAACTACTTGTTCCAATAATCAGGCTAAATATGAAGCTTTAATAATGGGACTGCAAATGCTTATTGGATTACAAGCTCATGCAGTTGATATATTTGGAGATTCTCAATTGGTAGTCAACCAAGTAAAAGGAATTTTCAAATGTCAAAGTGCAAGCATGTTACCATATTATGTTGTTGCATTACACTTGCTTTCTCAGTTTCAGATAGCAAATGTGACTTATATCCCAAGGTTCATGAATAACAAAGTCAATGATGTAGCTCAGAAGGCTTCGAATTTCAAAATGAGGGATGACACTCAATTGAACATAAGTCAAGCTACATATCAGAAATTAATACCACCTTTAGCTAAAAGGAATGTGGTGTTGGAAGTCAATCATAATGACTTACAGGATCAAGATTGGAGGCATCCAATAATGCTTTACTTAACTGGCCCATCTTCGAAAGCTAGCAGAAAAATTAAATTACAGTCTATGCAATACATAGTGTATGGTAATGCTCTTTACAAAAGGGGAGCAGATGGGTTGTTATTGCAATGTCGTGGGCCAAATGAGGCATTGACGGCCATGGCTGAAGTCAATGAAGGCATTTGTGGTGCCCATCAGCCTGGGGTGAAAATGAGGTGGTTGCTTCGAAAGCATTCTTACTATTGGCCAACCATCCTTAAAGATTGTATAGAGTATGCTAGAGGTTGCCAGGCATGCCAAAAGCATGGCATGATAAGACATGTACCAATAACTAATCTGCATGCAGTTAAGAAGCCATGGCCATTTAGAGGTTGGGCCATGGATATGATAGGGAAAATACATCCACTCTCTTCGAAGCATCATTGTTTCATCCTAGTGGCTACAGATTACTTCACTAAGTGGGTTGAAGCTGTGGGGAAGTGGTTTGGAAATACTCCTCAGATCCTAGGGGATGCTAGTGATCCTCAGCTAGTCACCTGAAAATGAATGAACACTCCGGTCGGGGGTGCCAGAATTAGCACTCTAACGGACAAGTCAGTGTATACTCTCTTGATTACTTGTATCTTAAGTTAAGCATACTAGTTCTCACATACCTTTCTCTGACTGATGATCATGTATTTATATTATTCTCTTTGGGCCCTAGGGCCAGGCCCATCCTCGATCCTTTACATGTACTTCTACTCGGCCTTTGTTCTACTGATTGGAAAGCCGATTATTTTATTCGGCTCTTCAATTGACTAGGATCAATGCCGAATAAAGATTATGTCCCGGACTGGACTCGTCCATTCGTCCCTATTGATCTAATTAAATTCAGCTCCAACAATTGCCCCCCAAACACCCCACTAGCATCAGTTAGTCGGCGTGCTTGGCTTCGAGCCTGGAAAGTCAAAAATTCAGCGGTTAATCCTCCTCCCAATGCGTGTCAGAACGCGTACATGCTTTTTGGTCATTATAACGATTTCCTGCCCCTTCGTACACTGCCTCCATTTAATGTGATTTAAAATTGTCTCTTTGAATGTATGATTTGAATACTCAAAAATATGAACCGCCTTCTAATGCAACTCCTTCACATCTGAAGGAGCTCCTTTCAGCGGATTGAATCTCCGGCTTTCGATGCCATTTTTTCATCCCCGATGACGTCCATCTGTCACTTTTGGCAGACAGCACCACTGATATGGAGAGGGATGATGAGAGCACAATCATCTTTCCTCTACTGTCAATTGTTGAGGGCGGAGTCCGCTTTTCCTTTCACCCATTTTTTAGGGTCGTTCTTTGATACTGGGGTCTAATCCCTTCCCAGCCCAACGCAAATTTTTTCGCATCATAATGGGGATTGTAGAGCTAAACCGGCGTCTTAGAATTAATTTAGGTGTACCCGCTGTTCGGCATTGTTATGTCCTAGCCAAATCTATTGGCCGGCTAGGACGCTACTTTCTTAGAGCCAAGGATACTGATCATCACTTAGTGACTATGCTTGCTAGCTCTGGCAAGCATGTCGATGACGTGATGGTCGTTGTCCGAGGCAATTAGGAATTCGGTGAGAGTGAAGATCGCCTAGACCTCGTGTCAAGGCAAAAAGGCGAACTAGGTGGCCGATTAGATCCCTTTTGTTTCTGTTATTACAATATCTGTATTTGGCACTATATACATCTAATCGCTTTGTTTATACAGGCAGCGACTTGAAGAGAGTATTCTTTTCAGACGACGACGCTGTGCTTGCAGAAATTAAAACCGTGCTACAGTTCGTCGGCCGTCCAAACCTTCAAAAACAAGGGAGGGCGGCCCACATTCTCCTGCGGTACGAGCCGACTTACATGGCATTTTTGGCGGCAGACAACATTCCAATCCCGCGAGGCGACAACCATCTTACAGCCCTTATCTTCCCCAGCTTCAAGAACTTAATGCAGATTGGTTTAGAAACATCTGATTCGAAACACGTAGAAGAACAAACGGCCGAACCAATCGCCGAGGACCCGGACCAGTTGGCAGCGGAGGTTGACGAAGCTCTTAACTCGGCCTTTGAGGAAGCCGGACTCAACTCGTCCGACCCTCCGTCCACATCAGGCTGAGGGGGCGCCTCCTTCGAAGATATTTTTACAAATTTGGGAGACCTTCCCGACACTTATTCTGAGGGTATGGCTGGGGAAAGTCTCACGCAGTTGGCACGAAAGAAAAACGCCGAACGCATAGCTGCCCGACAGAAAGCCGAGGCCATCCGTTCTGGACCTGCCCCGATTGAATCTTTCAAACCTATTATTGTTGAAGAAACGGCTCAAGTTCATGTGGCTGAGACGGAGAAGGATGCCGAACGGCTGATTCCAGAAGATCGGGGAGAAAATGTACCGCTGAGAGCGAGGCCGACTCTGAGGAGAACCCCGTTGATAAACGGCCACGCTTAGAGGAGTCAGGTGTGGTTGCTCCTTTTGTTGTTGAACCAAAGATAAAAAAACATGCCGACCTCCTTTGAAGCATCGGCCTAGAAAGATCCAACTGTGGCGTTGAGCTTGGCTACGTCGGTCTCATTGCCGGCTGACAAGGCAACCTTTCGTGCGGAGCCAGATTTGGTAGCAATAGCATTAGCTGCCCAGTCGGCCCTTCTGGTATGTGACTTGATCCTAACTCCTTGTTTTGGTTTGGTTTGCAGATGGTATTTCTTGGTATGTGACGATCCCAACTCCTTGTTTTGCAGACGGTCGGAAGGATAGCCGAAATAGGCCGCCGCCAGCATGATGCCATTGAAAGAATTGGCCGTTTGAAGTCGGAAGTCGAGGGTAAGAGAAGCAGAGCCGAGTTCGAGGCGGCGATAGCCACAATGGAAAGTGCACGAGCCAAAGCTGAGAAGGAGAAGGCGCGGACTACTGACCAGCTCAGATCCAATGCCTAGGAGAAGGAAATGCGAGCGAGGAATCGCTTAAGTTAGCTAAGGAGGTGCTTGCCAAGCTGGAGGCCGAATTGGAAGAGTCGAAGAAGGCTAAGGAAAAAGCTGACTTCGAGGCTTCAGCGGCGTTCGAGGCTGGAAAGAGCGCCGTCCTTGAAAACTATGTAGAAAAGGTCCCCAAATTCGAGAATCGGGGATTCAAACACGGCTGGCTCAAAGCCCTTGTTACCGCTGGAGTGACATTGGGCATGCCAATTCCATACGAGCAAGTGGACATTGAGCCGCTTGAGTTTGATCTCGAGGATTGATTTGGGAGACATTTTAGTTTTGTTAGGTATTTTCAATGTATGTTCTTGTAAACATGTTTTGTTTTCTTAGTAGACATCTATTTGCTTGGGGTAATCTTCATGTATAAAATGATGACTATGCTGTATTCAATTTATGAATGAATATTTCCCTTGCCTTGCATTATTTCCTGTATTTAATTGTGGTTATCGATGAAGATTACTGTTTTGTTTTTGGTATTTTGGGTAAAACTATTGTTGTCTGTCGCGCGGTAGATAAACGTTCATGTACACTTGTCGATTAGATAACTAAGTGTTAATAAATGTGATCTTGTCGAATATCATTAGTTTATGGGGCTTAGGTTTTTGGCCGATCAGATTAATAAATCTGCCCTTACCCCAGCCAATGTATGAACTCCGAAAGCTAAATATAATTAGTTCATGGATTGGCTACGGCACAAGTCGATCGGCATCAGGCTGAAGTATTTGGCCAATCAGATTAATAAATCTGCCCTTACCGCAGCCAATGTATGGACTCTGAAAGCCGAATATAATTAGTTCATGGAGTGGCTGCGGCACAAATCGATCGGCATCGGGCTTAGGTATTTGGCCGATCAGATTAATAAATCTACTCTTGCCCCAGCCAATGTATGGACTCCGAAAGCCAAATATAATTAGTTCATGGAGTGGCTGCGGCACAAATCGATCGGCATCGGGCTTAGGTATTTGGCCGATCAGATTAATAAATCTGCCCTTGCCCCAGCCAATGTATGAACTCCGAAAGCTGAATATATCTTCTAGATCGGAATGAATCAACAATGCCGAATATTGGTGGTTGCAAGAGTGCACTCATTGATGATGTCACCTCGGGAGTAGGGTGCACTCCTGAGTGATTAAAAAGGGGGTGAGAGATTCCATTTGAGTTTCATAAAGCGACTCGATTCTGCTTGTCCTCCGTGGCCGGAAAAGTGTGAATGTCAACCAGACTTTTCTTTAATAGTAAGGGAGAGGGCAGAACTCTGGCGGAGCTGGACTCATCAATGAATCGAGGTGGCGAGCCTCCCCATATGAGAGGTAGGGCATCTGCAGAACACGAGAGGCGCCACTCTCGGGGTCGACGAAGCAGGTCACCAAGGAAGGAGAAGCGCCAGCGGGCGAGCTCCCCACGTTTGCGAAGTGAGGCCAGTGGACCACCACGCCTATTGAGCTTTTCTGTTTTTGTTGGGAACAAACCGATGATAGAGGCAGATTCCATCATCTGTGACCTGAACGTGGCGGTAGAATTTGCACGACAGATCTTTCCACCAGAAGTCTAGCAGTCAATGGTCGGTCGACCTGACTTCGAGGTGTTTCGAGAGGGCGTTCATGGGGTGGTGAAAGGGTTGTACACCGCCTATGAAATCGGCATGCGCCTTCGTGCTGCACGACGAGAAATAGAGAGGAAGGATGAACGCATTCGAAATTTGGAAGCTCACGCGGAAGCGGCTGAGTGCGAGGTAAGGAAGGTCAAGGCCAGTTAGACACAACCAGCCGGACAAGCTAACCCAGTTGTGGAAGAAAGGGTGACCCAACGCCTTATCAGTAATGCAATTGCCGATCGTGATACGGTGAGCATGTTGTCCATAGAGTCCGCGAAGGGGAGGGCTTATGAAAAAGGCTTCCATGAAAGCCGAAAAGTAGGGATAGAGAAGACCAGGGAAAAGCTCGCTGAGGAAGTTTGCCGATGTGAAAATCATGGATTTAAGCACGGTTGGATCAAGGCACTTCAAGCCACGGAGGCTTTCCAAGCAGCGGGCATTGATTCGGCGTTGCCGTTGTACCAATGTGATCACTTCCCCTTTTCTGCCTTCGAAGTCGAGAAGAGTGACGATGAGGGAGACGCCGGATAAAAGTAGACATTGTAATGCTCAAAGTAGACATTGTAGACATTGCAATGCAAAATTATGCAATTATTGGCTAATTGAATAATAGTGCATTTTTTACTTCAAGTGCTTTCAAGTTTTAGCATACTTTCTAATTATGTTACTACACTTCATGCCAATCGATTAATCTAAGGACACATTTTATTTTGAATGTTCGTATGTTTCAGCCTACATTTATACGGCATGTTTCACCACGCGTTTATACGGCTTGCCCCATTTCATTTTGAATGTTTACATGTTTTAGCCTTCGACTATACGGCTTGCCCCATTTCATTTTGAATGCCAATCATGCACTAATGGGGATCCGAATCCGAAGACTTGGCCAATTGTCATATCCACGAAGGGCGCTCCGAATCCGGAGGCTTAATCGGCCCAAAGATGTCATGCACCAATGGGGCTCCGAATTCGGAGACTTGGCTAATCGTGATATCCACGAAGGGCGCTCCAAATCCGGAGAGTTAATCGGCCCACTCCGAATCTAGAGGGTTAATCAGCCCAAAGGTGTCATGCACCAATGGGGCTTCAAATTCGGAGACTTGGCCAATCGTGATATCCACGAATGGCGCTCCGAATCCGGAGGCTTAATCGGCCCAAAGGTGTCATGCACCAATGGGGCTCCGAATTCGGAGACTTGGCCAATCGTGATATCCACGAAGGGCGCTCCGAATCCGAAGAGTTAATCGGCCCACTCCGAATCTAGAGGGTTAATCGGCCCAAAGGTGTCATGCACCAATCGGGCTTCAAATTCGAAGACTTGGCCAATCGTGATATCCACGAATGGCGCTCCGAATCCGGAGGCTTAATCGGCCCAAAGGTGTCGTGCACCAATGGGGCTCCGAATCCAGAGACTTGGCCAATCGTGATATCCACGAAAGGCGCTCCAAATCCGGAGGCTTAATCGGCCCAATAGGTGTCATGCACCAATGGGGATCCGAATCCGGAGACTTGGCCAATCGTGATATCCACGTAGGGCACTCTGAATCCGAAGGCTTAATCAACCCAAAGGTGTCATGCACCAATGGGGCTCCAAATTCAGAGACTTGGCCAATCGTGATATCCACGAATGGCGCTTTGAATCCGGAGGCTTAATCGGGCCAAAGGTGTCATGCACCAATGGGGCTCCGAATCCGGAGACTTGGCCAATCGTGATATCCACGAAGGGCACTCCGAATCCGGAGGCTTAATCAGCCCAAAGGTGTCATGCACCAATGGGGCTCCGAATTCGGAGACTTGGCCAATCGTGATATCTATCCACGAATGGCGCTTTGAATCCGGAGGCTTAATCGGCCCAAAGGTGTCATGCACCAATGGGGCTCCGAATCCGGAGACTTGGCCAATCGTGATATCCACGAAGGGCGCTCCGAATTTGGAGGGTTAATCGGCCCAATAAGTGTCATGCACCAATGAGGCTCCGAATCCGGAGGCTTAATCGGCCCAAAGGTGTCATGCACCAATGGGGCTCCGAATCCGGAGCATTGGCCAATCGTGATATCCACGAAGAGTGCTCCGAATCCAGAGGCTTAATCGGCCCAAAAGGTGTCATGCACCAATGGGGCTCCGAATCCGGAGACTTAATCGGCCCAAAGGTGTCATGCACCAATGGGGCTCTGAATCCAGAGACTTGGCCAATCGTGATATCTACGAAGGGCACTCCGAATCTGGAGACTTATCTTGGCCAATCGTGGTATCCATGAAGGACGATCCGAATCCGGAGACTTATCTTGGCCAATCGTGGTATCCACAAAGGGCGCTCCGAATCTGGAGGCTTAATCGGCCCAATAGGTGTGATGCACTAATGGGGCTCTGAATCCAGAGACTTAATCGGCCCAAACGTGTCATACCCCAATGGGGCTCCAAATCCGGAGACTTGGCCAATCATGATATCCACGAAGGGCGCTCCGACTTCGGAGACTTATCTTGGCCAATCGTGGTATCCACGAAGGGCGCTCCGAATTCGGAGGCTTAATCAGCCCAAAAGGTGTCATGCACCAATGGGGCTCCTAATCCGGAGACTTAATCGGCCCAAAGGTGTCATGCACCAATGGGGCTCTGAATCTTGAGACTTAGCCAATCGTGATATCCACGTAGGTCGCTCTGAATCCGGAGAGTTATCTTCGCCAATCGTGGTATCCACGAAGGGCGCTCCGAATCCGGAGACTTATCTTGGCCAATCGTGGTATCCACGAAGGGCCCTCTGAATCCGGAGGCTTAATCGGCCCAATAAGTGTCATGCACCATTGGGGCTCCGAATCTGGAGACTTAATCGGCCCAAAGGTGTCATGCACCAATGGGGCTCCGAATCCAGGGACTTGGCCAATCATGATATCCACGAAGGGCGCTCCGAATCCGAAGACTTATCTTGGCCAATCATGGTATCCACGAAGGGCGCTCCGAATTTGGAGGCTTTTGAACTGAATTGCGAGATGAGGAAACCAGAAACTTTGTATTGCAAAAGTGAAATATGTACATGGTGAACCATTCAAAACTAGTATCATTCCCCACAGGTCGGGTTTAATGATAAAATTTGCACAAGTGCGTTGAATTCCAAGGTCGTGGCAGACTCCTTCCAAACATGTCTTTGAGCCGATATGCCCCTACTCCTGCGATCAAATCGACCTGATATGGGCCGTCCCAGTTAGCACCCAATTTTCCATCAGCCAGTTTCCTAGCAGCTGGGAGTACTTTCTTTAGGACCAACTCTCTTGGTGTGTAGCGGCGCAGCTGAACACGTTGATTATACGACTTAGCAAGCTGTTGCTGATACCGCGCCATGGATGCAAGGGCACGGTCTCTTCGTTCTTCAACCAGAATCAAATCCAAGGCCAGCATCATGTCGTTTTGGCCCATATCAAAACTTTCAATTTCAGGGTTGGGAGGCCGATCTCCCGGGGTATGATTGCCTGGGTTCCAAAGCATAGAGCAAACGGCGTTTCCCCAGTAGATAGCCTCGGCGTAGTTCAATGAGCCCACAACACACTCAGCAATTCTTCAACCCATTTGCCTTTAGCTTTCTCTAGCCTCTTCTTGATACCGTCCAAGATGGATTTGTTAGAGGCTTCAGCTTGACCATTGCTTTGTGGATAAGCCGGCGTGAAAAAGTAAGGCCGGATACCATACTTGTTGCACAACTCTCGGTAAACACCACAATCAAACTGGGTGCCGTTGTCTGATATAAGTGCTCTTGGAATGCCGAATCGTGTTATGATATTTCTCCAAACAAAATGCTTCACGTCGGTATCTCGGATGTGCGTTAGTGCCTCCACCTCTACCCATTTTGTAAAATAATCTGTCGCGACAATCAAAAATCACTTGTTACCCGGGGTACGAGGCAGTGGTCCGACGATGTCAAGTCCCCATTGGGCGAACGGCCAAGGAGTGGTTATGGAGCTTAACTCTTCAGCAGGCAGGTGGGTCAAAGGAGAGAACTTCTGGCACTATTCACACTTTTTTACGTAACATTCGGCATCGGATCTCATTGTCGTCCAATAATACCCCTGTGTTACGGCTCGATGAGCCAGAGAGCGCCTGCCAGAATGGACGCCACAACTGCCTTCATGTATTTCAGTCAAAAGCTCTTCAACTTTGTCCGGATGCACGCATTCCAAATATGGACCAAACTGGGATTTTTTATAAAGTTTTCCTTACGGATCCAAGTAGTATCGCAGGGCTTTGTTTCGCAGATTGTGCACTTCTTTCTTGTCCTCTGGGAGCTGTTCGGAAGACAGGAATGCAGCAATGGGCTCCATCCAACCGGTCTAGATTCTATGATACTGACCTGGACTTCCTCCGAAGGGCCAATGCTCGACTCCGGGATGAAACCTACTTCGATGGTCCGTTTAATCTCTGAGTTAATGGCGGAGGCTAGGCAAGCCAGGGCATCTGCATGTGTGTTCTAATCACGTGTTATCTGATTCAATTCATTATGGTCAAATTTTGCCAGCAAGGAGTTAGCCATTTTCATGTAAGCCGCCATACGGTCATTTCTTGTCGCGTACTCCCCCTTTAGCTGATTGATCACCAATTTTGAATTACAAAATACAAGCAAATGCCGAGCACCCAGAAGATGTGCATTCTGCAAACCGGTTAGAAGGGCTTCGTATTCGGCTTCGTTATTTGATGCTTCAAAGCCGAGCTTGACGGCCTGCCCAATTATTGCGCCGTTGGGAGCCATGATTACTACTCCGGCTCCACTGCCTCGCTGATTGGATGATCCATCATAGTACAACTGCTAAATGTCCCCAATATAAATTCTCTAGTTCAGCTTCAGTTGAATTTCATCAGACTTGAAGTCAGCAAGACCCCCAGTGAATTTAGCAACAAAGTCGGCAAGCACCTGTCCCTTGATTGAGGTTCTAGGTAGAAACTGAATGTCGTAGCCGAGTTCAAGAGCCCACTTTGAAACATGTCCTGATGCTTCTGCACTACGTAGTACTGATCGGAGGGGATAATCTGTTAGCACCCCGATGCTATGCCCCTGGAAGTAATGCATCAGTTTTCTTGCCGCCATGACTAGGGCTAGGATGAGTTTTTCCAGTGGAAGGTAGCGTGTTTCGGTGTCAACCATTGCCTTGCTCACATAATACACTGGCCGCTGCTCCCCCAGCTCTTCCTTTATCAGTACGACGCTGACGGCCCGGTCGGAAACTGCCAAATACAAAATGAGCGGGTCACCTGTCGAAGGTGTTGTCAAGAGTGGTACTGATCAGAGGTAGGTCTTAAGGCTGTTGAAAACGGCTTCGTACTCGGCGGACCATTCGAAAGCCTTGCCCTGCCGTAGTGTACGAAAGAATTGTCGGCAGCGATCTGTGGACTGACTGATGAACCTGTTGAGTGCGGTGGCCATCCCCATCAACTTTTGAACCTCTTTCATTGAACGAGGGGAGCTAAACTCCAAGATTGCTGTGATTTGCCTCGGGTTGGCTTCAATTCCTCGATGGTTGACAATGTAATCCAAGAATTTGCCAGAGCCGATCCCAAATGCACATTTGGAAGAGTTCAGCTTCATTTTGTATTTGCATAAAATGCCGAATGTCTCTTCTAGATCGGCTAGATGAGTTTGCTCTTCTTTGGACTTGACCACCATGTCATCAATGTACACTTCCATAGTATGGCCGAGTTGCTCCTTAAACATGGCAGTGACTAGTCTTTGATAAGTTGCCCCTGCATTCTTCGGCCTAAAAGGCATAACCTTATAGCAGTAGGTTCCTCTTGGGGTGAGGAATGCAGTTTTTTCTTGGTCCTCCGAATGCATGGCGATTTGATGGTAGCCTCTGTAAGCATCGACGAAGCTCATACGCTGATGGCGTGCCGTCGCATCTACAAGTTGGTCAATTCTGGGTAGGGAAAAACAATCCTTGGGGCAGGCTTTGTTTAGGTCCGTGAAATCAACGCACACTCGCCAAGTCCCATTTTTTTTTCTTCACAACCACAGTGTTAGAGAGCCATGTAGGGTAGGTCACTTCCCTGATTGCCTCGGCGTCAAGCAACCTATCAACCTCCTCAAAAACGGCAGCAGTGTGCTCTGCGGCTGACCGCTGGCTTTTCTGAATGATCGGCTTGCATTTAGGGTCAACATTCAAACGGTGCTACGAAACAGATGGATCTATACCCGGCATCTCGTATGGAGTCCACGCAAAGACATCAAGGTTGCTGAGCATGAAGGAAATTAGCTGCTGTCTATCGGCTTGATTCAGGGAGGCGCCGACTATGAAGAACCTGTTTGGGTTTCCGTCAATTTCAACTCGATCTAGGGCTTCCGTGGCCTTTTCACTTGGGAGCTGCCCAACATCGTCGAGGCTCTCCCGATCCGGCACCTCAATAGAATTCACTTGCAACTCCTTTGGCGTCTTTCCAGCAAGGAGATAGCATGTTTATGCTGACTTTTGGGAGCCACAGATTTGCTCAATGCTGCGTTCTGTCGGGAAGCATAGTAGCTGATGATAGATGCTTGGCACAGCCTGCATAGTATGCAACCAAGTTCACCCCATGATGAGATTATATGGCGATGGCAGCTTGACAACCAAGAATTCCACATCCACTGTTCGGGAGCCCGCTCGGACGGGTAGTGTAATTTTCCCCAACGGGTATTCTGGATTGGTGTTGAAGCTGAATAGTGGATAAGGAGTCGGAGAGAGATCCGATTCGAAGAAGCCGAGTTTGGTGAATGTCTTGTAATACATAACTTCCGATGTGCTCCCCAGATCAATGAGTACGCGCTCAACGATGAATCGGTTTACGCATAACTCGATCGCCAAGGGATCGATGTGGGGAAGTGTCACTCCGGCCAAATCTGAATCATCAAAAGCAATGCTAGCAGCTTCATGGGGCTGTTTAGCCAGAGTGAGTTGACTTTCAGGGTCGGGATTCGACTGAATTGTGTGCACCGCGGATGACATTGGCAGGCTATATAGCATGTGAATCATGCCGAGTGGAAGGGAATCCTGTCTTAAGGCTATTGCTTTGGTTGAGTTACCCTTTCGGATGTACTGTTGTAGCCGACCATCTTGTACCAATTCCTCCAGGTGATCCTTCAATACGTAACAACTCTCAGTATCATGGTTGTGATCCTTGTGATACTCGCACCGCCTATCCCGTCTTCTCGTTTCGGGAGGTCCCACCATCTTGGACGTCCATTTGAAGAACGGAAGGTGTTAGATTTTGGACATAACCGCGCTAATCGGCTCTGACAACTCTGTGTATTTCTTGTCGGCGCGCCTTGTGCGCCTGCCATCAACTTGTAGTTGTTCATTTGCTCGGTAGGGCATTGGTCGCTCGATCGGCGAGAATCCCGTCTCTTATCTCGTTTAGCCCGATGTCGCGGTTCAGGGCTCTGAGGTGGTAGAGAATTTAACGGCTGAGCAATTGCAGAAGGAGCCATCTTGTTGGTCACGTTTCCGGCTTTAACCCGGAAGGCGTCATCTTCCACTTTACAGTATTCCTCAACTTTCTTCATCAATGACCAGACTGTTTTAGGGGGCCGTCTGGTCAAAGAGCTGCAGAGGGCACTTTCGGGATATAATCCCATCTTGAAGGTGGTAATGGCCATGAAGTCATTGCAAGCATCGTCTACCAGATTAAAACACTCCCAATACTGCGCTGAATACGCACGAAGGGTGTCCCCCGGTTGAATCTGCATTGCCCAGAGGGAATCGGCTTGCTTTGGCTGGACCTCATTAAGGATAAACCTTGCCCTGAAGGATTTTTGGAGCTGGTGGAAGCTCTTGATCGAAGCCGGCTCCAGTTTATAATACCACCTGACAGCTAGTGGTCCCAAACTGCTCGGAAATATTCTGCACATGAGAGCCTCGTCATCTGCATGCAGCGTCATGGCTTGCTTGTAATGGCGGATGTGATCGGTGGGGTCTGATTTACCGTCGTACAAGGTGAATGACGGTGCTTTGAATTTCTTGGGTAGCACTGCCCTTGCAATCCGTCGTACAAAGGGATCGTGCTGGTCTTCTTCGTCTGAACTATTCTTCTTCGCTTATGCCTTATACATGGACTCTCTTTAGAGGAACTGGTAGTTTCAGGTCGTCCCTTCTTCTTGGGCTCCAGGGATAATGAGTCGGAGTCGCTATCAGTGTCTTGTTGTCATGCTCGAGGTCGTCGACCACTTGCCCTCAAAGGTCGTTCCGGATCTGGGCGTACAACTTGTTTGGACTTCGCCACTTCCAAGGCCAAATCTTGACGGAGACGTTCATTCTTAGTGATCATGTTCTCCAACCTCGTTCATTTTGCATTGCTTGTTCCATGATCGATTGCATTGTCTCATGTGCTGAAGTCGAGGGTGAGGCGAAGTTCAAGGCGCGTCTTGCAGCGATAGTCTCCGGTCCAAGCATGTTTGTTGGAGTGAGGTCGTCTCTCTATGTGGTTTCGTCAGTGACTATCGGAGGGTCTTCCGTTACGCCCGCCATGGATGTATTTGAGTATTCCCATAGACGGCGCCAATTGTGGGGAAGTGGTTTGGAAATACTCCTCAGATCCTAGGGGACGCTAGTGATCCTCAGCTAGTCACCTGAAAAGGAATGAACACTCCGGTCGGGGGTGCCGGAATTAGCACTCCGATGGACAAGTCAGTGTATACTCTCTTGATTACTCGTATTTAAGTTAAGCATACTAGTTCTCACATATCTTTCTCTGACTGATGATCCTGTATTTATATTATTCTCTTTGGGCCCTAGGGCCAGGCCCATTCTCGATCCTTTACATGTACTTCTACTCGGCCTTTGTTCTACTGATTGGAAAGTCAATTATTTTATTCGGCTCTTCAATTGACTAGGATCAATGCCGAATAAAGATTATGTCCCGGACTGGACTCGTCCATTCGTCCCTATTGATCCAATTAAATTCGGCTCCCACAGAAGCTAAACCATATAAGGCTGTAGATCAAACTGAAGTTATTGGATTTATTAAAGATCTAATTCACAGATTTGGCATCCCACATACCATAACTATAGATAATGAGACTGTATTTGATAGAAAGATGGTAAAGTCTTTCACAGCAGAGTTTGGAATTAGCCTTATTAATTCCACCCCTTATTATGCACAAGCAAATGGTCAGGCAAAATATCCAACAAGTCCTTGAAAAAAGGGATACAGAGAGTTGTGGAAGACAATCCTAGGGATTGACATAACTTGTTGTTAGATGTATTGTGGGCTTATAGGACTTCTCCAAAATCAAATACAGGAGTTACTCCTTATGCCTTAGTATATGTACATGATGCAGTGTTGTCTGTGGAGATTAATATTAGGTCTTTGAGGGTGAAATGTCAGGACCAGTTAGCTTCTAAGCAGTACCATCAGAGCATGTTCTTGGAATTAGAAAATGTGGATGAAGCTAGAATTTTGGCATTAAATAGTATTCTTTTCCAAAAGAAGAAGGCAGCCAAAAACTATAATAAGAAAGTTAGGCACATTAGCTTTGATGAAGGTGATTTGGTATGGAAGACAATTCTTTTAATAGGAATTAAAAGCCATAAGTTTGGAAAATGGTCACCTAATTGGGAAGGACCATATCAAATTCATAGAGTCTTGCCTAGGGGAGCATACCATTTGTGAAATTTGAATGGATATGTGCATCCTAAGAAAATTAATGGCTGATATTTGAAACCTTATTATCCAACTGTGTGGGAAATACAAGGAGTGTAGAAAATGCTAAACAAGAGATGCATGAAAACACTCAAACAATAAATAAGGATTTCATTTCATAAAGAGTTAAGTACATGCAGCCATAGATTGGCCCAAAAATCAGTACAATACTTCAGTTGTTCCCTTATAGTTGATTCTCTACTTCTAAGGGATGGGAATAACTGAATGGTTGTAGCTATGTCTTGCCTACGATTAGCTAGCCCTTGATTGGTAATCTACAACTTTGTAGCAGTTCGATCCAAGGCTAAGTTAACTATTACTAACTCCTCTTCTAATTAAGCCTTTTTCTTCAAGAGTTGGATGTGAAACTGAAAAGTAGAAGAATGTTATCCCTTCAATTTAGATACCTCAGTATGTATATGGGAGACAAATTCCTTGGCTTTCAATAGCTTCTCTTCTGCAGCTTTAGCAATATGGCAGATGTTGACATAGAAATCTATGGTAGCTGCTGCCTAAGATAAGTTGCTTGAAATGGCCATATTGGATTGCTCAATGACTTTGCAGTATTGGAGGAAACCATTCTTAAATATAAGTCTTTGTAAGGCTTCGAATGGGATCCTTGAAATGATGTTAGTAATTCCAAACAAGTGCCTAAGTCCAATGGAGACAAAGAAGCTCTATTGATGGTTGATAAGCTCTCAAAAATTTCCAAGAGAGAGTCAGCAAAGGCTAATGGTTCAGCTTCACTACTGGCTGCTAGAGTGGTTGAAGGTGTGTCAAAAAGACTAGCCAGTCGGGCTTCAAAAATGTCCATCTCTTCCACTGACATTGAAGGTGCAGAGAGGTCTGAAAGAGATGGTTGCATAGGGATAGGAGAAGAGATTGAAGTGCCTCTGGCAGTGTCTATAGTCTTGGCCACCAGCAGATCAAGAGAAGAGAGACTGAAGCTAGATGGTGGTGGTGAACAAGAAATTGGTAAGCTACCAGTATCTTCTCTGGGAGCACCAGCTATCATTGATGAGGTGACAACTAGGGCCTTCTCAGGGAATGAAGGAGCAACCAAGATTGTAGGGAGAGTAAATTAGGCTGAGGTAAAGGTTAGATGAGGAAGATATGGAGTTAAGCCTAGGGATAAAGATATAAGAATGCCTTGCCTCAAAAAAGGTATAGAAAGTATAGAGCCAGGAAGTGGAAGTATTTTCTGGATGGGCTCTACAATTAAGGGCACTTTAGTGTTGATTTTCTTCCTCCTTTTCGAAGTTACTTCTAATGGTCTTTCAACTTCAGATAAGACTGAAGACACCATTGTCGAAGAAGGAGGGGGGTAACTGTTACTACAAGACAAGAAATAAAAAGCAATGGTAAGTTTTATTGCTGAAAACTTGGGAAAGGAAATTACTAGAGATGCTAAAGGGAATTACCAGCCTCGAAAGTAGTAGTAATGGTTGGTAAACTGCGAAGGGCATAATGTTCGGTAGTTTGTTGCCTCCTTGTAGTTTCCTTCTAGAGTGTGTCAGCAGCAACAACTTCATGCCTTAATATCTGATGCTATCTCCTTTTCTCATATCTCTGGAAAACCACCAATTCCTTGGATTGTCCTCTCTCTACTGCCTTGGCAGCTGCCTGATAAGTAGGGTCATCATTGAAATCAGAAAGGGAGACTATTTTCTTCTTCCTCGTAAGTGGTGTTTCTTCAGGTACCTCTTCCTTTTCAGGACCGAGCACAAGTTTTCTCTTCTTTTGCTATTGTTGCTGTCTTTAAGGATGCTTAATGATTGAGTCCTTTGAGGAGAGTCTACTCGTGAAGCTCCTATATCAAAAGGAAGCTATAAGTAGATGAGAAAGGCATTATAAAGAAAAGGAAAAAAAAAAAAAAAGGAGATGGAAATACATGCCTCTCTACGAAGCAGCCCTGGTGACTCTAGGAGGAGGAGGAGAGGCAGCAGAAGCAGTCTCTATGGCAGCAGGAATAAGAGCTGGGATAACAGGGGCAGTAGAGACAGTAACAGTGGTCCCAGTCATTTTGAGTTTGGCTTGAGAGGACACATCTAGTCCCACTAGCAGATCTTTGGGAGGTATTGCTAGGAACACCTTCATATTGGTCGTCTACCAACTTTGAAATCTTTTCAAAGCAGTGCCATGTGGGAGAAAGAGGATAAATTAAAACTCACTCAACTCTTGTAGCAATTAAAATTTTGCTTTCTCTAGTTTGGTTTGGGGTACCTTTAGGTCTCTGACTGTGAGATTGGTATTGGAGAGGCTACAGTGAGGGATAGGAATTCCTTGAGTAAGCCTAAATTGCCTGGCAAATTGGGAAGGACAGTACACTTCAGATATACATTTGTAGGCTCGAAGATTCAAAGTACCAATAAAGAGCTCCCTTGGCAACAAGATAGAGGCCTGTAGACACCCCATTTTTGACCGCCCTTAATACTTGGGGGCCTCAGGTTGATTGTTCGAGGGCGAAGGCAGGACAAAGGCTATGCTATGCAAGGGTTCCATTTCTTCAACAAAATGAGAGCTTCAAATCCCAACCTCACACCCCATTTTGGACCAAAACTAATTTTGACCAAATTATTTTAGACCTTAAAACCCTTTCTTTCAAAATATTTTTTTGAAAATAATTCTACGATGTTTCGAAGCTCGCATTTCGTTAAATATTGCACTTTTCGATAAACCAAGCAAGGACAAAATGGAAATAAATGAAAGAGAGGTGAAATCTTTGAAAAGTCTTTCAAAACACCTTATTTAGAGGTTTGGAGTTGAAGAAAATTAGAGGAGAGGGAAGAAACCTAGTTGGGAAAGAAGTTGGGCATGAACCGTTAAGAGAGAGAGAGTCGAGCAACCCTCGCTAAATCAGGCCTATCCTTTTGTACACTTGGATTTCAGCTATGAGGCCACCACCGTTGGAAATTGGACTTCTGGGGCTTCATTTTTCACTCAAGAATCTCCTAAAGCCAAGTCTGAATGAGGGAGATATGGTTGGTTGAAGTTGGGCATCGATCCGGTTAGGACCAAAACTAAGTAGTCTTCACTAAAAGAGGCATATCTTTTTTCACACTTGTAATTTTGATGTGAGGCTTCCATCATTGGAAAGAAGACTTCCGGGGATTCAATTTGGGCACAAGAATGACCTGCAAAGGAGTACAGACAAAGGAGATATGCTTGTTTGAAGTGGGCCCAAAAATTAGATTTTTGTGGTCGGCCACCAATGGTGGCCGGTCAGCCAGAAGTGAGGTTTTTTGGCCATAATTAGTGGCCGTTGGCCACTGGTGTCCAAAACTCAGATATTTTGCAGATATTTCCCCTCCAGCTCTTCCACACTGCTCCAAATATTTCTGAAATGATATTTTCGACCAAGGCTCTCTTTTTTCTATATATAAAGGCCATATCTCTTATATTGCAAGGTTGGAAAGTTTGGTAGCCACTCTCTCTAAAATCTCTCTCTCTCCCTCTCTCTCCCTCTCTCTAGATTTCTCTCTCTCTCTTGCCCTTTTGTGCATACAAGTAGAGATACACTTCTCCTTTGCCTAGACATCCTTAATCAAAGTTGCTTATCTTTGGGTTGAGATTCCTTGAGACCTTCTTTGAGCTTTAGAAGGTGATTTTAGCTTGATTTGGTGCCTCATCTGTGCCTAAAGTGTGCTTCACTTCAAGAGGTATAACCTTTACCCTTTAAGCTTGTTTTTCATACTTGTTTTTGCCATCTTTTTGTACTATTTTTCGGGTGGTATTGAACTGAAAAAACCTCTATTTTTGTGGGTTAAAAGTGTTGGTTTAAGGCCATTTTAAGTTAGGGGGTGGTTCAAACCTTTTTTAGAAATTTGGTGGAGGCTTTCCACATGTTGATTTGCATGCTTGTTTAGGGAAAGAGAGCTAATGATGCTCTTGGAATTGAGAGAAAGAAAACTTAGAATGAAGAGAGAGAGAGAGAGAGAGAGAGAGAGATTTGTGAACCAAGCATTCTATATATATATATGCATGCAAGCCTTCATTGTCTAGAGGGTGCATGCAAGCATTCGGTGAGAAAAAAAAAAAAAAAAAAAGAAGAGAAAAATCCCTGAAGCAACCAAGCTTAGTGATAGGAGAGGAAGAAGAGTAGGAGATTAAGGAAGCGAAAATTCTCAACCATTTTGTCACCCTATTACTCAGTAAGAAAACCCTCTCAACCCTCTCATTTCTTTTTATTAGTGAAATTTTCAGATTACTTCCTTGTGATTAAAATGACTACTCATAAATAGAAATTTTATATATATAGGAATTTTGTGTTGAGAATAATTTGTTTTGAATCTGCCAGCATATTTATCCGAATTTTTAGATAATTTTATACTCAAAATTTCGAGATGATTTCTTCTACAAAGTTGTTGATAATGATGTCTAGTTTGTCCAGAAATTTTTGGAAATAATTTTTGAGCTTTCTACGAATTTATACAAATTTTTAACTAAATCTGAAACTGTGTTGAGAATAATTTGTTTTGAATCTGCCAGCATGTTTACCCGAATTTTTAGATAATTTTATACTCAAAATTTCGAGATGATTTCTTCTACAAAGTTGTTGATAATGATGTCTAGTTTGTCCAGAAAGTTTTGGAAATAATGTTTGAGCTTTCTACGAATTTATACAAATTTTTAACTAAATCTGAAACTGTATTGAGAATAATTTGTTTTGAATCTGCCAGCATGTTTACCCGAATTTTTAGATAATTTTATACTCAAACTTTCGAGATGATTTCTTCTACAAAGTTGTTGATAATGATGTCTAGTTTGTCCAGAAATTTTGGAAATAATTTTTGAGCTTTCTACGAATTTATACAAAGTTTTAACTAAATCTGAAACTGTGTTGAGAATAATTTGTTTTGAATCTGCCAACATGTTTACCCGAATTTTTAGATAATGTTATACTCAAACTTTCGAGATGATTTCTTCTACAAAGTTGTTGATAATGATGTCTAGTTTGTCCAGAAATTTTTGGAAACAATTTTTGAGCTTTCTACGAATTTATACAAAGTTTTAACTAAATCTGAAACTGTGTTGAGAATAATTTATTTTGAATCTGCCAGCATGTTTACCCGAATTTTTAGATAATTTTATACTCAAAATTTCGAGATGATTTCTTCTACAAAGTTGTTGATAATGATGTCTAGTTTGTCCAGAAATGTTTGGAAATAATGTTTGAGCTTTCTACGAATTTATACAAATTTTTAACTAAATCTGAAACTGTGTTGAGAATAATTTGTTTTGAATCTGCCAGCATGTTTACCCGAATTTTTAGATAATTTTATACTCAAAATTTCGAGATGATTCCTTCTACAAAGTTGTTGATAATGATGTCTAGTTTATCCAGAAATTTTTGAAAACAATTTTTGAGCTTTCTACGAATTTATACAAATTTTTAACTAAATCTGAAACTGTGTGACAGATTTTACCATGTATTTGAAAATTTATTTAAAATTCTATACTAAGCCAAATCTGGTAATTTCTAACTAAAAGATGAAATTTGAGAAGTCTAGTTTCATGATAAATTTTTAGATTATGGGTTTGATCTATAAATTTAAGCATGGAATTAATATAAGGAAATGTGACAAATCTGTGTCATAAACACCCTTGGAATTTTTAAGAATTATTTATAATTTATTTTTGGAAAATGCTTTCTGAAAAATGACCATAACATGTTTATGGATTATTCTGTAGATTGATATGAATTTTAGAGTTGTATAAGTAATGTATTTAAAATTTTACTTGCAAGATATATATTCTGAAAATTTTTCTGGACGGGATAAAATCACCACTTTCATATTATACTAGTCTAATTTAGTAAATCAAAAATTTGTGCAGGTGTGCATTTATGGTTTATTTCTTGTATTTAAGTTATTATGTTCATACCATGGTTTTAAATAATTGTTTGCTAAATTTTGTAAATTGAACTATTATTGGGTGACATGCATAATATTTTATGTTGGGAGTTTTCTTTAGTTGGGATAACGTTATTGGTGATTGAGACTTGAATAATTTGTGTTTAATATATAAATTAACCAAAAGGATTAACGGTATATAATGAGTTACTGATGAAGGGTTAATACCGGGTATTCAGGGTGAGCCCTGGTTTTGAGAATTCTCGTGTAAATTGTGTCGCGAAATCCTAAGATGGCACGGGACTTATTTGAACCCTTTTCGGTATTCGGCTTTGGAATAAGGATGGATGTGCAGGTGGCACACAGGGAGGTTACGTACCCCTGGCAGACCGGTTCCTTGGGGCAGACCATGGATGCCACTACTTGGGTATATAACTCCGGACGTGGGCATCCCTGGTAGTTACGATTGGTAACACTTAAATATTTGACCAAGGGAGGGTTTCAAATTAACCGTTGCCATGCTTGGTGATTGGTAAGTTAAATCTCTGTGGTGAGATTTCAAGTGTCACCTAATTTATTAAAATTACTGAAAATTATTCTAATGGTTGTAATTTATGTGTACAATTATATTGTTATCTCATGTTTAGAATCTTATTATTTTTCTCTTAAAAAGAATGGTAGGTTGGTTATGTTTTCTTACTGTGTTGCAAAACTCATGGCATATATTTTGTTGCCCTGGCATTTTATGCCAGGTTTTGGCGAGGAAATAATTGAAGCTGAAATGGAGTTGACGCTAACGTAGAGCCTTGGCTGACTTGAAATCATGACTAAAGTCGAATAACTTTATTATCTTATATCTTAGCTATTAAGGACCTTATAATTTCATTTGATGTTGTGCTGGAAAATTTTAAGTTTTTTTATTTAATATTATTTGAACCCTTGGTTATGTACGAGAGTTGGAATGCTCTATTAAGATGTCAACTTTTTAGTTTATTAAGTCATTTTGTTTCTTTAACTTCCCTTGATGTTCCAAAAAAAAATTTTGGGGCGTCACAGTTCACCCTTCTCACTCCTTTGTGGTTAAAGCTTTTGTGTCATCTTTTAGCATACTCAAATCAAACTTTTTGGGCCTATAAACCACTGAAATTCATAGTTATTTCAGTGGTGGAAAACATGTTTTGAAGTCCAAAATTTGAGGGGTTAGCCTCCCCTCCTTGTATTTTACTTGCATGCCTAGTTAGCTCCACATGGTAGCATGTTTTTATAGCTTAACTTAGCTTATTTCCAGCATATTTTTGCCTCTAATTTGGACTGTTTTAGCTTTGTTTTGGGCTTCTTTGGTCATATGAGTCTTGTTTCGCATAGCTGTAGTGCAAATGGCTTCACTAGTTTGGTGTTTTAGGCCTTTAAACATGAGTTGCTTGAGTTGGTTGCATGTTGTAGTGTCTTTTTACATGTAATTTCAGCATATATAGCTCTATCACATGCTCATTTGTTTCACTCTTTCATTGCTTTTGAGAGTTGCTTTTGAGTCTTGTTTGCAAGCCTAGATAGCTTAACATGTGAGCATGTTTTTCTAGCATTTTGTAGCTTAATCTCAGCATGTTTTTGCCACTGTTTTGATTGGTTTTAGCTTTGTTTTGAGCTGGTTTGGTCCTTTGAGGCTTGTATTGTGTGGTTGTAGTGCAATCTCCTTCACTAGCTTAATGTTTTAGGCTTTTTAGCATGAATTGCATGAGTTGCTTGCATGTTTTAGTGTCATTCTGCACTCCATTTCAGCACTGAAATCTCCACAAGCTCCCTCTATTCTTCACCCTTTCATTTATTTTGAAAGGGGCTTTGAACCCCTTGTTGGCTTAAGTGTGAAATTGAGACACTTGTGCTTAATGGTTTCAATCCTCTTTTGAGGGTTTCTACTAACCAATAGCATGAGATCTCTTCCATGCTCAAGGCACTTATGGTTTAAGCCCTCTTTCCATTAGAGGACACTCACCTTTTAGATTAATCAATTAAAGAATGGATTGGAAAGCTAAAATATGTAAACAAAATAAACAAAGTAAAAGAGGCAAGATTAAGCATCTTTGTGTTGTATTGCATGTGTTTGGATCGGACGTTAATTCAAACGTGAGAAAAATGGGATGTTTCATACTCAAAGTGATGAAACGTACCACTTTTCTTGGTCACCATTACCCTTGATCATGCATGGTAGAGTTGTGGTTTTGTCAAGTCATCTTTTACATTCATTAACTTGTGCAAGCTTGGCTCCTTAGCCATCATGAATTGAAAATGCTTGGTTGATGGTTTGAGGGCCGAAAATTACACTTCTTTGAACTTGTGTAATGATAAGGAGAGTAAAAATGCACACAAACCTTAAGAATACACTACTTTGCCTCTGTTTTCTCTCTATTGCAGCAAAGAAGGAAGTTCAAGGCAGGGGTGGCCGACCGGCCAGAAGTAGTGGCCGACGGCCACTAGCAGTAGCCGACCGGCCAGTTATAGTAGCCGACCGGCCAGTTATAGTAGCCGACAGCCACTTTTTGTAGCCGACCGGCCACCAATGAATTTTTGCACAAGTGTGCTCCTGAGTTGGATCAGAGGCATTCTGGGAGTTGGCGCAATTTTCGGTGATCAAACGAGTGCAAACAGAGGCATCCGTTGGCAAGGCAATGGAATTTTCGGTTGGAGCAACCGAGCATACATGCGTCCCTCGCCCTTGAGGCCATTTAATCGCTTTAGTTAGCTTAGAATAGCTAGTTAACTCGAATGTTGTACTTAATTAGTTAGTGTAACTAATTCTTCAATTTCAGTTTGTAATATTTAGCTAGCTTAGAATAGTTAGTTAATTTATTTCAATTGTTGTAATAATTAGCTAGAATAGTTAAGTAGTTTTGGTTTGTGATAGTTAGCTTAATTAGCGTAGCTAGTTAGCTTATTCATTCGGACCCTCCTTCGCGAGGGCATGATGTTGTAATAAGTGTGCGTGCGTGTGTGCATGTCTTCTAACCCCACGTCTTTCTCCCTTTTATTTATCCACTTTTGATGGTTAGATTAGGAGCATTTTCAATTAGCATACCTTATGCTTACATGTTTGCATCCATTCATTTGTCTTGCGTGCACCGAGGCTCGGCGCTGTAATGAGCCCAAAATGCATATCATGATTATATTAATTTAATTATGTGTTTACTTTTAATTATGATATGTGCCATGTGTGATTTGAATTATGTTATTGTTAACAGATGTGTATAGGATATGAATTTGAATCTATTCTGAATTTTGCTAAAAATCTGAATTGTGGGCCGCAAAGGTAACATAAACTGAAATTGATCACTTTATTGTGATTAGCGTAATTTTTAGAGTCTATTGTGAAATTTAATTAAAAATTGATTTAGATCAAATTAATTAGATTAGATTAAGTTAAATTAAATATGTCTGAATCAGTAATTTATACAAGCTTAAATTAATTGGTTGGAAGAGGCAATTAGAGCCTAATTCATATTAGTGTGATTAAAATTAGTTTAATTTAAATTAGATTATGATGTGTATGATGAGGAATGAATTAATTTAGTTAACGTGAATTATTAGCTAAACTTATAATTAACTAAGGCTTAAGATAAAATTAGTGAATAAAATAATCTCCTAACTCTATTCATCTAGTTAAGAAGGAAGAGATATGTTTGGGAGAGAGAGAGTAAGTGGGTTTTGTTGGGAGACATTTCTTGAGAGAAAGAGACTCAAGGTTGAGAGGAGCTCTAGAGAAGAATGTTGAAGACCAAGCTTCCATCTTTATGAATTGTCAATTCAATGTAGGAGTTTCAACCCAATTTCTTGAAATTAAGACATCCATACTCATAATCTTTTAAGAGGTTGGTGTAATTAAGATGTATTCATGGTTATTGGGACTTTTGTGGTTGTAATTGAAAGTTTAGAACATGCAAGCCTAGTTAAGAGGTGGATTAAAGAAATTTGTCCATGAATCTATCATGCATGGCATTAATTGAAGTAATTAACACATAAACTTAACATGCATGGCCTAAATTCATACAAGTCATGTTCATATACTTGATTTCTTGCATGGTTTATGAGATTTAAAGAGAAAACTCAATAGATTTTGAAAAATGGAACTCTAATATGCATGTTTTAGGATTTTACATTTGAAGTCTAAGTTTTGATCATTTACATGACAATTGGGTTTTGGTATGAAGTTCTAATTTTTATTTGAAGTTAGAAATAGGAAACTCAAGTTGTTTTAATGAGTTTTGGGCCTTGATTTTCATGAATTTGAAGTTAATTTTGCAAAAGAAAGAGTTTTGTTTAAAAGCAAAATCTCAGACTGGTTTTGCACCCAGACCGCTCGAGCAGCCTGGGCCACCGTACGAGCGGCCGGACCTCTTTTGGCTCAAAGTGCACACTACTTCACCACCGCACGTGCGGCCAAGGCCACCGCACGTGTGACCAAACAAAACAGAATTTTCCAATTTTATTATTTTTCCGTTTCCTAATTTATGGGCCTTCATTTACATGATTTTCACATGTCATACACATCCATATGCATATTATAAGCATGAAAGAAATTAAAGAAAGAATAAAAACAACCAAACGAACAAGTAATGGGTAAACTGAAGAAGGTTAAGAATCGACTGATTGACTCAAATGTGTATTGAGAATTTGTGCTATGAATATTTGTGTTTGTAGGTCAAGACTCGAAGACCGAACAACGGGTATTCGAAGGCCACTGTGAGTAACATTTCTGCAAAGATATGTTGATATGCACTGTACTTGAAATGTTATACGAAATGCTTATGATGTCATATGTTTCTGAAATGTGATTTTAATTCTGTGAATGAATATCCGATTTGCAAATCTAGTGTGGTATCCAAGGATAGTCCCAAGTCATGGGGGATGGCACATTAGTGCGGGTCCATGACATACATGTGATTACGAGATCTCGTTAGCCACGTCATTGTGGTGTTATGTGTTTAATCGGTATCCGAAATCGATTACTCTAGTCGAAAGACGATATGTGATATGTTCCTTTGGATGTACCATTATTATGTTCTATTATGAGACTGATATGATAGATATGTTTGATCAGTTTTCTATATATGATATGATTTGGAATTCGCTCACTAAGCCCTTTACGTTAATGTTATTCACTGGGTTTTAGCTCACTGTTTTTATATATTTGTATAGGTGAGCATTTTGGAGGGCAAGCCTAGAAGGGGTCTATAGCTGAGTCACCGTTTTGAAGCCTACCGAGTTGTTTTCTGTGCCTCTGAGTTGGGGCTAGGGCTAAAAGGCCGTTGTCAAGCTTTTGATCGTGAAGTAAACTTTCGTTATGTGTATACGTTATGTATAAATGTTAAGTTACAAGTTATGTATTGAGTGTGGGTAAATTAACATTTTTGCATGTAAATATTTGTTCATATAGATGCACAGCTCATTGGACTATTGGTATATGTTTGAATATTGCTTCCGCTAGCCCCGAATATTATGATTGTACAGGAAGGCCTTTGGTAATCCCATATTACTGGCCGGTTACGACACTAAACCTATAGGGGCGAGTTTGGGTCGTGACAGGTGGATCATTCAAACTGCATTGCAATTTCAATACTTATTTGAATACGTGTTTTGGAGCATGCTATCAAAGTGTTACAAATGCCATATTAGTAGCCGAGCCTATTAATTTTATCATTGCATGTGTTGCATTAGGCATCTTGTATAGTTAGGATCATGCATTCTTCCTAACTAGTTTTTGTTTTGGCTTGGAGTACTTGGTAAGCTTTTACACTTTAGCATACTTGTGTAGACACCCCATTTTTGACCGCCCTTAAGACTTGGACGCGACTGATGGTTTACATGGTGGAGAAAGGTGTGCAGGGGAAATGTTCAGTTTCTTCGGCAAGGAGAGAGTCAAAGCTCAACTTCATACCCCTTTTTTTGAACCAAAACAATCTTGATCAAGAGATTTTAGACCTTAAAACCCTCTCTTTCAAAGCGTTTTTGAAATAAAGTTTCTACGATGTTCCAACGCTCGCATTTTGTTAAATGTTGCGCTTTTCGGTAAACCGAGTAAGGACAAAGTAGAAATGAATGAAAGAGAGATGAAATCTTTGAAAAATCTTTCAAAACACCTTACTTAGGGGTTTGAAGTGAAAGAAAAGAAGAGAAGAGGGAAGAAACCCAGTTGGGGGAGAAAATGGGCATGAACTGTTAAGAAAGAGTCGAGCAACCCTCGCCGAATCGAACCTATTCATTTGCATACTTGGAATCAAGCTATGAAGCCAACACCGTTGGAAAGCTTACTTCCGGGGCTTCATTTTACACTCAAGAATCTCCTAAGGACAAGTTCGGACGAGGGAGATAGGGTTGATTGAAGTAGGGCATCACTCCGGTTGGACCGAATCTGCGCGGCTTTACCAAAACAGGCATAACTTTTTGCAAAGGAGGAATTTTAATGCAAGGTTTGCGCCATTGGAAAGATAACTTCCGGGGCTTCAATTTGGACACTTGAATGGCCACCATTGGACTTCCCAATCACTGGCCGGCCACCTATCTTTCCGGAAGACCCTTTTTTGTCCTGAAAAGTAGCAGGCCGGCCAGAAAATGTAGCAGGCCGGCCACCTAGCTGGTCGGATGACCATTTTGGCCCTTTTGAGCTGGCTGGCCATTCTTGCCCTCCCAAGTGTGTTCCAGCTGTGCAATTTGTTTTCCCCCAGATCCTATATCCGGGGTTTGGCCTTTTGGGGAGAAATTTGAATTTGTTTTTCCCTCCATTTTTCCCTTCTCTCCCTCTATAAAACCAGCAACTCCAGCTGCATTTTAGAGAGTTACAAAAAACCCTTTGGAGCTCTTGCATACATCTCTCCCTCTCCCTCTCTTCCAAGCCTCAAAACCTTGAAACCCTTGCACCATTTACACTACAACACATAGCACCACACCTACACACCCCATTCCAGCCACTTGGAGGCTATTTCCAGAGGTGAGGAGCACCATTTCTTCAACCAAAAGCTGCTGGAGCTTTGTGCTACAAGGGTGAGCCTCTTTATCCCTCTTTTAAGCTTATTTTTGCATGCTTTCTTAGCCTTTGTTGCTTGCATTTTTGGGCTCCGACCCAAACTGTAAATAGTCATATTTTGAGCTCCTTTTCATGTTTGATTAAGGACCTCTTGCTGTTTGAGGTCTCCTACTATCACTTGCCTCTTTAACTCTCTTTTAGGCCTTTTTTTGCATAGTATTTTAGGCCTATTTGTGAGCTGTTTGGACTTGGTCATAAACTGTAAAAATACCTTGTTTTGAGCCTTTTCAACATTGTTGAAGGGCTCTCCTTTTTTCAAGGCACCAGAAGCTACCACTTGTCTCTTTATCCCTCTTTTAGGCCTTTTTCTTGCATGATAGTTTAGCCTCACTTGTGTTTATTTTAGTGGCCTGATTTAAACTGTAAAGTGCCTTGTTTTGAGCCCCTCTTCAATTTGTTGAAGGGCTCCTTGCCATTTGGGGCAGATGCTGTCCCTTATCTCTATTCTCTCTTTAGGGTCATTTTGCATGATTAATTAGCCCTACTTGTGTTCACTTTTGAGATTTGTCATAAAACAAAAAGAGGCTTGTTTTGACATCATCTTCTGTTTTATTAAGGGTATTTTCTTATTTGAGGTCACATGCTTCCTTATATGCTCGATTCCCTCCTATTTTGAGCCTTACACCCTAGCCCTTGTTGCATGCCTTGCTTGACCTTCTAGCCACTGGAATCCAATGGATTTCCAGTGGCTTTGATGCTATTTTGAGCCTCCAAATCAGAGGGGGGTGACCCCCTCTCACCTTGATTTGTTTGATGGTCATTTTGGCCTTCCAATGAGACCCTATCTTGCATGCTTCTTAGTCCCATTTCAGGGTCAATTTAGTGAGTTTTGAGACTATCATATTTGATTTTCAAAGTTGATTTGGGCTGCCACATGTCTATCTTGTATGTGCCTAAAACTCCTTGTATGCCCTTCCAAAGGAGCCCCTCATTGTGCATGTGTTGACTGTCTTTCCATGTGTATTTGGGCGTATTTTGGCATGTTTAGTTCACTGGTTTTTGTGGTTTAGTGAAATTCCATGTGCTTCATATACATGCCATGTAATCCATGTTTGATAGTCAAATTGCATGCTATTCTAGTCCATCTTGCTAGCACCTTTTGGCCATGCTTTGAACTAGAAAATTTCATGTTTTGGGACTGTCTTAACTCTGTCTTCATGCTTCATGATCAAATAATCCATGCCTTGCCATGCTTTGGTAGAGTGGCATTCGTGCCTTAGGTTCGATCCTCGGTTTGCGTGCACGTGTGCACGCATTCGAGCGTCTCGTTTTCATCTTATGGCCTCCTATGTGAGTGTGGCTGAGGTCCACTTGTGTTGGTGTAAGTCCATTATGCATTGTGTATGCCATTTCATTTCGCATTGTGTATGCTAGGTTGTATGTTAGCGCATTGTGTATGCCATGTTACTTGTGCATCGTGTATGCCATTTCATAGCATTGTGCATGTTAGGTTGTATCTTAGTTGCATTCATGCATGTCATGCATATTGTATTGTGTTGGGATAGGAGTTAGGCCCGGAGCACGGGAAACGAGGTACGTTTCGTACTCCGAGTGACGAAAAGTGTTCAATTCCCCAGTCGCCAACATTCCGGATTACCCATGATGGAGTTTAGGTTTTGTGTGTTCACATGTGCATTCATTCATATTAAGTCGTGCAATTCGACTCCTCGGCCATCATACATCGAGATGCGTGATTGGTGGCACGAGGATCGAGGACTACGCACTCCTTGGAGTAGAGTAATCAAGCATACATATGTAAAAATACATTGCCATGCCCCTTTCCTGTTCTCTGTTGCCAGCAAATTAGAAAACCGGCAATCTTTTTGGCTTGCGTGCAAATTCCGCGCTAAACTGTAAACAGAGGCTAATTGGGGCATCACAATGGATTTCTGCCA
Organism: Camellia japonica; assembly: GCA_030407325.1. Lineage (NCBI taxonomy): Eukaryota > Viridiplantae > Streptophyta > Magnoliopsida > Ericales > Theaceae > Camellia > Camellia japonica. The sequence goes on along the minus strand of JAPPVO010000036.1, from coordinate 16,162,443 downwards.
CCAAGAAACCCGAGCATGCATCATTCATCATCCGAATCAGAGTCGAGGCAGTCCCTAGCTTGCATGCTAGTTTATTGCTTTTCTAGTTCAATTTGTTAATTATTAGGGTTTTGTACTTATTCGGACTGTATTTATTTGGGACTGTGTATTATTCTTTCGGACCTCTGCACGAGGGCAATGTTGTAATAAGTGTGCGTGAGTGTGATGTATGTCTTCCAACCCTACGTCTTTCTTCCCTTTTATTTACCAGCTTATGATGGTTAGATTAGGGCATGTTTCAATTAGCATACAGTATGATAGCATGTTTGCATTCATTCATCTGTTTTGCATGCACCGGGCTCAGCGCATCATACAAACTGCATTTGTATTTCAATTCCGAGTTGAATACTTGATAGCTGTTGCATCTCATATGCCATGTTTAGAATAGCCGAGCCTGCTATAGTTGTATTTTTGCATGTGTTGCATTAGGCATTTCTGTATAGTTAGGATCATGCATGGATTTCTAATTAGCTTCTGTTTTGGCTTGGAGTACTCTGTGAGTTTTTATGCTTTAGCATCGTTGCATGCGTGTGAGTGACTGCCATGATAGCATGCTTACCATGAGGCTATTTGCTTATGTGATATAACTGCCTGAGTGCCTGTGGGTGAAGGTTGGGTTATCTGGATTGGAACAAATCATTGACTGTGAGTCTTAAGCCCACTAGATAGTGGCAAAACCATCTTTTCTAAGCCCACCGAGGGTGGCAAAATCTGCATTTTAAGCCTACTTGCGAGTAGCAAACATCTTTCAAAAACAAACATGAAATGTTTTGTTCCAATTCAGGCGACCGGTCTATACTTGTATGCTGTGCGCATCACATAGAATCTAGGCTAATAACCGGAATAAGAATGCATAATGTTTTCAAAACTAGATATCATGGTTAGCAGAAGCCGATCTTTGATCGGGCGAGCGGGAGTGCTCACGAAGTGACCTTCCCCAATCGTACCCAAGTTCCCGAGCCGAGGCAACTTTGGTGATGACGGACACGTGGCCTTAGGCAAATGAGTCAGGGTTTCCTAAATTTCCCCAAAAATAAAACATTTAGGTGGCGACTCTGTATCTGGCAAAGCAGTCCATGTTTGGCACTTCTTTCAAAAAAAAATCTGTTTTCTCAAAACGATTTGTCGGATTTGGACTCTTTGGTTCGTATTAAGAACCGTGACATTAGAGTCCTGAACTGTAGTGAGCCCAAGAAGAACGGAACGGGGGACTTCATCGCCTCCCGGGGCGTTCGGGGTCGTCTACAGTTTCTGGCGACTCCGCTGGGGAATTAGAGAACTGACTCGAACTCATGATATCTGGTTTTGGCTACACTTATGTGTTTCTTTGCATTGCATTGCCTTGGTGCACTAGGACACCGTGTTTGCCATCTGCTATTCTTGAACGGTTTGCCGAGAGGCTGTCTTGTCAAGGCATGACCATAAGGCTGACCGGTTGTGGGCTCTGCCAGTATGGGAACACAAACCCGGTTTTACCGGGGCACCCTTTTGACCATTCGACCTAGTACATATTCGGATCCATAGTGACCATTCCAAACTAGGACAGGTTGCTTACCCGATATAGGTTGTTTGAAACCGCTGCGTGCGTAGTGAAACCCTAGCTCCTGACAAAATAGGACAGGGAAACCCTACCCCAACATAGGGGTGTTTTGTCTCTCACTTATCTGTTATGTGCTTTTAGAGTGTGTCTCTACAGGAATGCATGTATCAGTTTACAAGTTTGGGCATCAGGCCTGCGGGCACCAATTCAGAATTTTGGGATTCAGTTTACCTGAGGGTAACAGTTTACAGGCCGAATTTTGGGGCAGAATCCAGTAGAGGGCACAGTCATCCTGTTATGCTCATATCTGTTTTGGTGAAATCAGGCTGAGATGCTCTCTGTTTTTCCCTTTTGCTAGGATAGTCCTGGAACTATAGCTTCAGAAGGCTTCGATATCCCCCGGGTACATTGGACTAGTGCTGATAGACTTTGTTAGGTCAGAGATTCAATCCAAGGGCAACCAGTGTTCTTTCGCTGAGGCAAGGCAAAGAAAGGCCAGTCAGGGCTCACCGGTTTCATCTGATCCGTCAGTCGCCAGTCACATCACCTTTGTTCGGACTCAGCAGACCGTGATGGCACAGGGTTTGGAAGAATTAGTGGCCGTGATAGCAGCGTTAAATCAAGGAACTGCCGTGCAGGATGAGACTAATGCTGAAACGCAACGCCCATCTGGGGCGTCTGCCTCACATCCAGCTTTGGGACCCCAGCCGAACTTTGACCCACTTCCGCCAGCTGAAGATTTACAGGGTCTAGATCCTCGAGAAGGGTTAGCTTAAGCCCGAGTTTTCAGACCCCTGGTGCAGCCTAATGAGAGACTTTATCCCCTTGATGCTAATGACCTCGATCTGACCTCAGTGAAAATTGCGAACCTTGAGAAGCAATTCAAAAAGGCACAGGGCCTTAACTCCATTCCCGACATTGAGGATGGGCACACCGAGTCTGCCGTACGGCTCCCAGACAGATTCAAAATGCCATATATTGACCGTTTCGATGGGTCTGGGGATCCAATGGTACATATCTGACTTTTCTTGGATGTCCTGAAACCGATGAGCCTGACTAAGCCACATAAACTCTCTCTGTATGGAAGAACCCTGTCGGGTGTAGCAGCCACTTGGTACGCTAAGTTAGAGGACAAAGTGAAGCAAGACTGGGAAGAATTGGCTGAGGCCTTTGTCGATCAGTATTCCTACAATACCCAAGTTGAAATGACCATGCAAGAGCTTGAAACAACCCGCCAAAACCCAACAGAGCCTTTTGTGGAATTTGTTGCAAAGTGGAGAGCAAAGGCAGCACAAATGATAGATCGTCGCCCTTCTGAGAGGGATCAAGTGCAGATGATGGTGCGAAACCTCGAGCATGATATGTTGCAAAAGTTGATAGTCGCTCCGCTATTCACTTTCAAAAGTTTGCATGAACTAGGGGTTCAGATCGAGAATGCGTTCAACAGTGGGATCATTTCCAGAACAAGTGAACCGACAAGGAGGGTGATTTCAAGGAGTACCAATGCTGGTAGTAGCACTATTCCCAAACCCATAGAAATCAATGCAGTCGGCACAACCAACACTTTTGCCAATCTAAGCCTGCAAACAGCCGACCAAACCCGAGCCCAAGGTAGAACTTTCACTCCCCTCTATATGAGCCTAACTAGCGCACTAAAAGTCTTGATAGAAAGAGGGTATCTCAAACCCCTCGATCCTCAACCTCTGCCTGACCCACTCCCAGCCAGACATAACCCCTCTAAGTACTGTGTGTACCATCAGCAGCGCGGTCATGGCACTGACCGTTGCTACCGCCTTCGTCATGAGGTCCAAAATCTCATCGACAATCGGACGATAACTCCACCTTTAGACCCCAATGACCAAACATCTCCTGCCTACCTTAATCTTATCCATATACTGCCATCCACCTATGACCCCAGCATATACATCACCCCAGCCCATCTACCCAAGCCTGAGGTGTTTATCCCAGAAAGCATGGACTTATGCATGATGGGTGCACCTGAACCTCAAACCCGTGAACCCACTACTTCTGAGCTGAAGAGAATGATCAAAGATCTTCAGAGAATTGTGACAGATTTGGCCTCCGAGACATTGGCTCCGTCATCAACCACATCACATACCAGGGAGTTCATGTCAAAAGGCTCCCCAGTCTTGGAACGGGCTGCATTTGAGGAATGCCAATCCCTTGGCAAAGTGGAGGCGAGTGGAAAGAACAAGATAGGGGCGGACATGGATCCCCATGAACATCTTATGTTGGCTGTTAAGGCTTTGAAAGCCAAGGGACTGAACAAAGAGCAAGTGCTCGCAGTTGTTGCAAAAACTGTGGACGACATTTTCGCCACTCAAGTTGGGGGCAGTTTGAATCAAGGGGCAAGCCGAGAGAAGGGTCGTTGTATCAGAAATGTTCCTTTCAGCTATAATCCTGCACTCGGAAGAGATCAACAAACCAGGCCAGCACCTGCCAATCCCTTTACTGGTGTGTCCAGCAAAAATCCACAAACCTTGAAGTACCAACCCCGAGGTCAGAGGGTCTTCCATGCCCTCCACATGCCTTTGTCCAAAGCTTTCCAAATCCTTGTTGGACAAGGCCATCTCAAACCCCTTGAGCCTCGGCTTCTCCCAAATCCTCTTCCGGCTACACATGATGCTACCCAGTACTGCGCGTACCATCAGCAAACTAGCCATACTACCGACAACTGCTTTCGTCTTCACCACGAAGTACAGGATCTGTTTGACAACGGGGTTGTCCTCCCGCCAAGCTCTACAAAGTCTATCGGCACTGGATCGGTGAACTTGGGGGATAATGTGAGTATGTGATCGGGGGATGAACTACTTGCGGGTGACACTCAGTTTACTCCAGATGTGGCGTTTGGCACGCACTGTTTTGAGCATTTGCGAATGCTAGTTTTGTACTTTCTGACTTGGGTATTGGGTCAGTCTTGTCGTTTTGTATGGAGTCAGTCTTTTCATACTGAGTCAGTCGGGTCTGTCTTGTTGTATCGAGTCAGTCCTGTTTGTTAGAGTTGGTGATTTCGGGGGTGTCACCTCGGACATCATTTGCTTGTTTTGTGTTTATCGTTTTGCTTTCTTTTGAGTCTGTTTCTGCCTTGGAGCCAGTTACGCCAACAGATCTGAATGGAACAGCAGCGATTTTTACACTCTTGTGTCTGCTTCTGCCGTTGCCAGTTGTGCCAGAAATTCTAAATGAGATGGCGGTATTTGACTAAGAACTCTGTCTTTTCTGTGCCTTGAAAGTCATTGTAATGACCTGAGTTTTTCAAAACTTTTTGAACACTGCGTTGAAAACAAAGAGGGAGGAATTCCTCGGGTTTTGCAAAAATTTGATCAACTGAGAGAAAGAGAGGCGTGCTAAACCCTTAATGAATGAAATCATGCTTGTTAATGTGAGTACTGAGAAGGATCCTGGCTTGATCTAGATTGGTTCCACATTGTCTTCCGCGCAAGCAATTAGTCGCTTTCTTAAAAGATTTCAAAAAATGTTTTTGCAAGACCCTGCGAAGACCTGTGTGGAATCACTCTTCAGATTGTGCAGCCTAGGATCGCTCTCGGCCTCGAGACTCGCCCCCCTTGCTTTCAAACCTCGAACTCGGACTCAAAAAGTTCAAAGGTCAACCATAATGTGAGGCCTGCGTAGCCAGATTCGAAGCAGACCTCGAACTAGAGGCAACAAAGTCAGATTAAGAAGGTCAGGCGTCGTCAAAAAAGCTTACAGAGTCAGATCAGAAGCACCCCTCCAACTAGGGGCCAAAAAATGTCAGATGCGCTCGAAGAGTCAAGAAGTGGGATGTTTCTCAAGCTAACAAAGACTGGAAAGAATGCCAAATCCCAGAAGGGAAGAAAGAAGAAAGCATTGTTGAAGAACAACTGAGTTCTTATCCACAACACTAGGGGCAAATTCAGCCCCCATGGGATGGACTCCTGCATCGTCAGCAAACAACAGCCACTCTCCTGGATTCAGATAACTTCAGGATCTCAAAACCATTCGGCATGGACAAAGCTACACTTTTACCCTTGAGAGGCTCGTTGGGCCGAAAACCCGGAAGGGCGACCCAGGCAAAAGTTAGAGCAAGAAAAAAAAAAAAAAAAAAAAAAAAGAGAAAAAAAAAGGAAAAGAAGAAAAATGAAAAAAAAAATGAAAGGAAAAATGAAAAAGAAAAGATGAAAAAAGAAAAGAAAAGAAAAGAATTGAAAATAAAGAAAAGAAAAACAAAGCTCGCAAGGTTGAAAACCCGCAACAGGCGCCTTGGCAAAAGTTAGAGCATAAAAAGGAGAGGTTAAATACCCGAGTGTACCTTAACCCCGAACTACGTAAGGCTTGATTCCCATCTTTGGGATACGTAGGCAACTTCATTCTGAAGTCCAGCCGTAAAACAATTCAAATTCGACTGTGTCCATGTAATGGTTTTGATCATCTTTGCCTTCTCTGTATCCGAGAGTCTGGTTGTGTTCGTCGCTCTGAGGACTGACTACAAATGCGCTGCAGTACCGTTCAAACAAGGGGCAACTTTTCGTTTCCATTCAATGCGCTGCGGTGCCATTCAAACAAGGGGCAACTTTCCGTTGCCATGCAGTGTCCTTCAGGCAAGGGGTAATTTTCCTTCGAATCCGAGGTTGTGCATCTCGAGAGTGGGTTCTATGCTCGGTGAGCAGTGGCCGTTTGCAAAAATAGTTTTTGAGAATTTTTACTGACGTTGACTATTTTCTCGAAAAGTATTCCATTTTTTTCAAAACTGGACCATTTCTTAGAGCCCAAAAAAGGAAAATTTTCAGTGCTCACAGCCTAACTTGCATGATTTTAAATCAGAAAATTGAACAAGCATGTTAATCTAACTCTCATTTGGTCAAAGTTGTCTTAGTAGAAAGCCAAAAAACAAAAAAATGGTCGAAATGATGAACTAGGGGCACAGTTGAGTCAGGTGTTCTGTCTCTTCCCCATTATCAACATACTTGCCAGAAAGGGCAACATACTTGTCAGAAAGGGCACCATACTTGCGAAGAAGGGCACCCTACCTGCCAGAAAAGGGCACAATTGAAGTTAACAGCAAAAGGGCTGAAAGCTCTCTCACCCTCCGAGCAACGAGGTATCAAGCCAAGTGCGAAGCACGAACTGGAATGGATCAAGATATTCCACTCCCTCATCTGGACAGATCTGATCACGTCCAAACTCCCAGCAGAGCATCGTCAACCGATGTTGGCTGCAGATTTGCTACACACCCAGTTGTAGCACAGCCCCTCTGTGAGAGAAACTCACTAGCTGCGTGCAGAAGAAGAAGAATCTAGCGGAATGCTAGGGGCAAGAGCCCACAACTTTTTGTTTATCCATCAACCATCCAGGGGAAGGATTTAAAATGAGAGATTGAAGAATAGAGAGGTATGCGCTGAGAGAAAAAGTGAGGAAAGGGCTTTTTCAGAGAAAACAGAGCTTGAAGGCCGAGTGATGTGAGAATCACAAATGAGGAAGGGTGGGAAACAATACCCGGAGAAACTGGCTCCTCGTGCACCGAAAGGTCTCTCGCCTTTGTAACACAGTTGAGTGTTGTGTTTGTGCGTTTTGTTTGTATCGTTTCTTGTTTTAAGTCGTTTGAGTGTCAACAAATGTGTTTAGGTCATTTTACCTTGTTTTTCCTTTGTTGAGTTGTGTTTTGGTCGTTCTACCTTTGTTTTCCATTGTTGAGTCGTTTTGGCTGTGGTCAGTTGTAGGCTCAATACCCGGTTGAGAACACTTTTCTCATTTCATTTTCAAAAATCGTTTTGTGCTCAGAGTGCCGTGTCGTTCTCCACATTTGTGCAAATCAGGATTGGTTCTTTCATAGAGCCGCGGGGTTCAACCCAGGTCATGTGAAAACAGTAAAACCAGGACCCATCTGAAGCTATGAAAGTTCCGGGCTACCAAGCAAAAGAAAAGAGAGAAAATTTGGAGCATCTGAGTGTGTTTCAACTTCTGCAAGTTTCGTCTTTATAAGCCGTGTGTTCAGAATAAATAGAATACTGTGTTATGAGCTGTGTGTTCAGAGTGGGCAGTGTGCTGTAAGAGCTGTGTGCCGAACAAACAGAATACTGTGTTATGAGCTGTGTGTTCAGAGTGGGCAGTGTGCTATAAGAGCAGTGTGCCGAATAAACAAAATACTGTGTTATGGGCTGTGAGTTCAGAATGAGTTGTGTTCAGAACAGACCGTGTGTTCAGAATCAGCAGTGTCCTGCGTGAGCCGTATGTTCCAAAATAAGCAGAATATTGTGTTATGAGCTGCGTGTTCAGAATAAGCAGTATGCCGATACTAGCTGTGTGTTCAAAGTGAACAGAATACTGTGTTGACTGTTTCACTGTTTCAAGCCAGAATGGCGATCAGAAGTGCTCTCCCTGAGTACCATTCCCCATCAGAATAAAGCGGTTTACCGCCACTCACTCCATGAGGTGCTTTCGAAAGTGCCGCTTTGTTTGTTTATTGCATTCCTTAAACATCACACTCCGTATTGTTTGCAACGTGGATCGTATCATCGCACTTATTGCATTTATTTGCATCTTGTGTTATCTCTTATTGTTTATCCTTTTACGCTAAGCAGCATTTAGGATCGTTGTCCCCCGGGACTTAACTTAGGTTGCGTGGAACACATTCCCGAGTTGTTTACCTCTTTTCACGATTTTAGTGTGGTTAGAGTTTGGTTCTTCCTTACGCGTTTTCAGCGTGTTTGGAATTTATCTCAGGTTGCGTTGTGCGCGCACCTGGGCGATTGTTGTTTTGACCTCTTCTCACGATTTCAGCGTGGTTTGAGTGTCCCGCTCCTTACGCGATTTCAGCGTGTTTGGAATTCATCTCAGGTTGCGTTGTGCGTGCACCTGGGCGGTTGTTGTTTTGACCTCTTCTCACGATTTCAGCGTGGTTTGAGTGTCCCGCTCCTTACGCGATTTCAGCGTGTTTGGATCTTATCTCAGGTTGCGTTGTGCGCGCACTTGAGCGGTTGTTTTCAGACCTCTTCTTACGATTTCAGCGTGGTTTGAGTGTTCTGTTCCTCACACGATTTCAGCGTGTTTGGAATTTATCCCAGGTTGCGTTGTAGACGCGCTGGGCAGATTGTTTTGACCTCTTCTCACGATTTCAGCGTGGTTAGAGTGTTCTTTTCCTCACACGATTTTAGCGTGTTTGGAATTCATCTCAGGTTGCGTTGTGCACGTATTTGGGCGGTTGTTGTTTGGGCCTCCTCTCACGATTTCAGCGTAGTTTGAGTGTCCCGTTCCTCACACGATTTCAGCATGTTTGGGTCTTATCTCAGGTTGCGTTGTGCGCGCACTTGAGCAGTTGTTTTCAGACCTCTTCTCACGATTTCAGCGTGGTTTGAGTGTTCTGTTCCTCACACGATTTCAGCGTGTTTGGAATTTATCCCAGGTTGCGTTGTAGACGCACTGGGCGGATTGTTTTGACATCTTCTCATGATTTCAGCGTGGTTAGAGTGTTCTTTTCCTCACACGATTTCAGCGTGTTTGGGATTTATCCCAGGTTGCATTGTAGACGTGCTGGGCGGGCTTGTTTTGACCTCTTCTCACGATTTCAGCATGGTTAGAGTGTTCTTTTCCTCACACGATTTTAGCGTGTTTGGAATTTATCCCAGGTTGCATTGTAGACGCGCTGGGCGGGTTGTTTTTGTTTACCTCTTCTCACGATTTCAGCGTGATTGGAGCCTCCCATTCCTCACACGATTTCAGCGTGTTTGGAACTTATCTTAGGTTGCATGGAACGCGCTTCTGATTGATTTTCTTTGTTCTTCCTCCACTCACGAGTCCAGCGTGGTTGGCGTATGTCACCATTTTGCATCTATTGTACTCTTTGTTGCATCGCATCTATTATCTATTGCATCACATCTATTACATCCATTGCATCATATCTGTTTTATTGTCTGGTCTAGGAGACCTTAAATTCTCTAAAGGTGCAATTCCTTTGGTGTTTGTTGTGCCCGAACGACTTCCGGTGGTCTGGTATAGCCACCTGCCTGTGTTAGCGGTGAGTTCCTAGGAGACCAACTGAGACGGTGGAAACTAGAGTTCGAATGGCACATGCCTAGAACGTAAAGGTTCGGGATTTCCGAGACTAAAGTCTGGTTTAAATACCCAAGGGTGTATCCTCGGCTTGAAATCTGTATGGTAGCCCCATAGATTGAGATAGCATATGTATGCGCCTCAATTCTGGATACTGAGCCAACCTAGTATGTCACCTTGTTGGAGAATAGGGAAAGCTGCGACCATAGTCAGGAAGAAAAGTAGTACCTGTAGTTCAACCAAGAAGAAGCGAAAGATCCCCAGCAGCATGAGGTAAGTCATTGCCAATTACCCCTGTAAAGTATCTTCACCTCTTAGCTATTACATTGCATTTTAGCCACTACACTACAGTGCATTGCATAAATCCTCAATTTTCAAACCAGCTTCGCGTAACGTATAAGTCCAATTATCAAACCGGCTTCGCGTAGCGTATAAGTCCAATTTTCAAACCGGCTTCGCGTAAGTCCAATTTTCAAATCGGCTTCGCGTAGCGTGTAAGTCCAATTATCAAAATCTTCCCGCATATCATTTTGCATCCTGCCCCTGAACTACGCTGGTTTGATTCCTTGCAAAGGGATACGTAGGCAGCCTGCGGGCGCAACCATTTATTTGTCTGTACTTTGTTTGTTTGTCGAAGTCTTCGGCCTTGTCAAAAATGGGTCGTCTCTAGGCTTTGACATTCACTCCCGTCACTTCTTGACTTCCAAGTTCTGTCAAAGAGGGGCAACTGTAGACACCCCATTTTTGACCGCCCTTAAGACTTGGACGCGACTGATGGTTTACATGGTGGAGAAAGGTGTGTAGGGGAAATGTTCAGTTTCTTCGGCAAGGAGAGAGTCAAAGCTCAACTTCATACCCCTTTTTTTGAACCAAAACAATCTTGATCAAAAGATTTTAGACCTTAAAACCCTCTCTTTCAAAGCGTTTTTGAAATAAAGTTTCTACGATGTTCCAACGCTCGCATTTTGTTAAATGTTGCGCTTTTCGGTAAACCGAGCAAGGACAAAGTAGAAATGAATGAAAGAGAGATGAAATCTTTGAAAAATCTTTCAAAACACCTTACTTAGGGGTTTGAAGTTGAAGAAAAGAAGAGAAGAGGGAAGAAACCCAGTTGGGGGAGAAAATGGGCATGAACTGTTAAGAAAGAGTCGAGCAACCCTCGCCGAATCGGGCCTATTCATTTGCATACTTGGAATCAAGCTATGAACCCACCACCATTGGAAAGCTTACTTCCGGGGCTTCATTTTACACTCAAGAATCTCCTAAGGACAAGTCCGGACGAGGGAGATAGGGTTGATTGAAGTAGGGCATCACTCCGGTTGGACCGAATCTGCGCGGCTTCACCAAAACAGGCATAACATTTTACACAGGAGGAAGTTTAATGCAAGGTTTACGCCATTGGAAAGCTAACTTCCGGGGCTTCAATTTGGACACTTGAACAGCCACCATTGGACTTCCCAATCACTGGCCGGCCACTTGTCTTTCCGGCAGACCCTTTTTTGTCCTGAAAAGTAGCAGGCCGGCCAAAAAATGTAGCAGGCCGGCCACCTAGCTGGTCGGATGACCATTTTGGCCCTTTTGAGCTGGCCGGCCATTCTTGCCCTTCCAAGTGTGTTCCAGCTGTGCAATTTGTTTTCCCCCAGATCCTATATCCGGGGTTTGGCCTTTTAGGGGGGAAATTTGAATTTGTTTTTCCCCCCCTTTTTCACTTCTCTCCCTCTATAAAACCAGCAGCTCCAGCTGCATTTTAGAGAGTTACAAAAAACCCTTTGAAGCTCTTGCATACATCTCTCCCTCTCCCTCTCTTCCAAGCCTCAAAACCTTGAAACCCTTGCACCATTTACACTACAACACATAGTACCACACCAACACACCCCATTCCAGCCACTTGGAGGCTATTTCCAGAGGTGAGGAGCACCATTTCTTCAACCAAAAGCTGCTGGAGCTTTGTGCTACAAGGGTGAGCCTCTTTATCCCTCTTTTAAGCTTATTTTTGCATGCTTTCTTAGCCTTTGTTGCTTGCATTTTTGGGCTTCGACCCAAACTATAAATAGTCATATTTTGAGCTCCTTTTCATGTTTGATTAAGGACCTCTTGCTGTTTGAGGTCTCCTACTATCACTTGCCTCTTTAACTCTCTTTTAGGCCTTTTTTTGCATAGTATTTTAGGCCTATTTGTGAGCTGTTTTGGACTTGGTCATAAACTGTAAAATACCTTGTTTTGAGCCCCTCTTCAACATTGTTGAAGGGCTCTCATTTTTTTGAGGCCAGAAGCTACCACTTGTCTCTTTATCCCTCTTTTAGGCCTTTTTCTTGCATGATAGTTTAGCCTCACTTGTGTTTATTTTAGTGGCTTGATTTAAACTGTAAAGTGCCTTGTTTTGAGCCCCTCTTCAACTTTGTTGAAGGGATCCTTGCCATTTGGGTCCAGATGCTGTCCCTTATCTCTATTCTCTCTTTTAGGGTCATTTTTGCATGATTAATTAGCCCTACTTGTGTTCACTTTTGAGATTTTTCATAAACTAGAAAGAGGCTTGTTTTGACATCATCTTCATGTTTTATTAAGGGTATTTTCTTATTTGAGGTCACATGCTTCCTTATATGCTCGATTCCCTCCTATTTTGAGCCTTACACCCTAGCCCTTGTTGCATGCCTTGCTTGACCTTCTAGCCACTGGAATCCAGTGGATTTCTAGTGGCTTTGATGCTATTTTGAGCCTCCAAATCAGAGGGGGGTGACCCCCTCTCACCTTGATTTGTTTGATGGTCATTTTGACCTTCCAAATAGACCCTATCTTGCATGCTTCTTAGTCACATTTCAGGGTCAATTTGGTGAGTTTTGAGACTATCATATTTGATTTTCAAAGTTGATTTTGGGCTGCCACATGTCTATCTTGTATATGCCTAATAACTCCTTGTATGCCCTTCCAAAGGAGCCCCTCATTTGTGCATGTGTTGACTGTCTTTCCATGTGTATTTGGGTGTATTTTGGCATGTTTAGTTCACTGGTTTTTGATGGTTTAGTGAAATTCCATGTGCTTCATATACATGCCATGTAATCCATGTTTGATAGTCAAAATTGCATGCTATTCTAGTCCATCTTGCTAGCACCTTTTGGCCATGCTTTGAACTAGAAAATTTCATGTTTTGGGACTGTCTTAACTCTGTCTTCATGCTTCATGATCAAATAATGCATGCTTTGTATAGCTATAGGTCATTGCGTATGCCTAGTTTTGAGTTTCGGGGTTCATCTCATGCATCGGGTGCCACATTGCCATGTTTCGGGGCTGTTTTAGCATCATATTTTAGTGCTGAAATTCGCATGTTTGTATGCCATATTCCATGCCTTGCCATGATTTGGTAGAATGGCATTCGTGCCTTAGGTTCGGTCCTCGGTTTGCGTGCATGTGTGCACGCATCTCGAGTATCTCATTTTCATCTTATGGCCTCCTATGTGAGTGTGGCTGAGGTCCACTTGTGTTGGTGTAAGTCCATTATGCATTGTGTATGCCATTTCATTTCATAGCATTGTGTATGCTAGGTTGTATGTTAGCGCATTGTGTATGCCATGTTACCTCGTGCATCGTGTATGCCATTTCATAGCATTGTGCATGTTAGGTTGTATCTTAGTTGCATTCATGCATGTCATGCATATTGTATTGTGTTTGGGATAGGAGTTAGCCCGAGCACGGGAAACGAGGTACGTTTCGTACTCCGAGTGACGAAACGTGTCTCAATTCCCCAGTCGCCGACACTCCAGATTACCCATGATGGAGTTTAGGTTTTGTTGTGTTCACATGTGCATTCATTTCATATTAAGTCGTGCAATTCGACTCCTCGGCCATCATGCATCGAGATGCGTGATTGGTGGCACGAGGATCGAGGACTACGCTCCCTGTAGAGTAGTCAAGCATACATATGTAAAAATACATTGCCATGCCCCTTTCCTGTTCTCTGTTGCAGCAAATTAGAAACCGGCAATCTTTTGGAGCTGCGTGCAATATTCTAGGCTTAACTGTAAACAGAGGCTAATTGGGGCATCGCAATGGATTTCTGCGCCAAGCAACCCGAGCATGCATCATTCATCATCCGGATCAGAGTCGAGGTAGTCCCTAGCTTGCATGCTAGTTTATTGCTTTCCTAGTTAAATTTGTTAATTAATTAGGGTTTTGTACTTATTCGGACTGTATTTATTTGGGACTGTGTATTATTCTTTCGGACCCTCTGCGCGAGGGCAATGTTGTAATAAGTGTGCGTGAGTGTGATGTATGTCTTCCAACCCCACGTCTTTCTTCCCTTTTATTTACCAGCTTATGATGGTTAGATTAGGGCATGTTTCAATTAGCATACAATATGATAGCATGTTTGCATTCATTCATCTGTTTTGCATGCACCGGGCTCGGCGCATCATACTACCTGCATTTGTATTTCAATTTCGAGTTGAATACTTGATAGCTGTTGCATCTCATATGCCATGTTTAGAATAGCCGAGCCTGCTATAGTTGCATTTTTGCATGTGTTGCATTAGGCATTTTCTGTATAGTTAGGATCATGCATGGATTTCTAATTAGCTTCTGTTTTGGCTTGGAGTACTCTGTGAGTTTTTATGCTTTAGCATCGTTGCATGCGTGTGAGTGACTGCCATGATAGCATGCTTACCATGAGGCTATTTGCTTATGTGATATAACTGCCTGAGTGCCTGTGGGTGAAGGTTGGGTTATCTGGATTGGAACAAATCATTGACTGTGAGTCTTAAGCCCACTAGATAGTGGCAAAACCATCTTTTCTAAGCCCACCCGAGGGTGGCAAAATCTGCATTTTAAGCCTACTTGCGAGTAGCAAACCATCTTTCAAAAACAAACATGAAATGTTTTGTTCCAATTCAGGCGACCCGGTCTATACTTGTATGCTGTGCGCATCACATAGTAAATCTAGGCTAATAACCGGAATAAGAATGCATAATGTTTTCAAAACTAGGTATCATGGTTAGTAGAGGCCGATCTTTGATCGGGCGAGCGGGGGTACTCACGAAGTGACCTTCCCCAATCGTACCCAAGTTCCCGAGCCGAGGCAACTTTGGTGATGACGGACACGTGGCCTTAGGCAAACGAGTCAGGGTTTCCTAAATTTCTCCAAAAATAAAATATTTAGGTGGCGACTCTATATCTGGCAAAGCAGTCCATATTTGGCACTTCTTTCAAAAAAAAAATCTGTTTTCTCAAAACGATTTGCCGGATTTGGACTCTTTGGTTCGGATTAAGAACCGTGACATTAGAGTCCTGAACTGTAGTGAGCCCAAGAAGAACGGAACGGGGGACTTCATCGCCTCCCGGGACATTCGGAGACGTCTACAACTTGTATGAGTGTGATTGCCATCTTGCCATGTTTCGCATGCTTGCCATAAGGCTATATGCTTAAATGCTAAACTACATGAATGCCTTTGGATGAAGGCTTGGTTGTTTGAATTGGAACGATTCAACAAATGTGTGTTTTAAGCCCACTTTGTCGTGGCAAATTTGCATCTTTTAAGCCCACTTGAGGGTGGCAAATTCAAACCATTTTCGAAAACAAACATGAGTTGAATTGTTCCAAGTCTTACTACTAGTCTATACTTGCTTGTGTGTGTCACATAGTAAAGTTAGCTAATAATCAGAATAAGAGCACATAAGGTTTATAAAAGAACATATCATGATTAGTAGAGGCCGATCTTTGATCAGGCGAGCGGGGGTGCTCATTTCAGGACCTTCCCCTCTCATACCCAAGTTCCCGAGCCGAGGAAACTTTGATGATGACGGACACGTGGCCTTTGGCACAAGTCAGGGTTTCCTAAATTTTCTCAAAACAAAATATTTAGGTGGCGACTTTGTATCTGGCAAAGCAGTCCAATTTTGGCATTATTTGATTTAAAATCGATTTTCCAAAAAGGCTTGCCGGATTGGACTCTTTGGTGATTATCAGTTTCACATTGCACTTTGTGAAATTAGATTCAGAACCGCGGGAGTCCGAACTGTGAGGCCTTCATTTCAAACCCTTTCCGAAAGGCGGGGGCGTAGAAAATGGCGAGCCCACAGTTTCTGGCGACTCTGCTGGGGATTTTAGAGAGCTTGACTCGAACTCATGATATGTTGTTTTATCTACACTTATGTGTTTCTTTGCATTTGCATTTGTATTGGTGCGCTTGAGTCACAGTGTTTGCCATCTGCTATTCCTGAGTGGTTTGCCGAAGGCTTGCTTGGAAAAACTTGCCAAAAGGCTAACCGGTTGCGGACTCTGCTATGATGAGAACGCAACCCTTGGATCTGGACTACCGATGTACCATTTGATCCTCCTTTCACTTCACGGTGTTGAGCGAGAGGTATATTAGGTGGTTTTGCTGAGGTACCATTTTGACCAATCGGCCTAGCTACATATAATAAAGCCATAGAGACTGTTCCAAACTAGGACAGGTTGCTTACCCAAATGTAGAAATTATTTGAAACCGCTTGTTTGCGTAGTGAATCCCTAGCTCCTGACGAAATTAGGACAGGGTAACCCTACCCCATCATAGGGGTGTTTTGGCTCTCTTTAATTGGTATGTGCTTACAGTGAAACTGTACAGGGATGTGCATATCAGTTGTGAGATTGGTATCTGATTTGGGGCAAAATTCAGTAGAGAGTACAGACACTCAGCTGTGATCATATCCGTTCTAGTGAAATTGGGCTAAGATGCTGTCTGTTTTCTCTTTTGCAAGGTAGTCCTGGAACTATAGCTTCAGAAGGCTCCAATATCTCCCAGGTACTCTGGATTTCTGTCGATAGACTTTCTCAGGTCGGAAATTGTTCAGAAGCAACCTGTGTTTACCTCACCCCCATCGGTTACAAGACGAAGGAGGTTCAGGCAAAATTCACCAGTGTAGTGTCTACAGCAGTCACCCCTCAATTCACCCAGGTCTAGTCTAGTCTGGGAATAGTTGTCTGTATTCAGTTCAACACAAGATCAATCACCCATTCCTATGGCTCAGTATCCCTCAGCCAGTGCGGAAGAACAGATACAGCACCTGCAACAGATAATCTAGGCACTACAGCAGGACGCAACCGTTAAGCTGAAGTCAAGGCTCGTCAGGCCGAAGTGATTACCCGGCTACAATAACAACAGCCACAGCCAGCCGCGGCTTTTGCATCTCATACACCTCCTACGGGTAACCCAACACCTAGAGCCACTACCCATACTGCTAATGTCCAAGAGACTCAGGGCAATCCGGCGGAGCCAATCCCAGAACAGGCCTCTAAAGCTCCTATCTATCAAACCGAAGCTCTGTTTGAATTTGAGGTTGACCCAACTACACTTAAGGTCAATAAACTGGAGAAGTTATTCAAACGAGCACAAGGAGTGAACTCCATCCTAGATTTAGAGGACGGGTATACTGAATCTGCAGTTACCTTATCGAAGCGGTCTAAAATGCCGCATATCGACCGCTTCGATGGCTCTAGAGACCCAATGGTGTATCTCCGCCTGTTTTGTGATATCCTGAGGCCAATGGGTTTGACCCCAGCCCAGAAGTTGTCTCTTTTCGGCCGAACCATGTCTAGGATAGCCGTAATCTGGTATGCTAAATTAGAGGATTCTGTGAAATAGAACTGGGAAGAGATTGCTGAGGCCTTCATTGCTCAATACTCCTACAATACACAGATCGAGGTCACAACTCATGATCTCGAAGCCACCCGCCAAGAGCTAAAGGAGGGTTTCTTAGAGTTCGTGACGAGATGGAGAGCAAAGGCCTCGATGATGACTACAAGGCCTTCCGACAAAGATCAGATCAGGATGATTGTTCAGAATCTGCATGGCAAGTTGCTGTAGAAGATGATCGTTCTATCTCTGTTTACCTTTCCAGACCTTCATGAAATGGGGGTTCAAATCGAGGATGCCATCAGACAAGGGATCTTTGTGGAAGATGATGAGCCTTTGAAGAAGAACATTGTTCGCAGTTCCAATCCTACTACTAATGGTAGCACGACTGCGAAATTCTCAGAAGTAGACACTATCACTACTCCCTTCAATGGCCAAAAACCAACCACTTCAAATCGGCTCCAAGCCCGAAATTTTCATCCTCTTTACATGAGTCTCTCCCAAGCTTTGAAAATGCTGCGAGAAGAAGGGTACCTAGAGCTCCTAGAACCTCAACCCCTTTCAAATCCTCTTCCACCAAGATATGACCCAGCTAAATATTGTGCCTATCATCAACAGCACGGTCAGGATACGAACCATTGCATCCGCCTCCGTCATAAGATTCAGGATCTTATTGACAAGGAGACTATAGCTCCACCAAAAAGACCTCGCGCTAGTACTGACCCGTCACCTCTACATCTTAATCTAATCCCTACACTCTCATCCATCTACAACCCCAGTGTATACATCACACCGGCCCATCTACTCAAGCCTGAGGTGTTTACTCCAGAAAGCATGGACTTGTGCATGATGGATGCACTTGAAGCCCAATCATCTCAAACCCGTGAACCCACTACTTCTAAGCTAATGAGAATGATTGAAGATCTTCAAAGAATAGTGGCAGATTTAGCCTTTGGGGTTTTGGCTCCTTCATCGACCACATCACATGCCAGAAAATTTCATGCCAAAAGGCTCCCCAATTTTGGGACGCGCTGCAATGGAAGAAGGCCAATCCCTTGGCAAAGTGAAGGCAAATGGCAGGAACAAGGTAGGGGCAAGCATTGGTCCCTATGAACATCTTTAGTGGGCTATTGAGGCTTTGAAGGCTGAGGGACTAAACAAACAGCAAATGCTGGCAGTTGTTGCAAAGACTGTGGATGGTACTTTCACCACTCAAGTTGGAGGCATTTTGAATCAAAGGGCAGGCCAGGAAAAGGGATATCGTACCAGAAACGCCCCTTTCAGCTCCAATCTTACACTCAAAAGAGATCATCAAACCCAGTTAGCAACTGCTAACCCCTTTGCCGGTATATCCAATGTAACCCCACAAACCTCAAGTCATCAAGCCCGAGGCGAAAGGGTCTTCACCCTACTTTACATGACCTTGTCCAAAGTTCTCCAAATCCTTAGAGAACAAGGCCATCTCAAACCCTTGGAGCCTTGGCCTCTCCCAAATCCCCTTCCAGCTAAGCATAATTCGGCCAAGTACTGTGCCTTCCATCAACAAACCGGCCATGACACAAACAGTTGTTTTCGTCTTCGCCATGAAATACAAGATCTGATTGACAGAGAGGTCATCACCGCACTAGGTCCTATAAAGTCTATTGGCACCGGATCAATGAACTTGGGGGGATAATGTGACTATGTGATCGGGGGATGAACCACCTCCTGATGGTGCTCATTCTACTCTAGATATGGTGGATGGCACACACCGTTTTGAGCAATTTACAAATACCGTTTACTTTACTTTTTGACTTGGGTATTGGGTCAGTCTTGTCGTGTTATTTTGAGTCAGTTCTATTGTGTTGTATTGAGTCTATCTTGTTGTATCGAGTCAGTCTTGTTGTGTTAGAGTTAGGAGATTTCAGGGGTGTTACCTCGAACATCACTATCTTTTTTTATGTTTTTCTTTTACACCCTTTCTTTTGTGTCTGTTTCTGCTATTGAGCCAATGGCACCAGAAGATCTAAATGAAACGGCAGAGATTTTCACCTACTTTTCTGTGCCTTGAAATCATTGCATTGACCTAAGTTTTTGAAAACTTTTCTAACACTGATGAAAACAAAGAGGAAGGAATTCCTCGGGATTTGTAAAAATTTGATCGATTGAGAGAAAGAAAGGCATGCTAAGCCCTTAATGAATGAGATCATGTTTGTTAATGTGAGTACTGAGAAGGATCCTAGCTTGATCATGATTGGTTCTACATTATCTTCAGAGGAGCTTAAGCGACTAGTCGCTTTATTAAAAGATTTCAAAAAAAATTTTACGTGATCCTGTGAAGACATGTATGTAATCGATCTTGAGATTGTGCAGCATAGGATCACTCTCGACCTTGAGACTCGACCCCTTTTGCTTTCAAACCTTGAACCTTGCCTCAGAATTTTCAAACAATCAACCAAAACATAAGGCTTGTATGGCCGAATTGGAAGTAACCCTTGAACTAAGGGCAAGAAGGTCAGATCGAGAGGATCAGATCTCATTAAAGGAGGCTTGCATGGCCAGATTTGAAGCAGCCCTTAAACTAGAGGCAATAAGGTCAGATGTTATCAAAGGAAGCTTGCAAAGCTGGATCAGAAGTAGCCCTTGAACTAGGGGCAAAAATGTCAGATGTGCTCAAAGATTCAAAGTATGGGTCATTTCTCCAACCAATGAAGACTGGCAAGAAAGCCAAATCCCAGAATAGAAGAGAAATTATTGCTGAAGGACAATTGAGTTCCTATCCACAACACTAGGGGCAATTCAAACCCCAATTGGATGGGCTCCTATATCATTAGCGAACAGCAGCCATTCTCCTGGATTCAGATGGCTTAGAGATCCTATGACCAATCAACATGGACAAAGTTAAACTTTTCTATCCTTGAGAGGCTCGTTGGGTCGAAAACCCAAAAGGGCGACCCAAGCAAAAGTTAGAGCAAGAAAAAGAAAAAAGAAACGAAAAAGAACAAAAATGAAAAAATGAAAAAATGAAGAAAAAAGCCAAAAGAAAAAGGAAAAAAGAAGAACAAAGAAATGAAAAGAAAAGAAAAACAGAGTTCGCAAGGTTGAAAACCATAAATGGCGGCTTTGGCAAAAGTTAGAGCATAAAAGGAGAGTGTTAACACTCGAGTGAACCTCAACTCGGAACTATGTACGGCCTGATTCCCATCTTTGGGATATGTAGGCAACTTCATCCTGAAGTCCGGCCCCAATCATTTTTAGCCTGCTTGGCTCATCCATGTTGATTGGCTTATCCTTGTTCAAACTTGGCTATCTTATCTAGTGTGTAAACTGGCTTGTCTTCGTTCAAATTCGGGTGTCCTATTCCGTTACAAGATTCAGTTGCAAGACAAATTAAATTCATATCTGAAATTGTGCATCTCGAGAGTAGATTATGTGTTGGTTGAGCAATGTCCATTTGCAAAAATAATTTTGAGAATTTTTAATGAGGTTGACTAATTCTCTTGAAAATTATTCCATTTTTCCAAAACTGGACCTTTTCTTAGACCCAAAAAAAGAAAATTTTCAGTGCTCACAACCTGACTTGCAGTATTTCAAATCAGACAGTCGAATAAGCATGTTAATTTAACTCTCATATTGGTCAAAATTGTTTTAGCACAAGCCAAAAACAAAAAAGGTCAAAATGATGAACTAGTGGCACAGTTGAGTCCGGGTTTCTGTCTTTTCCTCATTATCAATGTACTCGCCAGAAAGGGCACAACTGAAGCTAACAAAAGAGGCCAAAAGACTTTCTCATTCTCCAAACAGTGAGGTACCAAGCCAAGTACGAAGCACAAGCTGGAATGGAGCAGGATATTCCACTCCCTCATCTAGACAAGTCTGATCACATCCAAACTGGCCAAGGGCATCGTCAACCGATGTCAGTTGCAAATCTACTGCACATCCAGTCGCGCCACAACCCCTCTGTGGGAAAGCTCCCTAGTTGTGAGCGAAAGAAAGAGAATTTAGTAGAATACCAAGGGCAAGAGCCCACGACTTCCTGCTTATCCATTAACCACCCAATGGAGGGATAAAAAAATAAAAGAGATTAAAGAATAAAGAGATGTGTGTTGAGAGAAAAAGTGAAGAAAGGGCTTTTCAGAGAAAAAAGAGATTAAGTGCCAAGTGATGTGAGAATCACAAATAAGAAAGGGTGGGAAACAATACCTGGAGAAACTGGCTCCTCATGAACCAAGAGGTCTCTCGCCATTGGAATACATTCAAGTGTTGTGTTTGTTATTGTTGTTTGTCTTGATTCTTGTTTTGAGTCGTTTCGAGTGTCAATACATGTGTTTAGGTTGTTTTACCTTTGTTTTCCTTTGTTGAGTCATTTTGACTGTGGTCAGTCGTAGGCTCAATACCCGGTTAAGAACTCATTTCTCAATTTCAATTTCAAAAATAAATCGTTTTGTGCTCAGAATGCCGTGCCATTCTTAACATATGTGCAAAATAGGATTCTTTCTTTCATAAAACTGTAGGGTTCAACCCAGGTCATGTAAGAACAATAGAACAAGGACCTATCTGAAGCTACATGGGTTCCAGACTGCAAAGTAAAAGAAAATAGGGAAAATGTGGGGCATCTGAGTTTGTTTCAACTTCAGAAAGTTCTGAGATTGCATTCCATATGTACCTCTTGCGGCCTTGTCAATGCTCCGAAGTATGAGTGTACCTCTACCTCAAGCTCAAGCTCAAGCCTGCTTCAAGCCAGAATAGCGATCAGAAATGCCCTTCCTGAGTACCATTCCCTGCCAGAGGCATCTTGGCTATGTTTGCAATGAGTTCCTAGGAGACCAACTGCGACGGTGGAAACAAGAGTTCGAATGACAATGCCTAGAACATAAAGGTTTGGAATTTCCGAGACTAAAGTCTGGTTTGAATACCCAGGGGTGTATCCCCAGCTTGAAATCTATATGGCAGCCCCACAGATTGAGATAGCATGTGTGCGCCTCAATTCTGGATACTGAACCAACCTAGTCTGTCACCCCACTGGAGAATAGGGAAAGTTATGAATATGATCAGGAATTAAAGCAGCATCCGTGGCTTCTACATGCAGATGTCACCCCTTGTCAGCATTTTCAGGACCTTTGTACTGTGAGTTGAAGGTAAGAGTTCGAAGAATACAAGGTAAGAATTTGAAGAACACAAGGAGGAGATCCCTGTCAGAGTAGAGCGGTTCATCGCCACTCACCCCATGAGGTGCTTTTTAAAGCGCCGCTTTGCTTGTTTATTGCATTCGCACTACACTGCTTGTAACATGTATCATATCATCGCACTTATTGCATTTATTTGCATCTTGTGTAATCTTGTATCATTTATTCTTTTACGCTGGGCAGCGTTTAGGATCGTTGTCCCCTGAGACTTTTCTTCGGACCTCTTCTCACGATTTCAGCGTGGTTAGAGTGTTCTTTTCCTCACACGATTTTAGCGTGTTTGGAATTTATCTCAGGATGCGTGGAACGCGTTCTTGATTAGTTGTTTTCGAACCTCTTCTCATGATTTCAGCGTGGTTAGAGTGTTTTTTTCCTCACACGATTTCAGCGTGTTTGGAATTTATCTCAAGTTGCGTGGAACGCGCCCTTGAGTGTTTGTTTTCGGACCTCTTCTCACGATTTCAGCGTGGTTAGAGTGTTCTTTTCCTCACACGATTTCAGCGTGTTTGGAATTTATCTCAGGTTGCGTGGAATGCACTCCTGAGTGGTTGTTTTCGAACCTCTTCTCATGATTTCAGCGTGGTTAGAGTTTTCTTTTCCTCACATGATTTCAACGTGTTTGGAATTTATCTCAGGTTGGGTGGAACGCGCCCCTGAGTAGTTGTTTTCGAACCTCTTCTCATGATTTCAGCGTGGTTAAAGTGTCCTTTTCCTCAAACGATTTCAGCGTGTTTGGAATTTATCTCAGGTTGTATGGAATGCGCCCCTGAGTAGTTGTTTTCGGACCTCTTCTCACGATTTCAGCGTGGTTAGAGTGTCCCATTCCTCACATGATTTCAGCATGTTTGGAATTTATCTGAAGTTGCGTGGAACGCGCCCCTGATTAGTTTTTCTTTGAACCTCTTCTCACGATTTCAGCGTGGTTAGAGTGTCCCATTCCTCACACGATTTCAGCGTGTTTGGAATTTATCTCAGGTTGCGTGGAACGCGTCCCTGAGTAGTTGTCTTCGGACCTCTTCTCACAATTTCAACGTGGTTTGAGTGTTCCTTTCCTCACACGATTTCAGTATATTTGGGATTTGTTCTTCCTTCTCTCACGATTCCAGCGTGGTTGGAGTATGTCACCCTTTTGCATCTATTGCACTATCTGTTACATCCATTAAATCATACCATTTTATCGCCTGCATCCTTTCCATGTTAAGCTTAGTTTGGCATGTGCTCATACATTTCCTTTGTTAAAGCATGGTTCTATGATAATGTGTACATGCCTATTCCACTAAGAGAATTGTGGTCTGAGGGTTTGGCACCTTTTCTATGTTAGACGTGCTTTGTTTTGTGTCCATGCCTTTTCTAGGTAAAATGCGGTTCGGCCCGCGCCTTATTCATTGCATCCATTGCATCGTATTTTGTTTTGTTGTATTCAGCATTTAGGATCATTATCTTTCCTCAACAGATCATTCCTCCCTTATATCATGCCACCCAATTACTTGTACTCCTTCTCTTTCTATTAAAAACATAGTTTTGCATGTGCATGCGCTTATTCCGCAAGAATTGTGGTTAGAGTGCTCCGGCACCTTTTCTATATAAAACATAGTTTGATTTGCATCGCCAATCCTTTATGATATTTGTGTGTTTTGCACTGCTTATGGTTTGATGATTCAATTACATTGCATATCATTTGCATTGTTTCGTTGCACTGTATATCATTTGCATTATTTCATTTCAATTATGTATCATTTTGTATTATGCCCCTAAACTACGCTGGTTTGATTCCTTGCAAAGGGAAACGTAGGCAGCCTATGGGCGAAACCATTTGTTACTGTATCTGCATTTTGTTTGTTTGCCCAAGTCTTACGCCCTTGTCAAAATGAGTCATCTCTGGGCTTTGACATTCACTCACGTCATTTCATGACTCTCAGCTTTGTCAAAGAGGGGCAACTATAGACACCCCATTTTTTACCACCCTTAAGAGTTGGGGGCCTCAGGTTGATTGTTCAAGGGCGAAAGTAGGACGAAGGCCATGCTATGCAAGGGTTCGATTTCTTCGGCAAAAGGAGAGCTTCAAATCCCAACCTCACACCCCATTTTGGACCAAAACTAATTTTGACCAAATTATTTTAGACCTTAAAACCCTCTCTTTCAAAATATTTTTTTGAAAATGATTCTATGATGTTTCGAAGCTCACATTTTGTTAAATGTTGCACTTTTCGGTAAATCAAGCAAGGACAAAATGGAAACAAATGAAAGAGAGGTGAAATCTTTGAAAAGTATTTCAAAACACCTTATTTAGAGGTTTGGAGTTGAAGAAAATTGGAGGAAAGGGAAGAAACCTAGTTGGGGAAGAAGTTGGGCATGAACCATTAAGAGAGAAAGAGTCGACCAGCCCTCGCTAAATCAGGCATATCCTTTTGTACACTTGGATTTCAGCTATGAGGCCACCACCATTGGAAAGTGGACTTCTGGGGCTTCATTTTGCACTCAAGAATTTCCTAAAGCCGAGTCCAGATAAGGGAGATATGGTTGGTTGAAGTTGGGCATCGATCCGGTTAGGACCAAAATTGAGCAGTCTCCACTAAAAGAGTCATATCTTTTTGAACACTTGGAATTTTGATGTGAGACTTCCACCATTGGAAATAAGACTTCCGGGGCTTCAATTTGGGCACAAGAATGACCTGCAAAGGAGTCCAGACGAAGGAGATACGCCTGTTTGAAGTCGGGCCCGAAAAGCAGATTTTTGTGGTCGGCCACCAATGGTGGCCGGTAGGCCAGAAGTGAGGTTTTTCGGCCATAATTAGTGGCCGGTGGGCCACTGGTGTCCAAAACTCAAATATTTTGCAAATATTTCCCCTCCAATTATTCTACACTGCTCCAGATATTTCTGAATTGATATTTTCGACCAAGGCTCTCTTTTTTCTATATATAGAGGCCATATCTCTCATATTGCAAGGTTGAAAAGTTTGGGAGCCTCTCTCTCTAATATCTCTTTCTCTCTCTACAATTCTCTCTCTCTAGATTTCTCTCTCTTGGCCTTTTGTGCATACAAGTAGAGATACATTTCTCTTTTGCCTAGACATCCTTGATCAAAGTTGCTTATCTTTGGGTTGAGATTCCTTGGGACCTTCTTTGAGCTTTAAAAGGTGATTTTAGCTTGATTTGGTACCTCATTTGTGCCTAAAGTGTGCTTGGCTTCAAGAGGTATAACCTTTACCCTTTAAGCTTGTTTTTCATACTTGTTTTTGCCATCTTTTTGTACTATTTTTCGGGTGGTATGGAACTGAAAAAACCTCTGTTTTTGTGGGTTAAAAGTGTTGGTTTAAGGCCATTTTAAGTTAGGGGGTGGTTCACCCTTCTTACTCCTTTGTGGTTAAAGCTTTTGTGTCATCTTTTAGCATACTCAAATCAAACTTTTTGGGCCTATAAACCACTGAAATTCATAGTTATTTCAGTGGTGGAAAACATGTTTTGAAGTCCAAAATTTGAGGGGTTAGCCTCCCCTCCTTGTATTTTACTTGCATGCCTAGTTAGCTTCACATGGTAGCATGTTTTTATAGCTTAACTTAGCTTATTTCCAGCATATTTTTGCCTCTAATTTGGACTATTTTAGCATTGTTTTGGGCTGCTTTGGTCATATGAGTCTTGTTTCGCATAGCTGTAGTGCAAATGGCTTCACTAGTTTGGTGTTTTAGGCCTTTAAACATGAGTTGCTTGAGTTGGTTCCATGTTGTAGTGTCTTTTTACATGTAATTTCAGCATATATAGCTCTATCACATGCTTATTTGTTTCACTCTTTCATTGCTTTTGAGAGTTGCTTTTGAGTCTTTTTTGCAAGCCTAGATAGCTTAACATGTGAGCATGTTTTTCTAGCATTTTGTACCTTAATCTCAGCATGTTTTTGCCACTGTTTTGATTGGTTTTATAGCTTTGTTTTGAGCTGGTTTGGTCCTTAGAGACTAGTATTGTGTGGTTGTAGTGCAATCTCCTTCACTAGCTTAATGTTTTAGGCTTTTTAGCATGAATTCCATGAGTTGCTTGCATGTTTTAGTGTCATTTTGCACTCCATTTCAGCACTGAAATCTTGACAATCTTCCTCTATTCTTCACTCTTTCATTTATTTTGAAAAGGGCTTTGAACCCCTTGTTGGCTTAAGTGTGAAATTGAGACACTTGTGCTTAATGGTTTCAATCCTCTTTTGAGGGTTTCTACTAACCAACGACATGAGGTCTCTTTCATTCTCAAGGCACTTATGGTTTAAGCCCTCTTTCCATTAGAGAACACTCACCTTTTGGACTAATTAATTAAAGAATGGATTGGTAAGTTAAAATATGTAAACAAAATAAACAAAGTAAAAGAGGCAAGATTAAGCATCTTTGTGTTGCATTGCATGTGTTTGGATCAGACTTTAATTCGAACGCAAGAAAAATGGGATGTTTCATACTCAAAGTGATGAAACGTGCCCCTTTTCTTGGTCACCATTACCCTTGATCATGCATGATAGGGTCGTGGTTTTGTCGAGTCTTGTTTTGCATTCATTAACTTGTGCAAGCTTGGCTCCTTAGCCATCATGCATTGAAAATGCTTGGTTGATGGTTTGAGGGCCGAGAATTACACTCCTTTGAACTTGTGTAATGATAAGGAGAGTAAAAATGAACACAAACCTTAAGAATACACTACTTTGCCTCTGTTTGCTCTTTGTTGCAGCAAAGAAGGAAGTTCGGGGAAGGAGTGGCCGACTGGCCAGAAGTAGTGGCCGACGGCCACTAGCAGTAGCCGACCGGCCAGTTATAATAGCCGACAGCCACTTTTTGTAGCCGACCGGCCACCAATGAATTTTTGAACAAGTGTGCTCCTGAGTTGGAGTAGAGGCATTCTGGGAGTTATCACAATTTTCAGTGATCAAACGAGTGCAAACAGAGGCATCCGATAGAAAGGCAGTGGCATTTTCGGGTGGAGCAACCGAGCATGCATGCATCCCTCGCCCTCAGGGCCATTTAATCACTTTAGTTAGCTTAGAATAGCTAGTTAACTCGAATGTTGTACTTAATTAGTTAGTGTAACTAATTCTTCAATTTTGGTTTGTAATATTTAGTTAGCTTAGAATAGTTAGTTAATTTATTTCAATTGTTGTAATAATTAGCTAGAATAGTTAATTAGTTTTGGCTTGTGATATTTAGCTTAATTAGCGTAGCTAGTTAACTTATTCATTCGGACCCTCCTTCGCGAGGGCATGATGTTGTAATAAGTATGCGTACGTGTGTGCATGTCTTCCAACCCCATGTTCTCCCTTTTATTTATCCGCTTTTGATGGTTAGATTAGGAGCATTTTCAATTAGCATACCTTATGCTTGTATACTTGCATCCATTCATTTGTCTTGCATGCACCGAGGCTCGGTGCATCATTCAAATTGCATTGCAATTTCAATACTTATTTTAATACGTGTTTTGGAGCATGCTATCAAAGTGTTGCAAATGCCATATTAGTAGCCTTGCCTATTAATTTCATCATTGCATGTGTTGCATTAGGCATCTTGTATAGTTAGGATCATGCATTCTTCTTAACTAATTTTTTTTTTTGGCTTGGAGTACTCGGTAAGCTTTTATGCTTTAGCATACTTGCATGAGTGTGATTGCCATCTTGCCATGTTTCGCATGCTTGCCATGAGGCTATGTGCTTAAATGCTAAACTGCATGAATGCCTCTGGATGAAGGCTTGGTTGTTTGAATTGGAACGATTCAACAAATGTGTGTTTTAAGACCACTTTGTGATGGCAAAATCATGTTTTAAGCCCACTTGAGGGTGGCAAATTCAAACCATTTGCGAAAACAAACATGAGTTTAATTGTTCCAAGTCTTACGACTAGTCTATACTTGCTTGTGTGCGTCATATAGTAAAGTTAGCTAATAATCAGAATAAGAGCACATAAGGTTTATAAAAGAACATATCATGATTAGTAGAGGCCGATCTTTGATCGGGCGAGCGGGGGTGCTCATTTCAGGACCTTCCCCTCTCATACCCAAGTTCCCGAGCCAAGGAAACTTTGGTGATGACGGACAAGTGGCCTTTGGCACAAGTCAGGACTTCCTAAATTTCCCCAAAACAAAATATTTAGGTGGCGACTCTGTATCTGGCAAAGTAGTCCAATTTTGGCATTATTTGATTTAAAATTGATTTTCCAAAAAGGCTTGCCGGATTGGACTCTTTGGTGATTATCAGTTTCACATTGCACTTTGTGTAATTAGATTCAGAACTGCAGGAGTTCGAACTGTGAGGCCTTCTTTTCAAACCCTTTCTGAAAGGCGGGGGCACGGAAAATGGCGAGCCCACAAGGCCCACATATCCTTGTGTAGCAAATTAGAGCATTCCCTAGTAGCCAAAAATGGCCTGAGCCAAGCTGGTCTTGTATTGGTTTCGAAGGGACAAAAGAAGGAAGGAAGTGGAGAAATTGGGAGTTGATGAAAGAAAGTAAATAATAGGCAAAGATGGAGGGGTATAAAGAAATCCTGGCAAACTTCTCTCCATAAGTAGTGGGTTCTTGCACCAAAAATCTCAAGCACTTAGAGTGTAGACTAGTGAAATATGAGAAGAGTCAAAGTTATAATACCCAAAGGGGGCCTCCTTGGTTAACATCCAGAGGTTTCTCACAAAATTGGGTACAAGCCCTATAAACATGGCCTAAAACATAAGGAGCCAAAGTTATCCTCTTCTTCAAGGCAAGAGCCTTGGCAAGTGGAACAAACTCAGGCATAATCCGTTGAAATGAAGTACAAAAGAGAAATTTGCATAACCAATACAGAATGAAGGAAAAGAACTCTCGGCCACCTACAAGACCTACCTTCTTGTTCTCAAATTTTACAAAATCACTGAAGGAAGAGTTCAAGGGTGGAATGGTGAAGTTGACCGGAAGGTCTGGGTAACTAGGTGTAAAGGGAGCACCAAGTGGTGAGAGCCCTAAGAGATGGCAAATATCAAAAACAGTGGGGGCCATCATACCACACCGAAACTGGAAAAAATTAAAAGCCAAATTCCAAAAACAAAGGGCTATAGGAATCAAGAAAGGATCCTCAGGGATAATAAACCTGGAAAGGGGAAGGGCATCAAGGATACAGAGCTCTGGCAAATCCTATTCTCTGGCAGGCACAATCCTATCATACCACTCCTCCCATTCAACCCTCAATGTGGGCCAGCAACAGTGGGGACGGTTTATCCTCCAACTTCCCCAATCAAAATCCTCTTCGTAGAGGAGACAGTGATCCTCTAGACGAGGATACAAAGCAGGAAGTTGAGCTGGGGCTTCTCTAAAAATAGGTCCTAAGACGTATTCTTGTTGTTCATTATAACGGGGAATAAAGAGCTGACTATCTATGGTACTCGGTTCACCAGCTCTGAGCTTGGATATCTCTTCGTCAATACACTTCTTTAAAGCCATAGATGGGCTCACACATTCCACAACTAGTACTTTCAAGGAGAAAGAAGCCATTAACAAAAGTTTTCGAAAGACGAAGCTGAGAAAATAGTAAAGAGGTGGAGAGAGCAATAGAAATGAAGGGTTTGTGTTTTGGGTGAGCAAGTAAGTTAAAAGCGCGAAGGGAAAGGGTTTTTAAACCTTTCTGTACAAAAGATGCCCAATTTGTCTAAATGGGTAAAAACACTCGAGATAAATTGTTTGGTTGATTTTGGAACCCGTATGAGTTTAAGACTTTGTCTAAAAATTCGTAGGAGTCCTGAAAGTATAACATGAGAAGTTTCTCTCAAGGGTGATTGTTTGGGCGGGAAACGTATCTCAAATAATCGGATTGGCTTCGAAAACAAATATTGGGCTTCAAAGTCAAGATTTGGTTCAAAAACCAGATGTCAAACAACCAACTAAGGCTTCGAGAGGAAAAAGTTGATTTCGAAGTGCATTTTATTCCTAAGAATGTAAGAATATATAGGTTTGGTCTGCTTCAAAGGGATTGGAGACTTGCTCTTAGATTTCTTGTAAAAAATGAAATTCTTCGAAGTGAACTTCGAAGTTTTTTGTAGTTTTCTTATTTGATGTTTTACATTTCAAAGTTGCAGAGCCAGTACTAAGTCAAGTAAGAGATCAAGATCCAAAAAGACTTGCCTGAACATGAAAATTCCTTATGGGATTCTCTATCAAAGCAAACCTTTTTCTTTAAAAGCAGCATTGTTACTAAGTACTTTAAAGCACTTAAAAGTAACTTTGATACAAAGGTTGGCCAATTCAAAGCTGTTAAAATTATATTGACCATGCGATTGGAATGAGAAGACATAAGGCAAAGATTGTCAATTGTACTCCATATGTTGGAGATATTCAAATCAGGTTTCAAGCATTCCATTGGAAATGTTCAAATCAAGCTTCGAAGGAAAAAATTGGTAAATTTGAAGCTCTAATTTTATTTGAACTGGGCAAATAAAATGGTCACAAGCATGCAATTGGAACATAAACCAAATCATGCCAAATTATACAAAAAAAAAAAAAAAAAAATACCCTAGTTTTATTGATATGTAAGTAATTACATTAGAAAGCCTTCTTGGCTACAAATTCGATTTCATAAAAGTAAGGAATGGAAAAAGTAACAAGTTCATTAAATTTGACCCAACAGTGGTCAATGAATTTATGTTCTTTCTTTATTCTGTCTTCTGTCCTATCAAAGCTGGGTTGCTGCAGCTGATATGTTCTTATTTGATGGAAAAACTGTTCAGCTTTCATCTCGAACTCTATCTCCTTCAATCCTTGTTCCATTTCGTCCATATCTAGATCATTCCAGTATGCAGAATCTTTATTCTTAAAGTCATTATATTCTTCAATGAGATTCTCTGCTTCGTACTAGGTTTGAATTCGATTGGCCGAGATTTTGTCCAAAGAGTTACTGGTAGCCTAAGAAATTTGGTACCAATAAAGAAGGAGCGGGAGTTGATCCAAAAAAGCTAGAAGCTCTGCCTGAGCAATGGGGTTGAGGACATAACCCCGAGTCATAATATCACAAGTCCATCGGAAGTTCTTGAGAGGAGTCTCATCTCCAAGAACATTAAAGGGCAAGTGAGAGAAGGCAGTAAGTAGAAGTTAAGCTCGGTATCGCTCAAATGTAGTGGGAAGATCTAGAGGTTGGTAGGAAGGAAAAAACTGATTCTTGAAAAGAGTAAATTTCAGTTCCTCTATCCAATGAGGATTCTGAGGAAAAGGAAGCGCAAAAGGGTCCATCCCAAAGGAAGAGGGGAACTGGGGGTTATTCACGCATTCGAGCCAGTCAGAAGAGCAAAGTTTTGCCTTCTTGGCCAAGAATGACGGATTATATCTCTGTGCTTCATCTGGATAAGGAGTTGCTCGCACTATCTTCGTTGGCATGGAAGATGTGTACCACGCCACAAGTAAGTTATCCTCCAGACTGCCTTGGTAATCAATGGGTACATACGGGTAAACCACTGAGCTCCGAGCAGAAGGAAGGATAGATAGAGGATCATCGAATTCGACAAATCGATGGTGAATTCGCTCTCTTAGTTTGGGTTCATCAAGTTCTGGCTAGCTTTCCCAACCAGTAGACTTGGAGGAAGAAGAAGTAGCTGTGTCCCATGCAGAGAGTGGTGGGGCAGAAGAGGAACTTCCAAGATCTATTTTTGCAAATGCTTGGTCCAGGGGTTTGTAGTTGACAGATTTTTGGTCTAAAGATTGGAAATTTGCAAAAGCTTCCATGACTTGTATAAATGAAGGTGAATAGGTGTAACCAATAAATGCATTAAGGTTCTTTCGAGGCCTACAATCATCTTCCAAAGACTCCTCGTATGCTCGATCAATGTAAGAGAAGGTGTGATTGGCCATTGGGAATGCACCAGTCTTTTCGTCTACTCAAAGAATGCAAGTGCAAGATACAAGGATTTAATGCAGTTCACTGCTTCATTATTCAAAAAGCAGTTACACTACCAGAATATATAGAGTCCATGCACGTTCTAGAACGTGGGTGGATTACACTAGTTCACTAATATCACCAAGTATTGAGTGTATTAGTGCGGAGGTCAATGTTGGCTGTATAATTTGTAAAAGCCAATCACAATTTAACACATGGCTTAGAAAGGAAAATTTAAGGAATTAATACAAGTTGCCAACCAAATTCAGACACGTGGCAGTTCATATTGGTAATAATGGATATGCGTAGCACTGGAACAATCGAGAAATACAAGATGATGTGGCTTAACAGTTACTCATAAAGTTTAAATTCAAAATCAGGAGAGAAACCTAACTGCAAGAGTGGCATAGTGGGACTGACTGTGAGAGAGCATATTCAGCAATCATGGGAGGACATTTCGACGGTTAGAAGCCCACTTCGACGGTTATCATTGAAAAGTATAAATAGCAGAGAAGGCCCCCAGAATGAAGCCCCTAGACTCAGATCAAAAAAACCAGTTTATTTACTTCGTTTTTCCTTCAGTTTTTACAGTTCTTTACATTTTCGCACTTCAATTCTTGTACTGCACTTCATTTCCTAGTAGTTTCAAATAGCTTGTTGTTGTAAACCTCTACGAGGATGGGTCAGATCATTGTAAGTTTTCATTTTTCTCAATGAAATTTAGATTCTGAAATTGTTCTTCGCTTGTTGTTATTTACTAAATTCTCCTAAACAAGCCACCAGTAAAAGACTTCTTCATTGATGCTGAGAGAACTATAACACAATCGTCTGACAATTGGTTAGCAATTAATATTCTGTAAGGACTAATTGATCTTTGCTGGCAAGCTTAAAATTACATTATTAACCTTCGAAAGCCAAAAAGCCAACAAGTACCTATTATTTTTCATAAATAAACAAAGGCCTATCGAATAACTAATAATTAAATATTTAATATCATATTAATTAATATATTATAAAGTTTTTTAAACCAAATGCACCCATAATTCTATAAGATCAAAATTTAAAAACTAAACTCTTAGTAGTACATTAAACTAAAAATATATATATATATGGTTTAAATTTCGAACCTTTTTCCTCTGTTTCATTATCATCTTCTGAAGAGATAGAATCACTAGTAACCATTGTTTCCGATGATACTAAGTTTCCTACATTATCAACAAATAAATTATTAATATCAAATAAATGACAAATTAAAAATTTAAACAATTATAAGGATATATATATTTTTAACATATTATACAAATAAATAAATTTATTAAATTAAATATGTAACAAGCCAAGCTGGGCCAGACTAAAAGTATAATTTTTAAACCCAATTTATTTATTAATCGGGATAAAATATCAACTTAGACTAATTTTATAAACTAAAATTATATTCTCGAAATTTAAAAATATAAGGTCGAACTAGACCGGCTAACAAGGGGATCCTACTCCTAAGAGCTAGTCTTTCATGCCTCGTTTTCTGGGACCGAGAGAGGCACTAACTGTGATCAACCTAACATCCATCACCAAAGGAGAACCATTACAACAATGAGTAATGATTCATAACTCTAATAATGACACTAATGATGTGACATGGAGCACACACAAAAAATAAGACACATACATCAAATTATTTATGAGTGAGACCCACTGCCACATAAGCAGAGCTCTCATTAAAGCTCTACTTTTAGTACTCTTAAATATTTTTGTACAACAACAAACAACTAGTAGCCCATTCTACCAGCTTTAACATTGAGCTCGCACACCCCCCCCTGCATCCCAAAGAGTAGAAGAAGTCATTATCCAAAATGGTTACAAATATTAGCATAAATTAAAAATACATTTTTTGAGTTTTGTTTAAAATATAAATTATTTTTTCTAATTTAGAAAATTATAAATATTTCTTTTTTTAGAATTTTTTATTTAACAAAATTAATTAAAAAACTAAAATTCTTCACCATTCTCCTACACAACAATAAAATTATTTGAATTTTTAATTGAAATAAATTTCTAACATCATTAAAAACTGTTAATTGATTTAATGATTTATTAATAAAATGAGTCATTTGTCATGAAATTAAATTTTTCATAGGGCAAGATGTAATTTTCTGAACCAAATAGAACAATTCGTATTTTCAACAAAGTATGAATAGTTGGTTATTTTGGTCAAGAAATTGTTGAATCTTTACATTGAAAAAAAAAAAAAAAACAGATTGATTATATTGTTGTGATCTAATCGATTCGATTACTAGAGATTGTTTTGGAAACTGATGGATCAATTTCCCCCCCCCCCCCCAAAAAAAAAAAATTGATTAGATTGTTGTGATCTGAATGATTACCAAAGATTGTTTCGGAAACTGATGGATCAAATTCCCCTTCCCCCCCCCCCAACAAATATACAAAGTAGAGGATTTCACTTTGTTGATTCTTAGGAAATCTCAAATCAAATTATTAGAAATTAGACACTAATTTCTCAATCACTTAAATAGATTGAACATACTGTTTTCTTAATTGATTACAGACAGGCCGTCTTTGGGCATAAGTCAACGAAGCTGCCGCTTTGGGCCCCAGAAAATTGAATAAAAAAAGGTCTCAAAATCTTATTAATTATTATATTAGTATCACAATCCGAACCTCTTATAGGCTTAGGTGATGACCGACCAGCAATTCCGGATTACCTTCGCCTCAATGACAAAACAATCATAATATAATAACGGGGTTTAACGGAAGCAATAAAAATTATAACTAAGTCCATTGAGCAGTACATACATGTCAAAATCATAAATATTAACGCTGTGTTTGGTTGGGGGATTTGGGGAGGGATTTGGAAAGGGAAAGGGAAAAGGTGTGTGAAACTATGTGAAATGTAGGTATATTTTTTTCACATTTCACCTACCTTTTCCATTTTCCTTTCCAAATCCCTCCTCAAATCCCTCAACCAAACACAGCATAAAAACTTTTAACTTCATTCAAACTTATATACAACGCACCGAAGTTGGACTTCTCATATATCATCATTCATATCAAGTTCCGAAACATCAAAAGAAACAAAACAAAATAAAAGGTGGATTAACAAAACTTGACTCCTCTTGAGTCCAAGCACACCCCTTTACGGAGACAATTCAAAAACGACTTCACAGGGGTAGACACTGAGGCTGCCTCAAACTTGACGTTTCGTTTGCTCACCTACATATATATAAGGAAGAGGGGTGAGCTGAAACCCACTGAGTAATATCAGTAGAAAGGTTTTACATGAATGAAGTCCAGTATGGCACAAAATGTATCTTTCGTTTCTGAACAATTCATGTCAATATGAAAACCATTAAAATAAATAATCATATCAATCTCTTTGCGATAACAATAATCATTCATTCAATTTACGTGGTACATCCAATAGAGTATCAATGAGATAATGTGCCGAAGCCAATAAGACCACAAGGGTCAATCCAATTGGACCACAATGGGTCAATCAATAATCCATAATTCAATGTGGACCATTAAGGTCTAACATCAGACATCTCTATGTTTCAATTAATTCAATGGGCCATGGTATTATTTCCCCCAAGCAAAGGCTTATTAATCAATGGGCCACGGTATTGTAGACGCGCCGGAACGTCCCGAGAAAATCCCGTTTTGTCCATTGGGCTCACTATAGTTCGGACTCAATGTCACGATTCTTAATCTAATCTCACAAAGTGCAATACGAGATTGATAAATCACCAAAGAGTCCAAATTCGGCAAATCGTTTTGAAAAACTGATTTTTAGAAAGAAGTGCCAAACATGGACTACTTTGCCAGATACAGAGTCGCCACCTAAATATTTTATTTTGAGGGAATTTAGGAAACCCTGACTCGTGCCTAAGGCCACGTGTCCGTCATCACCAAAGTTGCCTCGGCTCGGAAACTTGGGTACGATTGGGAAAGGTCATGCAATGAACACCCCCACTCGCCCGATCAAAGATCGGCCACTACTAAACATGATATCTTGTTTTTGAAAACATATGTGCTCTTATTCCAGTTTATTAGCCTAGAATTGCTATGTGATGTGCACAGCATACAAGTATAGACTGGATCGTCTAAGTTGGAACAAAACATCTCATGTTTGTTTTTGAAAGCGGTTTGCTACTCGCAAGTAGGCTAAAATGTGGATTTTGCCACCCTCAAGTGGGCTTAGAAAACATGGTGATTTGCCACTCTCAAGTGGGCTTAAAACTCGCAATCGATGAATTCTTCCAATTTAAATAATCCAACCTTCACCCACAGGCATTCAGGCAAGTATATCACATAAGCATTTAGCCTCATGGCAAGCATGCTATCATGACAGTCACTCACACACATGCAAGGATGCTAAAGCATAAACACTCACCGCGTACTCCAAGCCAAAACAAAAACTAGTTAGTAATCAATGCATGATCCTAGTTCATGTTAAGATGGCTAATGCAACACATGAAAAATGCAACTAAGATAGGCTCGACTTTCCTAAGATGGCATATGACAGACTACAGATAACATGTATTCAACTCGGAATTGAAATACAATGCAGTTAGTATGATGCGCCGAGCCCGGTGCATGCAAGACAAATGAATGAATGTAAACATGCGAAGCATAAGGATGCTAATTGAAAAATGCTCTAAAACTAACCATCATAAGCTAGTAAATAAAAGGGAGAAAGACGTGGAGTTAGAAGACATGCATCACGCACACGCACACTTATTACAATAGTTGGCCCTCTTGACGAAGGGTCCGAATAAATAATACAACACCAACTAGCAAATCTAAGCTAATCTAATTAAGTTAGTTATTACACAACCAAAATGAATAATAAATTACAGCTAATTATTACAAAACTCTAATTAATTAACAAACTAACTAAATAAGCAATTAAACTAGCATGCAAACAACATGAAACGGACTGCCTCAGCTCTGCCTTGGATGATGAAGGATGCATGCATGCTTGAATTGCCTTGTTCGGAAATCCCTCGCGACGCCCCGACTTGCCTTTGTTTGTGGTTGACCTCAGAACACTGCACAAGGCTCCAGAAGGCTAAAACTCCACCCTAGGAATCTGTGGGAAGGCTGCCAACCAGCTATTGCCTTGGAGACCACCTGCCGACCACCTTTTGTGGGAGAAACCAAAAGGGGTGGTCGGTATGCCAGAAAAACTGGTCGGCCGACCAGTTTCTGCCTCTGGTTTCTAGTTTTCTGCAACAAGAAGCAAACGAGAGGCATGGCAAAGTATTTTCAACAAATATGTGCACGACCACTCTCCCCATCATTGTACAAGCTCAAGGGAGTGTAGGTCTTGATCCTCGGGCCACCAATCACGCATCTCGATGCATGATGGCCGAGGAACCGAATTGCACAACTTAATATAAAATGAACGCACATATGAACACATAAATGCCTAAACTCCATCATGTGTAGTCAAGAGTGTCGGCGACCGGGAATCGAGGCACGTTTCATCACTTTGAGTATGAAACGTCCCTCGTTTCCCGTGTTTGGGCTAACTTCTATCCCACACACAATGCACCAAACATGGCATGCACCAATGCAACTCTAGCAGGCAATCCTAATACAATGCCACTTAGCCATGCAAACATGCAAAGGATGAACATGCAAACGTGCACCTAGCATACACAATGCTATGCACAATGCTCATGACACTAGCATACACAATGCACATGGAAACTAACATACACAATGAGATGAACAAGGCACGCACAATGCAGTGATCAATCATGCGACAACATGGCACTCAATGCTATGAACTACAATGGCATACTCGATGCAAAATGGACTTAAATCAAAATGGATGGGCCTCAGTCACACCCAAATCAGTGGCCATAGATGATGAGAACAAAGCTCCAAAACTCATGCCAGCACGCACAATTCAATGGCCCCGAGCCTAAGGCACAAAAACACAACTTTGCACATGCATTGAAAGGACTAATCATGGAGTACAATGGCATATATTCTAGCTTTGAAATGGCATATAACATGACTCCAAAATGACTCCGAATCATGCAAACAACTCACACAACGCATGTTGAATGGCTCAAGCATTGAAACTAGTGAAGTGCATTACACTATAGGCATGCAAAGTGATGCTCAAATGATGAAACCAACTCCAAACAGACCCTATGCAGGCCCAAAACAGTAGCAAAATAGGTTGGGATGATGGCTTGAAAGGCACAAAAGTGAAGCTCATGCAATGGCTTGCAAATAGGGCATAAATGCACAACTCTAAAGAGCACTTAAAGCATGGAAAATATGGAAGTGTAGCACCCCTATAAGCTCTGAAATATCATGCCCAATGATGCCAAAACATGTAAATAGCTCAAGTTAAGCATGCAAGGGACCTCCAAACTCAAAGCTAGTCAATGCTATTACACAACAAGTATGGATGGCTAGCATTTTTCAACCAAGAGGCCTCAAGAAAGAGCTAAGGCAGCCCAAAATATGAACAAAATTAGTTTGAAGTATGGCCCAAATATGCTAGAATAGAGGGCCAAAACAACATGCATTGTGAGCTAGTGAACATGAGTTACACTACAAGCATATGAAGCATGTGAAGGACTACCAAACCAAGCAAAAACAGAGTCATGGCATGCCAAGTGATGGCCGAAAACCCACTGAAACAAGACCAATACATGCAAGAATGACATGCTTCTTTGATAAGCCATGAAAAGGATTACTCTACACATGCAAGAAGCAAGCAAAAGGGGACTAAACCAGACATGGTCAGAGCCTAGGAAGGTCCTAGAAGTCACCAAAAAGTGCCTGAACTAGGCCTCCAAATGGTATAAACATATGCTCCTTTGGTAGGCCAAAAATGCTAGTAAACAAGACAACAAGAGAGAGGGTCACCCCTCTCTGATTTAGGCCCTCAAAACCACATTCTCACCACTAAAAATCCACTGGATTTCAGTGTAGGAAGGCCAAGAAAAGACTAGCTCGAATGCCTTATGGCATGGCACAAAACAAGGCTAAATAGAGCATGCAAGAGGGTAGATGACCCTCAACACCAAAAGAGCCTTAAACAAACATGAAAAACACTTAAATATGAAGCTTTTTTCAGTTGACAACAAAGCTCAAATAAGCATGCAAATGAGGCTAAGAGAAGGATCAAAACAATGCTTAAAAAGAGGGAAAAGGAGTTACCCTTGAAGCTCAGCAAAACCAACAACTTTTCTGAACCAAAACCCAACTTTTAAGACCTCTCAAAACCCTCCAGCAACTCAGTAACAATGGTGGAGGTGTATGGTTATGAGGTGGTGTGCAATAGGCCAAGAACAAAGCACTTTCTAAGCCTAAAATATAAAGACAAAGAGAGAGATATAAGCTTTGCCTTAGAGCAATTTTTTCAACCTAGTATAAGGAGAGGGAGGGCCTCTCTTATAGAGTTTCAAAGCCAAAGCTTCTCCAAGAAGCTAAAAACTTGGTTGCAAATCCTCCATACACGTGTATGGAGGATCCAGTCTGTGTCTTCCAGCTGGCACAGATGGCATGCACTCAGATAAACAAAACAGGAGGAAGCTGGCCGACCAGAAGAGGTGGTCGGCCGACCAGGGCAAGTGGTCTCCCACAAAACAAGGTGGTCGGCAGGCACAATAGGTGGTCTCCACACTGAAAGCAAGTCAGTGGTATGGTGGGAGACTAGCAAATGTGGCCCAAAGACCAAGAAAACCAGCTTCCCGACAAGAAAATCGGCTGGCGGGAAGAAAGTGGTCTCCAAGGAGAAAAGGTGGTCTTCTACCCTTGTACCACCTCCGAAACAAGGAAAACAAGGTTCATGCCAAAAAAGAACCAACACGGATGCAAAACAAGAGTTCGGGGGCCAAAGCGCGCGGTCGGGTGCCCCGAAAACTGGCTATTGAGCACCAAAAGTGGCGTACGGCCACAAAAGTGGTCTCCAGGACCACAGTGTCCCTCTAGATAGAGGAAACAAGGTGTGTTCCAAAAATCGGGGCAAACGGAGAATGTTAAGCGGTCCCGAGCCGAGGCGCACGACCGACGACCCCGAAAATCAGAAACTAGTCTCCAAATGGGAACAGTGGCCTACGACCACGAAAAGTAGTCTACAACCACTGAGAGATGGTCTACAAGACCTCTCCCTCCCTTCGAGAAGAGAAAACAAGACCTAGTCCGCAAACCGAGTCAAAGCACAAAAAGTTCCGAGGCCCGGAGGCAAGGCTCTCAGCCGAGAACTCCGAAACCTCAGGACAAGCACAACATGCACCATCACCGAGCGCTCAATCAATGACGTCTGAGTCTTAAGGTCGGTCAAAAATGGGGTGTCTACAGTTGCCCCTCTTTGACAGAACTCGAAAGTCATAACAATGACGGGAGTGAATGTCAAAGCCGAGAGACGACCCATTTTTGACAAGGCCGAAAACTTAGACAAACAGGCGAGATAATCAAAGAAAAGTGCCCGCAGACAGGGGTAAAATGCAAAAGGTATGCACAAAGCCGAGTATAACTTATGATCATGCAAAGAAAGCTGTAATGAAGCAAATATACACAATAAATGCAACAATTTTAAGCAAGAATGCAAATCAAACTACATTTCATGCAGTAAGAATGAAAGAGAATTATACAATTCTCCCTACGTCTCACACGGAGAATACAATACCATCCGATTCGTCTGGTCGCACCAGCTTCAGATGAACCGTAAATACAATATCGTCTGGTCGCACCAGCCTCGAATGAACTGTACATACAATATCGTGCCTGTAAAAGAGAGAAACTTA
Source organism: Camellia japonica (assembly GCA_030407325.1). NCBI lineage: Eukaryota > Viridiplantae > Streptophyta > Magnoliopsida > Ericales > Theaceae > Camellia > Camellia japonica. Next base: position 16,121,411 of record JAPPVO010000036.1, on the reverse strand, counting down.
ACAGGTACAATATAGTTAGCAACACATGTTCAATGCTATATCGAACGCGGATACATATGACGCTGATGGCAAAGTGCATAGCAATGCAAGCGAAATGTGCGTGACGACGCAAGTTAAGTATGGATGCGTGGTCATACCAGTGAAACGTGTACAACGATGCAAATAGTGTGCATAACAATGCAGGACAAGTGCAACTTCAAAGCATGTTTGAAACAAAACGCTGAGTAAAGAAGTGCAAGCCTCGAAGAGAGCAACTCAAATACGACCTCTGATTTACCTCTCGGAGGGGTCGCAACGTACTCAAAAAGGATACACCTTGCTTTTGGCAAGTAACGGCGAGCCACGCATTGAAGACTTGATTTGAAGTTCCCGCGAAGGCATTTCGCGTCGAAAAGTGCACTTTTCTTGTACTTTCTCGAGAGCCGAGGACTCCAATCATCACCAAAATTCACAGGGAGGACAAAGGGACCTGGGAGACCACCCAGGAGGGCCACCAACCAGGTTTTGTTCACAGGGTGGTCGGCCAGCCAGAAAACCTGGTCGGCCGACCAATTTACTAAACTTGGGGCAATTTGGTCCTTTTATGCTCAGTTCTTTAAATACACACATCCCAATCACTTTTGCACACACCCCTTAGGCCGCAATCAGCCCCCCTTCCTTCCTAGACCATTTTTTTGCTCAGATCTGTGCTTTATACGCGTTTTCTAATGCCCCATGCAAAGTTCTTTCGTGAAAACTTTCAATTCTCTTCACTTTGAACCGATTAAAATTTGATTTCGGAGTTTCTTTCTCCATTTTCACCACTTGAGGTATCTTTGTCTCGAAGTTTGGCACATTTTCTCGGCAGTTGACTTTTGTTGACTTTTTCCTTTCCCGAGAGTTGACTTTTGTTGACTTTTTCCTATTTTGGCTCATTTCGCTCATTTTTGCTCATTTTTGCAGATTTCTTCGAATGGCGGATCACGGCGGAGCTCCTCCACATGCCGAGACGAGCCAGACATCATCTCATTGCCTCCGAGGATTCGTCCTTTCGATCCGGAGAGGTACGACCCTCAGGAGCACGTCCTACCTCCTGCCACCTTCCATCATTTTACCGACTTTGAGTGACGAGCACCCGCGGACCTACTGCTACGGGAGCCTGAGTCTCACTTATGTCACCAGGCGCGAGAGGTACGTACTTCCCTTTTACATTCTCCGCAATGTATTCTGTATTTCCTGCACATTTCATGTTTTCGCTATGTATTTTTTATTTACTCGTTCTGAACACATTCACGCACCATTCGATCCATTTGGCACACAGCTCATATGTAACCATACTTTGCTCATTTTAGCATACAGCTCACAACATAGTATTCTGTCCATTTGGGCACGTAGCTTGTTCTGAACACGCGGTTCATTCTTATCACACAATTTATCTCGAGCACACAGCACATTTTCGGGCACACAACTCGTTTTTTCTGGCACACAGCTTATTCTTCTAGCACACAGCTCATTTCTCGGGCACACAGCTCACTTTCGGGCACGCAGCTCATTTCTCGGGCACACAGCTCATTTTCGGGCACGCAGCTCATTCTTCAGGCACACAACTCATTTCTCGGGCACACAGCTCACTTTCGGGCACGCAGCTCATTTCTCGGGCATGCAGCTCATTTTCGAGCACGCAGCTCATTCTTCAGGCACACAGCTCACTTTCGGGCACGCAGCCCATTCTTCGCACTACTCACTTTGAACACACAGCTCATACATTTTCATTTGCACGCAGCTCATTCTTAATTCTAAACACGCAGCTCATAAATTTTCATTTCTGAACACACAGCTCATTCACTTCATTTTGAACACGCAGCTCATACATTTTCAATTGCACGCAGCTCATTCTGAACACACAGTCCACTTACTTCATTTGTACACAGCTCATACTGAACACACAGTCCAGTTACTTCATTTGCACGCGACTCATATGTTTCATTCTGAAACTGAATACATCTGTTCGTTTTGAATGCAGGTATCTTCCCGTTCCACACGGGGCTATGGTTCGATCCTTGCTAGGGAGTGGTACGCGGAGCTCCCAGATACTGTTCGCCATATCGTGGATGAGGTAGGATTTGGACCTTTCTGCGCAGGGCTACCTCGTTATCCAGCGAGCAGGACCCTGATGGGGGCACTTGTGGAGAGATAGTGGGACACCACCAACTCGTTCCACTTTTCATCTACTGAGGACATGACGATGACCCCATTTGACTTTGCCATGCTGACTGGCCTTGACATGGCCGGCTGACCGGTCCCTTATGACGCAGATATGGACGAGTGAGAGGCGGCTTGGATTTATCTGCTAGGAGTCCGCCCGCCGATCGACAGATCATCGGGTAGAGTTAGATACACCTGGTTTCCCATGCAGTACAAGGGGACTATGCCTGAGACCGTCGAGGAGATAGAGCAGTATGCTCGGGGGTTTTTGATGTTCCTCCTCAGGACCACTTTGTTCTCCGACAAGGGGAACATAGTTGGACTTTATCTGCTCAGTGCTTTAGTAGACCTATCCCAGGTCAGCCAGTATGATTCGGGCGGCGCCGGCCTCACTACCCTTTACTGTTATATGAGTGCGACCTCCCGCGGGCGGGGGAACGTAGTCGGTGGCTACTAGAGAGCCTGGGAAGTACTTTCTGTCCTCTTGATTTACACTCCTGCTTTTCATTATTTGTACACTGCACATACGACACACTTTTCATTCTATACTCTACATTCTGCACTCAGCATTCTGTATTTTCCGTATATTCTGTATTCACATTATACACTCAGCACTCTGTATTTTGTATACATTTTGTATTCTGATGGCCATTGTTCTATTTTTCACAGCTATGGGTTTATGCATACTTCCCGACGTTGGCCCCAGAGCTCGAGGTGGAGGCACCTCTTAAGATCCCCTACTCTCGCAGATTCAAGGGTCGATGCCGGCCGAGGACTTGGGAGACTCTGTCCTTCCTTCGGTAGTTCTTTGATACTGTGCGGGCGACCGAGGTAATCTAGAACTCTCAGTTCTTCGGCAGTGCTTTGGTTCATCTTGCATATTTATGACATCTAATCAGTTTGTGCACTTGTTATCTGCAGATCACTTGGGAGCCCTGGATACCTTTGGGAGGAGATACCCATTTCCGATTCCCTGGGGCGTGGGCCTCTTCTCGATACCGGATTTTGTTTGAGGGGCCAGTGGGCAGGGCCTGGTTTCTGGGGGATCGCTTCATGCATCAAACGATGGGCATCCCCGATCAGGGTATCCCGACAGCACCTCCAGAGGATATGCGGTCCACTGAGAGACTCACTCCCCGGGAGGTCGAGGAGGCTATGATGGGCACTGATGTAGTTCTGCTCTTGGAAGAAAGGGAGTACGCAACCTACCACCATACGTACTTGATGCCCCATTGACAGGTATCTGTACTCCTATGAGGAGGGCTGCCAGTGCATCATCGTCGAGCTGAGTCCGGGCTGCAGATACCCCTTCGACTAGCAGGGCCGACACATCGAGAGGTGGGGCTGGACTGATTCCCCTGACTTACCAACATGCTAGGTGGCTAGACCTCCCAACCGAGCTGACAGGATGGCGGTACAGGACATCTTACCTGATTCCATTGGAGCCGGCAGTGCCCGGTCATCGATATGTCAGTGACCCTGACTCGCCACCGGTATGCTTTACAATTTTGATGTAACACGCAGCTATTTAGACATTCATTCATTCATTGATGACTTGAGCTTGTATCTGCAGCCTCCCAGAGAATATTGTGATGGGTTACTCGGAGTGGTGGCCTCACTCAAGAGCATGGTTTTGCGGAGAAAGACGCAGCTGTTCATCGCCGGTGCTTCGATACTTTCCAATTTTCTTGCATTTATCATACTTCTGATGACATGCTAAATTTGACCATTTCACTGCGTTGGTTGACTGCATATGTAGAGCACATCTGACACACACCACATTCATATACTGTATCTGCATGCACCTATTCTATGTAGCTTTCCTGTCTCTGCATCTGATATACATATTGGCTAATGTATTCAAATTGCCCTCTCTTTTTTAGATGCCACCATTACAGGCTGGGTCATCCAGGCCTTCTCGAGGAGTTGGGAGAGGGGACTCGACTCGCAGCCGAGGCAGGCGTAGAGCACCTATCAAAGATGATGAGGAGTCTAGCGAGGAGGAGGAGTCCGCGCATCCTCAGTCGGAGACATCCGCAGGCAGAGAGGAGGACTCTGGTTCCGGCTCTGAGAGTGGAGGTGATGCCGAAGAGGATCCTAAGGACGGCAGCTCTGATTCAGATGATGGTGCTGGCGTGGGTATTGCAGAGGCTGTCCAGGCGAAGAGGATGAAGAGAGCCTTCCTATCTTGAGCTCGAGAGCACTGATGCAGATGTTCCTGCTTTATTTTCCCTTTCTACTAGTAGTTGTAGCACATTGTACAGTGTTAGGCAGTTTCATTTTCTTTTAAACTTTGTACCCTTGTTGTAAAATGTTGTAACAAAAGGAGCATGATGGAATGAAACAACTTTTTATTCAAAAAGTGTTGTATTTTGTTTTCTTAGCATCGCATTGCATCATTTTGCACAAAAATGAGATTGAATGAAAATCGAGCATTGTACATTGCCAAGTTAGGTAGTGAACCGATGCAACAAACTAAACAACTTAACTTACTAAGAAACAACAAAACCTTAACAAGTTTACAACTCGATAAACAAATCCCGATAATGTTGATTAAACAAAGAGTAACAACTCGATGCACAAAACTCGACAACTCGATAAGCAAACTTAACAACTCGATAAACAAACTTAACAACAACTCGATAAGCAAATGCATTTCGGACAAACTGGGTGACGGAATGCATCCGAAACAGAGGTAAACTCGGACCTTCAACACTCCCAACACATGGAAAGGCTAGGAGCTCTCTTCTAGAGACCAGAAAAAGACCAAAAACCAGCTTTCCTCCATAGCCGACCACCAAAAGTGGTTGGCCGACCAGTTTCTTGCCTTGGAGACCAGTTGTGTGGTCGGCCGACTAGAAAAACTGGCTGGCCGACCAGAAAAAGTGGTCATCCAACCAATTGGCTTGGCGACCTCCAGATTTTTGACAGTGTCCTCCAAATAGTGCCTTACCCTCCATAAAAGTTCCAGCTTCGTGGTTCTTTCATTCATCTCAGTTTTGCATCAAAATGGAGGCATTTCTCATCCAAAATCTCACAGCTTGGATTGCTACCTTGGACGGCTCGGAAAAGTTGAACTTCCGGGGCTTCGGCATAAATGAACTATTCACGTTGAGTCGCACTCTACTGCATCTTCCATTTCTCCACACCGCAGCAAGGTTTTGGAATCCGGTAACACACGTCTTTAGCTTTGGCGGGCAAAAGGTGTGTCCTACCTTCGAAGATTTCCAAGCTTTGATGGAATCCGAACGTGACGAAGAAATCTCGCCCCAACTTCGCTTCGACCATGCTCAAGCCCTAGGACGAATGTGTGGGCTCACTATGCACGACGCTCGATCTCTGATCTGCGATGGGGAATTGGACATCCTCAGCCTGATTCATCGCTTTTCTGATGCTGGTGACCGCGGTGATCACCACTGGCAAGGTTTTCAGCGTCATGCCCTTTGTTTGTGCATGCTATCTCACTTTTTGTTTGCCCCAGGCTTCAGCGGGTCTAGCATTCGTCTGATCGAAGTTGCCCATGGCTTGAAAGAGGGCAAGAGCTGCATTGCCATGACATTGGCCGAGACATTGATGGGCTTGGATGCTTTCCATCGCCGGGAAACGACCAGATTTGCAGGGAGTCCACTACTACTGCAGGTAATGTTCCCACCCTTCCTCACATATATATAGCTCACATCACTCGACCCTCGGGCTCGGTTTTTCTCATAAAACCCTTTTCTCACTTTTGTCTCAACGTACACCTCTCTATTCTTTATTCTCTCATTTTTCATCCCTCCCCAGGTGTGGTTGATGGACAAGTTGCAGGTTGTGGACTCTTGCCCAGCATACTCAGCCCACGGCTACTTCTTCCGACGACATCTAGTCGATGCCTTTGATGAAGGATGGTGATTCGACTGGATGTGCAGTTTGTCCGTAGACCGTATTGCTTGGCGTTGTCCTTGGCTCAATCTACCAGTAATGAGCTACAGTATGTCTCGCCAGCCCGGGATTCAGTTGATCGGCCTGACACACTGTGTCTTTTACTTTCCATTTCGATTCCAGCACCAGTTCGGCCATGATTAGATTTGCCCGGCAGAGGGAATAGAGTACCCAGCTGCATTTTCAGTCAAGGCGCACAGCTAGCTCAGTATCCAACGGCATGGAGGACGAGAGAGCTTCTGGCCCCCGCTCCCATTTTCAGTTGCACCTTATCTGATGAGTGCATAGATTGGCTTAATGAAGAGGCACAGATTGGGCCCAACTTGGCGTCAGAAGCTTCGACCAGCTCTGGGAGGGGGCGCGAGAACACCTGACTATGCCCCTGATTTATTTGCTTTAATCAGAACTTTCAAGTTTTCTTTATGAATGTAATAAAAAGCAACTTCAATTTGTATTCAAGAGCAGGAGAACTCTGTACTGAAATCAATATAATTGAGGGTTGTGGGTATTGAAAATTTTCCGTTTGGTCCAAAAATGGTCTAAGTTGTAAAAAGATTAATTTGAGCAAAATCAACTTTTATTAAAACTGTTCAAAACCATTTTCGATATGGATCAGAACTGGGCACGCCTGAGATCTATCACTGAGATGCAGAACCCCAGATCCCGGCAACTGGAAAGTTGCCCCTAGTCTGAATAGCACTGCACTGGAGATCACAACCGAGCTTTTGAATGCAGAATAGACAAAGATGACTGAAATGATCAAATGGACCAAGTTGATCGGGGAAGAGTTTATGGCTGGACTTCAAGATGAAGTTGCCTACGTATCCCAAGGATGGGAATCAAGCCTTACGTAGTTCGGCTCAGGTTCACTCGTGTATTAACCCTCACCTTTTACGCTCTAACTTTTGCCAAGGCCGCCCTTTGCGGGTTTTTAACCTTGCGAGCTCAATTTTTATAATTTCAAATTTTCTGTGCTCTAACTTTTGCCTAGGTCGCCCTTTCGGGTTTTCGGCCTAGCGAGCCTCTCAGGGATAATATTTCTCCAATTTGTCCATCTTGATCGGTTGGGAGAACTCTAGGCCATCTAGGTCCATCAGAACGATGGCTCCACCCTACCAAATAGACTTAATGATGTAGGGACCAGTCCAATTGGGTCTGAACTTGCCCCTAGGGTCATAGATGGAAGCTCGGTTGTCTTTGAGTACCAGATCTACTTTTTTCAAATTCTTGGACTTAACTTTCTTGTTGAAAGCCGTGGCGATTCTACGCTGATAACCCTGAACATCGTACAGTGCTTTCAGTCTACGCTCATCAAAAAGCATGAGTTCTTCGAATCTACTCTGCTGTCAATCTGCTTCGGCTATCTGACACTCAACCAGCACTCGCAAAGACAGAACTTCAATCTCGATAGGTAGAACGGCCTCCATCCCATAAACTAATGAATACGAAGTCGCCCCAGTAGACATTCTAATTGAAGTCCGGTAGCCCCATAGAGCAAATGGCAACTTATCTGGCCAGTCCCAGTAGGTTTCCACCATCTTCTGCAGTATGTGTTTGATATTCTTGTTGGCGGCCTCAACTGCTCCGTTGGTCTGTGGCCGATATGTGGATGACTTATGAAAAGCCACGCTGTATTTTTCCAACAAGTCAATCACTTCCTTCTTGAAGTGGGAACCGTTATCTGAAATAATCTCGTTTGGGACCCCGTAGCGACAAATGATATTGTTCCTGATGAACTTTGCAACATGCGAAGCCTTCAACACCGCATAAGATTGGGCCTCAACCCACATTGTGAAATAATCTATCGCGACCAGAATTAACTCATGCCCATTAGACCCTTTTGGAGTGACAGCCCCGATCACATCGATTCCCCAAACTGAAAATGGCCATAGCGAAGTCATATTGTACAGCTTTGACGGCGGCATATTCATGCGGGTTGCATGGACTTGACACTTGTGGCATTGCTGCACAAAGCCGATACAATCCTCCTCCATGGTGGACCAGTAGTAACCTTGTCTGAGAATTTTTCGAGCTAGCATCACCCCGTTTACGTGCACTCCGCACTCTCCTCCATGGATGGCCTCCATTAGGCGCTTGGACTCTTCAGCATCAACACACAGCTTATGCATTCCCAGATGACCTCTCTTATATAGTTTTCCTCCGTAGATGATGAACTGAGCAGCCATTCTTCAGATTGCCCTCTTGTCTTTGGCATTTGCCCCTTGTGGATACACTTCTTTCTCCAAAAAGTTCCAGACATCATAATACCAGGGGTTCTCATCTTGAACGTCTTCTATGGCAGCAATCGACTCATAGGCCGGTGCAAACTTCTGGTCAATGATGATCGGACGCATCCGGACTCCAAAAGAGATGTTTATCATGGAAGATAGAGTTGCTAGTGAATCTGCGAACCTGTTGTTCTCTCTTAACAGATGAGCGAAGTTCAGCTTCTCAAACCGAGGAATCAACAAGTCCAAGGTCTGATGGTAGATTCTCATCTTTTCTTCTTTGATTTTCCAATCTCCTTTTGCTTGAGACACAACAAGGTTCGAGTCCCCAATGACGTCCAACCGTTTTGCCCCTAGTTCTAGGTCTGCTTCTAGACCGGCAATGCATGCCTTATACTCTGCTTCGTTGTTCGAGACTTTGAACTGGAGTTTGAATGCTAGAGGGATACGGGAATTGTCGGGTGCTATCAACAACACTCCTATCCCATACCCGTATTGGTTTGACGCTCTGTCAAAGTACATCGTCCAAAATTCTTCTTCGACATGTAGAATGGCCTCATCTGGGAATAAGTACTCAATTGCTTCATCCCCGTCCACCGGGTGATCGGCTAAGAATTCTGCTACTACTCTCCCCTTTACTGACTTGCGCGTCACATATTTCAGATTGAATTCGGAAAGCAGAAGCAACCAACGAGCTAGCCTACCCGTAAGTGCCGGTTTCTCAAAAAGATATTTGATGGGATCTAATCTCAAAACCAACATTACAAAGTGAGCTAACAAGTAGTGTCGCAGCTTCCTGGTAGCCCATACCAAGGCCAAACAAGCCTTCTTGAGTAGAGTATAGCGGGTCTCGTAATCCAACATCTTCTTGCTCAGGTAGTAGATAGCTCTCTCCACCTTGTCCTCAGACTCTTGCGCAAGCATGCAGCCCATTGTAGCTTCAGTCATTGAAAGGTACAAAATCAACGGTTTCCCCGACTCAGGCAGTGACAACATAGGTGGGTTCTGTAAGTATTCCTTGATCTGTTCAAAAGCAGCTTGGCATCGGCCGTCCCATTGGAACTTCTTTCCTTTCTTCAGGAGACCAGAAAGTGGTTCACAAGTCAAGGTTAGTTTTGAGATAAACCGTCTTATGAATTGCACTTTACCCAGAAAGCCTCTCACCTCCTTTTCAATCCTTGGTGGTGGCATTTCTAAGATGGCCTTGATTTTGGAAGGGTCAACTTCGATACCTCTCTGTGTAATCAAGAACCCCAGCATTTTCCCTGCTGTAACACCGAACGTACATTTCTGAGGATTCAGCCGCAACCGAAATTCTCTGATCCTTTGGAAGAACTTTTGCAAGGCGGTGTAGTGGCCTTCTCTTTCTTTGGACTTGACGATCATGTCGTCCACGTACACCTCAACCTCTTTGTGGATCATGTCGTGCAATATCGTGGTTGCGGCCCGTTGATATGTGGCTCCAGTATTTTTCAACCCAAATGGCATCACTCTGTAACAGTAGGTCCCCCACGGGGTGGTGAAAGCAGTCTTCTCCCGGTCTTCGAGTGCCATCACAATCTGGTTGTAGCCCGAAAAGCCATCCATGAACGAAAGCAAAGCATGCCCCGCTGTAAAGTCCACTAACTCGTCGATATGCGGTAAAGGAAAGTCATCCTTCGGACTGGCTCTGTTCAAATCCCTGAAATCCACGCATACCCGGATCCTACCATCCTTCTTCGGCACCGGAACGATGTTGGCCAACCAAGTTGGGTACTCAGTTACCAGCAGGAACCCTGCGTCAATTTGCTTGGTGACCTCTTCTTTAATCTTGAGACCCAGTCCGGGCGGATCCTTCTGAGTTTCTGTTTAACGGGTCGGGCCTCAAGGTCAAGAGGGATCCGGTGCTGTACAATCTCAAGATCGATTCCAGGCATATCTTCGTAGGACCACGCGAAAACATCTTTGAAATCTTTTAATAAAGCGACTAAGCGCTCGCGTTCCTGCGAAGACAACGTGGACCCGATCTGGACCAACCGCGGGTCCTTCTCAATACCAATATTAACTGTAGTGATTTCATCAACTAAAGGTTTAACAAATCTCTCCTGCTCTTGATCAATTACACGTTGTAAAACTGGAGGAATTTCTTCCTTGTCGTTTTCATCAAAATTTTGAAAGTCCTGATTAATACAATAAATCAAAGGCACAGAAAAGTACTCAGAAGCCACAGCCATTCCATTCTCATTAATCACTTCCAAATCATTCGATTCCTCTGTTACAACAGACTCAAAAGAGAAAGAAAAAGACGACCTAGACAGGACTGTGGCATCCGGGTTGTCACCCCCAGGAATACCGGACTCAGACTCAGACGAGCTGGAACCTGATTTCGACTCCACAGACTCGGTGGAATCAGATTCCGACTCACTGCCTGACCCGGTGCTGCTTGATAAAAATCCCTCCTCGTACTGCCAGATGAGAGAGGGTGCGATGGATGCATCCAAAATGTTTAAAGGTGGGCTTGCAGCCGTTTTATTCCCAATCATGGACACCGAGAAGTTATCCCCCAAGCACTTCTGTACGATCGGAGGATCTGAAAGTAGACAAGCCAGCGCTACCCCCATTTCAATTTCGGTGCTCTCAGAATCCACTTTCTCATTCTGCTCAACCTCAGCTGATGGGTCTATCTGCTCCTCGGCAACATCATCCACGGATAACTGCTAGTCAAAGAAGATCTCAAACCCTAGCAAGCGACGCTTCTCTGCATTCAACCATGGCTCTGGGAAGCCGCAGAATAGAAAATCCTCCCCCTCCCGGACAAAGCGTCCGTTTAGGGTACCCTGGATGGGTCGGTGCATTAACTCATAAGGCTTCCCTGCCTGCTTTGCTCTGGCTCTCCCGGCCATCTCCTTGCCTTTTCTTACCCAATCCTCTTTGGTGGGCAGATAACCCAAGCCAAAAGCATGCGGGTTGTGCGGCACATCAGCCGATACTACAATGCCTTTCCGGCCACTCTTCCCCAATCCCATCCCGGGGATGTGTTGGAGCTTGTTCATGAGGTACACTGATTGTGCGCTGACATATAACCCCTCATCAACAACTAAGATGTTCTATACGACCCGGGCCTCAGCCAGAGTAAACCCTGATAGGAACACATCCTCCGTGCCGTGCTCAATTTCTAAAACTGGTGTAGACACTTCTGGCGGCGGATGGATTGAGGAATTCCCGAAAACAATAACCACCCCCTTCCCGTGGGGGTATTTCAACATCTGGTGCAAAGTGGAAGAGACTGCCTTTACCTAGTACAGCCACGGCCGCCCCAAAAGTAGGTTAAAGGTTGCGAGAACTTCCAAGACATGAAAGTCAATCTCGTGTTGTCCAGGACCAACCTTGTGTTATCATACATCCTTATCACCTGGGTTGTTGACACAAAGTCCGCGGGCTTTAATCCGATTGCATATGTCGTCCTTGACGGGCACACGTTAATAGCGGATCCTGTATCGACAAGAACCACCGGTATCCATTTGCTTCTACATTCCATAGAGATGTAGAGCGGTTTGTTATGATTTGCGCCCTCAGGCGGCAGTTCTTTGTCAGAAAAGGTCAACGTCGGGGAACCTCCTCCCGGAAAGACCAATCCCACCAGCTATTCAGGTGTGGTGTCTATTGAGAGTTTGGCCTTGTCCATTGCCGATAGGACAGCTTGTCTATGAACACGTGAAGCCATAAGCAGTCCCCAGATGGAGATGTCTGCCTGTATCTTTTTCAACTGCTTCAGCACGGCCTCTTCTTTAAGTAGCTTCTCTTTCTGCTTCTCCGACTCCTTGTCCTTCCCGGACGCCTCTGGTTGAACTAGGTATGGGGGCTTGAAATACCGCCCGCTCCTAGTCATATGATCAACTTCACCAATGTACCAGGTATCGTCCAGTTGGTTACTCCCCCAATCCTCATCTGTGTGGGCAAGACATAAATCATCGTCTTCCCACCACATGCCATCGGCAACCGACAGACACCTGTCCGGCTCCGTTGCAACTATCCTTGTACTCGCAGTACCTTCCGTCCATGTGCTCGCAGCACGCTCTATCTTTGTGCACACAGCAGGTTCAGTCCCCACAGGGGCCTTTGCTTTCTGGCTCTCTCAGAGTCTTCGATTCCTTCCGGTTCTAACTGCGTCAATGCAGCCTGCTGTTCAAAATTTCTTGTATTCAAAATGCCCAAATCTCGAGTGAAATTCTTGACACCAGCGCTCTCCGGTGACGCATTCTGATCCACGGCCCTTCCGGCCACAATTGATGTCCTTACCCCTGACGGGCCCTTTTCCAGCTGAGATTCTTCAACAATATCTGGTTGGTCGTCAAGCCACCCTATAACCTCTGCTGACTCCTCAAAATCAAACCAGTTGATTGTCATGTCTCCCGGATCTTGTTCGTTGAAAAACTGAAGGTTGGCAATGTCCCCTTCCAGAGCTGTAAAGTCATCTATCCCCTGATCAAGTCCTTTCCCCTGTATTACACAAAGTTCTGCCCCTGCTGGCAATTCCAGATTCGGCCTAACCTGACCTGCTAATACAATGTAGCCACTCAGATCATATACTTCCTCAGCACAGCTCCCAATTTCCTCAGATTTTGAATCAACAGCCCCACTTTCCTTCGAAATCATCCCTGTTCCATCTTCGATGGTCACCACCATTGGTTCAGGTTGGGTTCAGGAGATGTCCAACATGCACAAGTCAGTTTGGATTGAGTTTATATATATGCTAGGGTCATATGACACGACCCCAGTTTGGATTGAGTTGATGCGTTTGGGAGGTGGGGCTTGGTTGTGTGGTGGGAGAGGGTTGGTTGTGACGTTTGGCTTCTCCGGAGGCACGATCACCTTGTTGTCGACGAGATCCTGAATCTCGTGACGCAATCTAAAGCAATGGTCAGTGTCATGACCATGTTGCTGGTGAAAGGCGCAATATTTGGCTGGGTTATGGGAGGGGGGAAGTGTTTCTAGCAATGGCCGCGGCTCCAGGGGCTTTAAGTGCCCTTTTCTGATTAAAACCCCCAGAGCTTTGGACAGAAGCATATATAATGGGGTGAAGGTTCTTTGGCCTCGGGGTTGGTACTTGGTTATCTGTGAGTTGTTACCGGACGCACCGGTGAATAGTGTAGCCGCAAGGGCTCTTGGGGGGGGAGTGGTGGTGACCATGCTCACTTCTGAGGCTCTGGCAGTCGCAGCACTACTCGTGCCTGCATTTGCGTTGCGGTTGAAGGTCCTCCTGGGCTGTTCTCTGTCATTGTCGATCAGACCCTACTTCAAAGCTTCCTCGATCTACACCCCAATCTCGTGCAGATCTGCAAAAGTGGGATGAGGGAGAACGATCATCCTCTGCATGAGCTTGGGTTGCAGGTTGCGCACAACCATCCATATTTGATCTTTGTCAGTTGGCCTAACGGTCATCATTGAGGCCTTGGCCCTCCAGTGGGTTACGAAATCAGAAAAGCTCTCCTTCGGCTCCTGTCTAGTCGTCTCAAGATCACGAGTTGTGATCTTGATCTGCGTGTTATAGGAGTATTGAGCTACGATGGCCTCGGCCATCTCCTCCCAATTCCTCTTGACGGAATCTTCCAGTTTTGTGTACCATATGGCCGCTACACCTGACAAGGTTCGGCCGAATAAAGAAAGCTTCTGTAATCTGGTGAGGCCCATCGGCCTTAGTATGTCGGAAAACAGCCGCAAGTGCACCATGGGATCCCCAGATCCATCAAAACGGTCAATGTGTGGCATCTTAAACCTGTCCGGTAGCATTACGGCTGCGTCGATGTACCCATCTTCGATATCTGGAATGGACTTGACACCTTGAGATTTCTTGAACTGCTTTTCAAGCTTGCTCACTTTTAATGCGGTAGGGTCCACCTCGAATTCAAAGGGAGAATCCGGTAGGTTGGTAGGTGTTTTGGACAGCTGGGGTAGGATTGGGGGCGGAGCCGGCCCCGTTGGAATGTCTGTATCTTCCTGGACATTTGGTGTCTCCCCGAGTATTGAAACCCTTGGCGGGGGAGGAGCTTGGTGTGAAGCGGATGCCCCGGCTTGCTGCTGGAGTCTAGTGATTAGCTCTGCCTGCTGGGCCATGACCTCGGCCTGCTGTTTGGCAAATTCAGCTTGGTGGACGGCGTCCTGCTGCATGATTTTCATACTTTCTTAGAGTTGACGCATCATCACCTCCATCCCTGCCATGTTCTGCTGATCTAGCTGACTATCCGGTATATGTTCCCTCTCTGCGGGAGAAACAAGACTCTGATCCCTACTGTACTCAGGTGGGGTAGACAAAGTGCTCTGAACTGACTGTTGAACTGATATCCTCTGCCTAACTGCCCTCCGTCTAGTAACCGGGGGTAATGAGTGGAACACTGGTTGTCCGTCAACCAGATCCTCAGATCGATGGAGTCTGCTACCTCTAGTCCAGAGTGCTTGGGGAATATCTGCTTGGTCGAAAGCAATTATGCTAAACTACCTAGCAAAAAGACAAATAAAGCATAATAAGGAAATAAACAACCAGAAAAACGGATAGCATAACGACTTATATAAACACAACACACAGTCGGTCATGACAACACACAGTTGGCATTTGTAAGCTGAATATACTGTTCTCAAGTACTGATCATTGTTCCCAAATCACTACCGAAAATCTGAATCTGATACCCACAGGTAAAATTGATTCCCAAATACTGATACTGATGCCCGCAGGCCTAATACCCAGACTTGCAAACTGATACATGCATTCCTGTAGAGACACACTCTAAAAGCACATAGCAAACAAGTGAGAGCCAAAACACCCCTATGGAGGGGTAGGGTTTCCCTGTCCTATTTTGTCAGGAGCTAGGGTTTCACTACGCACGCAGCGGTTTCAAACAACCTACAATCGGGTAAGCAACCTGTCCTAGTTTGAAATAGTCACTATGGATTCCGATATGCACTAGGTCGATGGTCAAAAAGGGTGCCCCGGTAAAAACTGGGGTTTGTGTTCCCATCGTGGCAGAGCCCGTAACCGGTCAGCCTTATGGCACGCTTCTCAAAGCGAGCCTCTACCAAACCGTTCAGGAATAGCAGATGGCAAACACGGTGTCCTAGGCGCACCAATGCAAATGCAATGTAAAGAAACACATAAGTTTAGTCAAAACAAGATATCACGAGTTCGAATCAAGTTCTCTAACTCCCCAGCAGAGTTGCCAGAAACTGTAGACGCGCCCGAACGTCTCGAGAAAATCCCATTTTGCCCATTGGGCTAACTACAGTTCGGACTCAATGTCACGGTTCTTAATCTGATCTCGCAAAGTGCAATATGAGATTGATAAATCACCAAAGAGTCCAAATTTGACAAATCGTTTTGAAAAACTGATTTTTAGAAAGAAGTGCCAAACATGGACTACTTTTCCAGATACAGAGTCGCCACCTAAATATTTTATTTTGGAAGAATTTAGGAAACTCTGACTCGTGCCTAAGGCCACGTGTCCGTCATCACCAAAGTTGCATCGGCTCGGAAACTTAGGTACGATTGGGGAAGGTCATGCAATGAGCACCCCCGCTCGCCCGATCAAAGATCGGCCACTACTAAATATGATATCTTGTTTTTGAAAACATATGTGCTCTTATTCCAGTTATTAGCCTAGAATTGCTACGTGATGCGCACAGCATACAAGTATAGACTAGATCGTCTAAGTTGGAACAAAACATCTCATGTTTGTTTTTGAAAGCGGTTTGCTACTCGCAAGTAGGCTAAAATGCCGATTTTGCCACCCTCAAGTGGGCTTAGAAAACATGGTGATTTGCCACTCTCAAGTGGGCTTAAAACTCGCAATCGATGAATTGTTCCAATTTAAATAATCCAACCTTCACCCACAGGCAATCAGGTAAGTATATCACATAAGCATTTAACCTCATGGCAAGCATGCTATCATGACAGTCACTCACACATATGCAAGGATGCTAAAGCATAAATACTCACCGCGTACTCCAAGCCAAAACAGAAACTAGTTAGTAATCAATGCATGATCCTAGTTCATGTTAAGATGGCTAATGCAACACATACAAAATGCAACTAAGATAGGCTCGACTTTCCTAAGATGGCATATGACATACTACAGATAACATGTATTCAACTCGGAATTGAAATACAATGCAGTTAGTATGATGCGCCGAGCCCGGTGCATGCAAGACAGATGAATGAATGCAAACATGCAAAGCATAAGGATGCTAATTGAAACATGCTCTAAAACTAACCATCATAAGCTAGTAAATAAAAGGGAGAAAGACGTGGGGCTGGAAGACATGCATCACGCACACGCACACTTATTACAACAGTTGGCCCTCTCGACAAAGGGTCCGAATAAATAATACAACACCAACTAGCAAATCTAAGCTAATCTAATTAAGTTAGTTATTACACAACCAAAATGAATAATAAATTACAGCTAATTATTACAAAACTCTAATTAATTAACAAACTAACTAAGTAAGCAATTAAACTAGCATGCAAACTACATGAAACAGACTGCCTCAGCTCTGCCTTGGACGATGAAGGATGCATGCATGCTTGAATTGCCTTGTTCGGAAATCCCTCGCGACGCCCCGACTTGCCTTTGTTTGCGGTTGACCTCAGAACACTACACAAGGCTCCAGAAGGCTGAAACTCCACCCTAGGAATCTGTGGGAAGGCTGCCGACCAGCTATTGGCCTTGGAGACCACCTGCCGACCACCTTTTGTGGGAGAAACCAAAAGGGGTGGTCGGCCTGCCAGAAAAGCTGGTCGGCCGACCAGTTTCTGCCTCTGGTTTCTAGTTTTCTGCAACAAGAAGCAAGCGAGAGGCATGGCAAGGTATTTTCAACAAATATGTGCACGACCACTCTCCCCATCATTGTACAAGCTCAAGGGAGTGTAGGTCTCGATCCTCGGGCCACCAATCACGCATCTCGATGGATGTTGGCCGAGGAACCGAATTGCACAACTTAATATAGAATGAATGCACATATGAACACATAAATGCCTAAACTCCATCATGTGTTGTCAAGAGTGTCAGCAACCGGGAATCGAGGCACGTTTCATCACTTCGAGTATGAAACGTACCTCGTTTCCCGTGTTTGGGCTAACTCCTATCCCACACACAATGCAACAAACATTGCATGCACCAATACAACTCTAGTAGGCAATCCTAATGCAATGCCACTTAGCCATGCAAACATGCAAAGGATGAACATGCAAACGTGCGCCTAGCATACACAATGCTAAAACTACATGGCATGCACAATGCTCATGACACTAGCATACGCAATGCACATGGAAACTAACATACACAATGAGATGAACAAGGCACGCACAATGCAGTGATCAATCATGCGACAACATGACACTCAATGCTATGAACTACAATGGCATACTCGATGCAAAATGGACTTAAATCAAAATGGATGGGCCTCAGTCACACCCAAATCAGTGGCCATAGATGATGAGAACAAAGCTCCAAAACTCATGCCAGCACACACAATTCAATGGCCCCGAGCCTAAGGCACAAAAACACAACTTTGCACATGCATTGAAAGGACTAATCATGGAGTACAATGGCATATATTCCAGCTCTGAAATGGCATATAACATGACTCCAAAATGACTCCGAATCATGCAAACAACTCACACAACGCATGTTGAATGGCTCAAGCATTGAAACTAGTGAAGTGCATTACACTATAGGCATGCAAAGCGATGCTCAAATGATTAAACCAACTCCAAACAGACCCTATGCAGGCCCAAAACAGTAGCAAAATGGGTTGGGATGATGGCTTGAAAGGCACAAAAGTGAAGCTCATGCAATGGCTCGCAAATAAGGCATAAATGCACAATCTAAAGAGAACTTAAAGCATGGAAAATATGGAAGTGTAGCACCCCTATAAGCTCTGAAATATCATGCCCAATGATGCCAAAACATGTAAATAGCTCAAGTTAAGCATGCAAGGGACCTCCAAACTCAAAGCTAGTCAATGCTATTACACAACAAGTATGCATGGCTAGCATTTTTCGACCCAGATGCCTCAAGATAGAGCTAAGGCAACCCAAAATATGAACAAAATCAGTTTGAAGTATGGCCCAAATATGCTCGAATAGAGGACCAAAACAACATGCATTGTGAGCTAGTGAACATGAGTTACACCACAAGCATATGAAGCATGTGAAGGACTACCAAACCAAGCAAAAACAGAGTCATGGCATGCCAAGTGAAGGCCAAAAACCCACTGAAACAGGACCAATACGTGCCAGAATGACATGCTCCTTTGATAAGCCATGAAAGGGATTACTCTACACATGCAAGAAGCAAGCAAAAGGGGACTAAACCAGCCATGGTCAGAGCCTAGGAAGGTCCTAGAAGTCACCAAAAAGTGCCTGAACTAGGCCTCCAAATGGTATAAACATATGCTCCTTTGGTAGGCCAAAAATGCTAGTAAACAAGACAACAAGAGAGAGGGTCACCCCTCTCTGATTTAGGCCCTCAAAGCCACATTCTCACCACTAAAAATCCACTGGATTTCAGTGGTAGGAAGGCCAAGCAAAGACTAGCTCAAGTGCCTTATGGCATGGCACAAAACAAGGCTAAATAGAGCATGCAAGAGGGTAGATGACCCTCAACACCAAAAGAGCCTTAAACAAACATGAAAAACACTTAAATATGAAGCTTTTTTCAGTTGACAACAAAGCTCAAATAAGCATGCAAATGAGGCTAAGAGAAGGATCAAAACAATGCTTAAAAAGAGGAAAAATGAGTTACCCTTGAAGCTCAGCAAAACCAGCAACTTTTCTGAACCAAAACCCAACTTTTGAGACCTCTCAAAACCCTCCAGCAACTCAGTAACAATGGTGGAGGTGTATGGTTATGAGGTGGTGTGCAATAGGCCAAGAACAAAGCACTTTCTAAGCCTAAAATATAGAGACAAAGAGAGAGAGATAAGCTTTGCCTTAGAGCAATTTTTTCAACCTGGTATAAGGAGAGGGAGGGCCTCTCTTATAGAGTTTCAAAGCCAAAGCTTCTCCAAGAAGCTAAAAACTTGGTTGCAAATCCTCCATACACGTGTATGGAGGATCCAGTCTGTGCCTTCCAGCTGGCACGGCTGGCATGCACTCAGACAGACAAAACAGGAGGAAGCTGGCCGACCACTTTCCCTGGTCGGCCGACCAGGGCAAGTGGTCTCCCACAAAGCAAGGTGGTCGGCAAGCACAATAGGTGGTCTCCACACTGAAAGCAAGTCAGTGGTATGGTGGGAGACTAGCAAATGTAGCCCAAAGACCAAGAAAACCGGCTGGCGGGAAGAAAGTGGTCTCCAAGGAGAAAAGGTGGTCTCCCACCCTTGTACCACCTCCCAAACAAGGAAAACAAGGTTCATGCCAAAAAAGAACCAACACGGATGCAAAACGAGAGTTCAAGGGGCAAAGCGCGCGGCCGGGTGCCCCGAAAATTGGCTGTTGAGCACCAATAGTGGCGTACGGCCACAAAAGTGGTGTCCCGGACCACAGTGTCCATCTAGACAGTGGAAACAAGGTGTGTTCCAAAAATCGGGGCAAACGGAGAATGTTAAGCGGTCCCGAGCCGAGGCGCACGGCCGACGACCCCGAAAATCGGAAACTAGTCTCCAAACGGGAACAGTGGCCTACGACCACGAAAAGTAGTCTACGACCACTGAGAGATGGTCTACAAGACCTCTCCCTCCCTTCGGGAAGAGAAAACAAGACCTGGTCCACAAACCGAGTCAAAGCACAAAAAGTTCCGAGGCTGTGGACGTTTCTTTCCACAGCTCGGACTCGATATGTGTCACGGTTCTTAGTCTGATCTCACAATGTGCAATGTGAGATTGATAAATCACCAAAGAGGCCAAATCCAGCAAATCATTCTGGAAAACAGATTTTAAAAAGAAGTGCCAAACATGGACTGCTTTGCCAGATACAGAGTCGCCACCTAAATATTTTATTTTGGGGGAATTTAGGAAACCCTAACTCGTTTGCCTAAGGCCACGTGTCCGTCATCACCAAAGTTTCCTCGACTCGGGAACTTGGGTACAATTGGAGAAGGTCTGTTATGAGCACCCCCACTCGCCCGATCAAAGATCGGCCTCTACTAACCATGATATCTAGTTTTGAAAACATATGTGTTCTTATTCCGGTTAATTAGCTAGAATTACTATGTGATGCGCACATCAAAACAAGTATAGACTAGATCGCCTAATTTGGAACAAAGCATCGCATATCCGTTTATTTTGAAAATGGATTGAAATTTGCTACTCTCGAGTAGGCTAAAACACAGGTTTCGACGAATTGTTCCAACTCAAACAACCCGACCTTCACCCACAGGCATTCAGGCAGTTATATCATGTAAACAGTTACCCTCATGGTAAGCATGCTATCATGGCAGTCACTCATACACATACAAGGATGCTAAAGCATAAAAGCTTACCTAGTACTCCGAGCCAAAACAAAAGCTAGTTAGTAACCAAATGCATGATCCTAGCTCATGTTAAGATGGCTAATGCAACGCATGCAAAAATGCAACTAGAAATAGGCTCGGCTATTCTAAGAGGGCATATGAGATGCAATAGATAGCATGTATTCAACTTGGAATTGAAAATACAATGCAGTCAGTATGATGCGCCGAGCCCGGTGCATGCAATACAAATGAATGATGTAAACATGCTATCATAAGTATGCTGATTGAAATATGCCCTAAATCTAACCATTGTAAGCGGTTAAATAAAAGGGAGAAAGAAATGGGGATTAGAAGACATGCATCACACACACGCACGCTTATTACAAATTCGCCCTCTCTCGGAGGGACTGAAAGAATAATACAGGCAAAACGAATAATTAACTAATTACAAAAACTCTAATCAATTAACAAATTAATATCAAAACAAAATCTAAGTATGAAAACTCAAAAGGCCGCCGCAGCTAGGCCTTGGAATGATGGGATGATGCATGCTCGGTTTGCCGCGCTCGGAAACTCATTGCCATGCCATTTGTTGCCTCTGTTTGCACTATTTCATGCCTCTGAAAGCTGCACAAATCCCAAGGCTGATTCTGAACCACTCCCTGAGCATTATGGGATGCCACTGGCCAAGATAGAACATTACCGGCCATGGAAATGTGGCCATCGGCCAAAAATTGGACCACCGGCTAGACACTGATGGTCGGTCGGCACTAAAAGTGGCCGGCCGGCCATTTCTTCCTGCAGAACATTGGTTTTGCTGCAACAGAGGACAGACAGTGCATGGCATAGAATTTACAAGACAATGTATGCACAACCACCCTCCCTATCATGCTATGGACTCAAGGGAGTATGGCTCTTGACTCTCAGACCACCAATCACGCATTTCAATGCATGATGGCCTGAGGAGCCAAGTGTGCAATTTGATATCAAATGAAATGCACATAAACACATAAAGGACCCCAACCTCTATCATGGTTGATCAAGAGGCAAAGGATGCAAGCATGCAAGCAAAGCTAATGCAACATGATCATGTTAAGGTAACAAGCATGTCAAATGCAATGCAACCAAGACAAGCATGCAACATGCAACATGGACATTCAAGCATGCAAGGCAAACATGTGACAACATGTGAGGATAGGCAAGCATGTAACAACATGCAAGGGATGGTCTTACACTAACATGGGTAGCTCTCAAGCATGCCAAAATCAGTGGCCAAATGAGATGAGAATAAACCCAAGATTCATGCAAACATGCACAATGCAAGGGCTCCAAGCCTAAGGTACAAAATGCAACTCTCCAAGAGCAATACAAGGATGGAGCATGGCATACAATGGCATACATTCCAGCTCTGAAATGGCATACTAAATGACTCCAAAATGACTCAGAAGCATGCAAACACTCACACAACGCATGGTAGGGGCCTCAAAACCCAAGAGTAGCCTAAGCATTTACACTATAGCTATACAAAGCATGAGTGATATGGCCATGGCAGCCCAAAAAAGGTCCTAGGACAGCCCGAAATAAGGATAAAATCATGTTAGAGTAAAGCCAAAATATGCTAGGATGATGAGTCGAAACATCATGCACAAGAGGCTAGTAAACAAGATTTGTTCTACACCTATATGGAGCATGCAAAGGATGACCAAACCAACTATGGATAGGGTCGTGATATGGAAAATCATTACCAAAAACATGCTGAAATGTAAACCAAACAAGCTAACAAGACATGACAAAGCATGAAGCATGTGAAGCTAGTTTAGGGGATTTACATTACAAGTGTATCATGCAAGCATGGAGTGACAAAACCAACCCAAAAAAGATCCATGGCATGGTAAAAAATCACCAAAAACCTACTGAAATGGACTCAACACAAGCTAAGCAAACATGCTACTTTGATGAGCTATGAATGGAGTTACACTACACATACAAGATGCATGCAAAATATGACCAAACCAGCCATGGACAGGGCCAAGGCAGGTCCTAGAAGTCACAAAAAATGGCCTGAACTAAGCCTCACAAATGTAGAGAGGCATGCTCCTTTGGAAGGCCAAAAAAGGCAACAAACAAGACAACAAGGAGAGGGGATGGCCCTCTCCTTCTTAGGACCTCAAAATAGCATCCCCACCACTGAAATCCCTTTGGATTTCAGTGGTGAGAAGGCCAATACAAGGTGGTCCCGAAACTCACAAAAAAGGCACAAAAATGAGGCTAAACAAGGCCTAAGAGGGGGTAAAAAACCCCAAACACAAAAGTGATCTTAAACAAACTTCAAAAGGAGCTCAAAATAACACTTTTTTCAGTTTATGCCAAAGCCCAAATATGTTTGCAAGTATGGCTAAAAGATGGAGCAAAATAAAGCTTAAAAGAGAAATAGTGTGTTACCCTTGTAGCTTCAGCAAAACCAGCAGCTTTGAGACCACAAAACCAGACCTTCAACCTCTGAAAATGGCCTCCAAGATCCTTAGGTCGATGATGGAGGTGTTAGGCTAAGAGTTGGTGTGCAAAGGGGCCAAGAACTTCACTCTTTCTAAGCCTAAGTGTAGAGACAAAGAGAGATATATGTGTATGCCTTAGCAAATTTTTTTGGAACCTTTTCTAATGAGGGAGAGGCTCTCTCTTATAGAGGAACAAAGGTCCAAGCTTCTCTTAGAAGCTTGGAGCAAAGGGGCCAAGCTTCTCTTAGAAGCTAAAGCAAAAAGGGCCAAGCTTCTTGGAGAAGCTAGAGCAAAAGGGTCAAGCTTCTTGGAGAAGCTAGACAAGGGTTCAAGCTTCTTGGAGAAGCTAAAGCAAAAGGGTCAAGCTTCTTGGAGAAGCTAGACAAGGGTTCAAGCTTCTTGGAGAAGCTAAAGCAAAAGGGTCAAGCTTCTTGGAGAAGCTAGACAAGGGTTCAAGCTTCTTGGAGAAGCTAAAACAAAGGTTCAAAAGGTTCAAGCTTCCTCAAGAAGCTAAAACCAAGGGTTCGAAAGGTTCAAGCTTGAACCTTGCTCAAGAAGCTAAAACCAAGGGTTCGAAAGGTTCAAACTTCCTTAAGAAGCTAAAACCAAGGGTTCAAAAGGTTTAAACTTTCATATGAAGCTAAAACCGAGGGTTCAAAAAGTTCAAACTTCCTCAACAAGCTAAAACAAAGGTCTCGGCCAGAAAAAGTGGCCAACCGACCAAAACAATGGTCGGCCGACTAAATACAGTGCCGATCGGCCAAAACAAATGGTCGGTGGCAAGAATTAATAGCCGGTGGCCTCAAGCCAAGGCCAGTGGGGTGTGGGGATGGCCAACAAGCTATTTCCCACCCTTAAACGCAAAACACAAGTGTTTGGTGCAAAACCAAACACAAAACAGGCAAGTTGAGAGATCCCGAGGCAAGGTGCGCGGCCGAGACCTCCGGGAACTCAAGACGAACACGATCATGGATAATCATCGAGTGTTCAAATGATGACGTCCAAGTCTTGAGGACGGTCAAAAATAGGCTGTCTACAGTTGCCCCTCTTTGACAGAACTCGAAAGTCATAACAATGACGGGAGTGAATGTCAAAGCCTAGAGACGACCCTTTTTTGACAAGGCCGAAGACTTAGACAGAGCATACAAGCTACAGACAAAGATATGCGCCCGAAGGCAGGGGCAAAATGTAAGACAATACACAAAGCCGAGCATAACTTATGATCATGCAAAGAAAGCTGTAACGAAGCATAACATGCAACAGTTTTAAGCTAGCATCAACCAAACTACATTACAATGCAGAAAGGATGTAAGAGAATCATTCAATTCTCGCTACGTTTCACGCGGAGAATATAATACATGTCCGGCTCGTCTGGTCATGCCAGCTTCAAATGAACCGTACATACAATATCGTGCCTGAAAGAGAAAGAAAACTTAACAAGTACAATATTGTTAGAAGTGTGCATAACAATGCAATTGAAAGTGCGTGACAGCGCGAGTGAGATGATGCATGACAATGCGGGATGGATGCAAAATAATGCAACCTAAGACAAATTCCAAACACGCTAAAAATGTGTAAGGAAAGGGAGGACCTCTCAGCGTAGCACACGCGAGAGAGGAAAGGGGATGGTACAAACATTGGAACGTATTCCAAGTGCTCTTTAACCAAAGAAGGAGAAGAACAGGGACATATCCCGGTGTTCAGAATGGCATAAGCATTGGAACGTATTCCGAATGCCCTGATCCAAAGAGGGAGAAACATGGGGACATATCCCGGTGTTTCGGAAAAGTAAAAGCATTGGAACGTATTCCGAATGCTCTTAACCAAAGAGGGAGAAACATAGGGACGTATCCTGGTGTTTCGGAAAGGTATAAGCATTGGAACGTATTCCAAATGCTCTAAACCAAAGGGGGAGAAACATAGGGATGTATCCCGGTGTTTCAGAATTGTATAAACATTGGAACATATTCCAAATGCTCTAACCAAAGGGGGAGAAACATAGGGACGTATCCCGGTGTTTCGGAATGGTGTGAGCATTGGACCGTATTCCGAACGCTTTTAACCGAAGGGGGAGAAACATAGGGACGTATCCCGGTGTTTCGGAATGGTGTGAGCATTGGAACGTATTCCAAATGCTCTTAACCAAATAGGGAGAAACATAGGGACGTATCCCGGTGTTTCGAAATGGTGTGAGCATTGGAACGTATTCTGAACGCTTTTAACCGAAGAGGGAGAAACATAGGGACGTATCCCAGTGTTTCGGAAAGGTATAAGAAACATAGGGACGTATCCCGGTGTTTCGGAAAAGGAGAAGAAACATAGGGACGTATCCCGGTGTTTCGGAAACGGAGAAGAAACATAGGGACGTATCCCGATGTTTCAGAAACGGAGAAGAAACATAGGGACGTATCCCGGTGTTTTGGAAGAAAGGAGAAACATAGGGACGTATCCCGGTGCTTCGGAATGAAGGAGAAACATAGGGACATATCCCAGTGTTTCAGAAAACAAGGAGCGTGCAAAATGATACAATTGAAAGGGTGCATAACAATGCGAGTGGAATGCGCGTAACAACGCAAGTGAAGTGTGCATAACAATGCAGGTATAGTGCATAATAATGCAACTGAAAGAGTACATAGCAATGCAGGCAGAGTGTGCATAACAATACGAAGAGAACGGCGCATAACAATGCAACTAGAGTGTGCATAACAATGTAACTGAAACGTGCATAACAATGCAAGTGTAACGTGCATAGCGATG
The DNA here is from genome assembly GCA_030407325.1 of Camellia japonica. Lineage (NCBI taxonomy): Eukaryota > Viridiplantae > Streptophyta > Magnoliopsida > Ericales > Theaceae > Camellia > Camellia japonica. The sequence continues at coordinate 16,095,404 of JAPPVO010000036.1, read as the reverse complement.
CGGGTGAAACGATGCATAACAATGCAAGTAAACGTGCGACATCCACAGCATGTTTGAAGTAAACTACTGAATAAGGAAATACACGCCTTAACGAGACCAATTCAAACGCAACCTCCGATTTACCTCTCGGAGGACTTGGCAACACGCTCAGCTCAAAAGGGTATACCCTGTTCATATTGGCGAGAGGTAACATCTGCATGTGAAACCCTCAAGTGCTGCCTGAACTGCCATTCTGACTTGAAGCAAGCTTACACTTGGGGTCGAGATACACTTATACTCTAGCGAAACGGCGAGGCCTGAGAAAGTGTACCTGGAATGCAGTCTCAGAATTTGCTGGAGTTAAAACACACTAAGATGCTCCACATTTTCCCTCTTTTTTTTTGCTTTGCAGTCTAGAACCCACATAGCTTCAGATAGGTCCTTGTCTTACTGTTCTTGCATGACCTGGGTTGAACCCTGCGGTTTTTATGAAAGAACGAATCTTGTTTTGCACAGATCTGGAGAACGGCACGGCACTCGGAGCGCAAAATGATTTTATTTTTAAAATTGAGAGATGAGTTCTTGACCGGGGTATTGAGCCTATGACTGAACACAGCGCACTACGACTCAATAACGGAAAACAAAAGGTAAACAACCTAAGCACATCGAATAACACTCGAAAAGATTCAAAACAAGAATCGAGATAAAACAAAAAGACACGACACGCGGGCATGCACAGGGAGCCCGTTTCTCTGGGTATTATTTCCCACCCTTTCTCATTTGTGATTCTCACATCACTCGGCCCTCAAGCTCAGTTTTTTTTCTGAAGAAGCCCTTTTCTCACTTTTTCTCTCAGCGCACATCTCTCTATTCTTTAATCTCTCATTTTTTATCCCTCCCCTGGGTGGTAGATGGATAAACAGGAAGTTGTGGGCTCTTGCCCCTAGCATTCCGCTAGATTCTTCTTCTTCTTCTGCTCACAACAGTGAACTTCCCCACAGAGGGGTTGTGCTACAACTGGGTGTGTAACAAATCTACAGCTGGCATCGGTTGACAATGCTCTGCTGGGGAGTTTGGGTGTGATCAGATCTATCCAGATGAGGGAATGGAATATCTTGATCCATTCTAATTCGTGCTTCACACTTAGCTTGATACCTCGTTGCTTGGAGGATGTGAGAGCTTTCTGCCCTTTTGCGGTCAACTTCAGTGGTGCCCTTGTCTGGCAAGTAGAGTGCCCTTCTTGGCAAGTATGGTGCCCATTCTGGCAAATGCATTGTCAACTGGAAAAAGACAGGACACCTAACTCAACTGTGCCCCTAGTTCATCATTTTGACCATTTTTTGTTTTGTTTTCTACTAAAATAATTTTGACCAAAATAAGAGTTAGATTAACACGCTTGTTCGATTTTCTGATTTGAAATCATGCAAGTCAGGTTATGAGCACAGAAAATTTTTCTTTTTTGGGTCCAAGAAATGGTCCAGTTTTAGAAAAATGGAATAATTTTCGAGAGAATTAATCAACTTTATTAAAAATTCTCAAAAACTGTTTTTGCAAACGACCACCGCTCAACGAGCACGGAACTTACTCTTGAGATGCGCAACCTCAGATCCGAAGGAAAATTGCCCCTTGCTTGAAGAGAGCTGCACGGCAACGGAAAGTTGCCCCTTGTTTGAATAGCACCACGGCACACTGTATGGCAACGGAAGTTGTTCCTTGTTTGAATGGCACCACAGCGCATTGAATGGCAACGGAAAGCTGCCCCTTGTCTGAATGGCACCACAGCGCATTGAATGGCAATGGAAAGTTGCCCCTTGTCTGAATGGCACCGCAGCGCATTGTAATCAGTCCTCAGAGCGATGATTACAAGCGAACTTTCGGATACAGAGAAGGCAAAGATGACCAAAACCATCACATGGACACCGTCGAATTGGAAGTGTTTATGGCTGGACTTCAGAATGAAGTTGTCTACGTATCCCAAACATGGGAATCAAGCCTTACGTAGTTCGGGGTTAAGGTACACTCGGGTATTAACCTCTCTTTTTGTGCTCTAACTTTTGCCAAGGCCGCCCTTTCTAGGTTTTCAACCTTGCGAGCTTTCTTCTTCTCTTCTTTTCAATTCTTTTCATTTCTTTTCTTTTTCATCTTTTCTTTTCATTTTCTTCATTTTTTTTCTTCTTTTCTTTTTTTGATTCTTTGTATTTTTCTTTTTTTTGTTCTTTTCCTTGCTCTAACTTTTGTCTAGGTTGCCCTTCCGGGTTTTCGGCCCAGCGAGCTTCTCAAGGGTAAAAGTTTAACTTCGTCCATGTTGAATAGTTTAAGATCTCAAAGCCATCTGAATCCAAAAGAATGGCTGATGTTCGCTGATGATATAGAAGTCCATCCAATGGAGGGTGAATTTGCCCCTAGTGTTGTGGATAGGAACTTGGTTGTCCTTCAGCAATACTTTCTTCTTTCCCTCCTCTGGGATTTGGCATTCTTGCCAGTCTTCCCTGGTTTGCAGAAAAGACTCATCTTTGACTCTTCGAGCGCATCTGACATTTTTTGCCCCTAGTCTGAGGGGTGCTTCTCATCTGGCCACACAGGCCTAACGTTGTGGTTGACCGTTGAACATTCTGAATCCCAGTTCAAGGTTTGAAAGTGAGGGGTCGAGTCTCGAGGCTGAGAGCGATCCTAGGCTGCACAATCTCAAAAGTGATTCCACACAGGTCTTCGCAGGACCGCGCAAAAACATTTTTTGAAATCTTTTAAGAAAGTGACAAATCGCTCGCGCTGAAGACAGTGCGGAACCAATCTGGATCAAGCCAGGATCCTTCCCAGTACTCACACTAACAAGCATGATCTCATTCGTTAAGGGCTTAGCATGCCTCTCTTTCTCTCAATTGATCAAATTTTTGCAAATCCCGAGGAATTCCTTCCTCTTTGTTTTCACCACAGTGTTCAAAAAGAGTTTTTTTTTTTTTTGAAAAACTTAGGTCGATGTAATGAATTCAAGACACAAAAGAGCAGGTGAAATACACTGCCGTTTCATTCAAGTTTGTTGGCACAATAGGCTCAAAGTAGCAATACGCACAAAAACATGACAACCACAGCTGTTTCGATTAGATCTCCTGGTGTAACTGGCTCCCCGGCAGAAACAGACTCAAAAGAAAGCAAAAAGACAAACATAAAACAAAATAGTGATATCCGAGGTAACACCCCTGGGATCACCTGACTCTAACAAAACAGGACTGACTCGATACAACAAGACAGACCCAACTGACTCAGTATGAAAAGACTGACTCTGTACAAAAAGACTGACTCAATACAACACAACAAGACTGACTCAATACCCAAGTCAGAAAGTACAAAAAAAACCAGCATTTACAAATGCTCAAAACAGTGCGTGCCATACGCCACATCTGGAGTAAACTGAGTGCCGCCCGCAGGTGGTTCATCCTTCGATCACATCACATTATCCCCCACAAGTTCACTGATCAAGTGTCGATAGACTTTACAGGATCTGGTGCAGGGGTGACCCTGTTGTCAATCAAATTTTGTATCTCGTGGCAGAGACGGATGCAACTGTCGGTGTCATGACCAGTTTGTTGATGAAAAGCACAGTACTTAGTCGGGTCATGCTTTGGAGGGAGAGGATCAGGTAGAGGCCGTTGTTCTAACGGTTTCAGATGTCATTTCCTGAGTAGGACCCCCAGAGCTTTAGACAAAGGCATATAAAGCGAGGTGAAAATCATCTTGCCCCGGGGTAGATAGTCTGAGGTTCGGGGGTTTGGATTGGATGTACCAACAAAGGGGGTGGCTATTTTGGTGGTGACCATTCCAACTTCAGAAGATCTTGCAGCTGCATCACCACTGGTGGTCGCATTCGAACTGCGGGAAAACGCCCTCCTGGGCTGTTCTCTGTCATTGTCAATCAGGCCCTATTTCAAAGCATCCTCGATCTTTACTCCCATCTCATGCAAATCTGAAAAGATGGGGAATGGGAGAACGATCATCTTCTGCATGAGCTTGGGTTGGAGGTTGCGCACAACCATCCGAATCTGATCTTTGTCAGTTGGCCTAATGGTCATCATTGAGGCCTTGGCCCTCCACCAGGTCACAAAGTCAGAAAATCTCTCCTTAGGCTCATGCCTAGTCGTCTCAAGATCACGGGTTGTAATCTTGATCTGTGTATTATAGGAGTATTGAACGACGACAGCCTCAGCCATCTCATCCCAATTCCTCTTGACATCGTCTTCCAATTTTGTATACCAGATGGCCGCTACACCTGACAAGGTCCAGCCAAATAAAGAAAGCTTCTGTAGTCTGGTGAGGCCCATCGGTCTTAGTATGTCTGAAAACAGCCGCAGGTGCACCATGGGATCCCCGAATCCATCAAATCGGTCAATATGCGGCATCTTAAATCTGTCCGGCAGCGTCACGGCTGCGTCGGTATACCCATCTTTGATGTCTGGGATGGACTTCACACCCTGAGATTTCTTGAACAGCTTTTCAAGCTTGCTCAACTTCAACGCTGTAGGGTCCACCTCGAATTCAAAAGGAGAATCCGGTTGATTGATATGAGTGGGTGCCTTGGATAGTTGAGGTAGAATCAGGGGCGGAGCCGGCCCTGTTGGGATGTTTATATCCTCCTGGACATTCGCCGTCTCCCCGGGTATTGGAACTCTTGGTGGGGGAGGAGCTTGGTGTGAAGATGATGCTCCGGCTTGCTGCTATAGCCGGGTAATTAGCTCTACCTGTTGGGCCATGACGACGGCCTGCTGTTTGGCAAATTTTGCTTCACGAGCAGCGTCCTCCTGCATGGTTCTCATGCTCTCCTGGAGCTAACGCATCATTTCTTCAATTCCTGCCATACTGCCCTGACCTAACTGATCTATCGGTATATCTGTCTCTGTGGTAAAAGCAGATATCTCAACCCAACTGCACACAGGTGAGATGGATAATGACTGCTGATCTGAAGACTGTTGAACTGATGATCTGTGCCTGACCGGCCTTTTTACCCTGCCTTTGTCGAAGGAATACTGATTTGCCTTGAACTGAATCTCTGACCTAACAAAGTCTATCAACACAAGTCCAATGAACCTGGGAGATATCAGAGTCTTTTGAAGCTATGGTTCCCAGACTACCTAGCAAAAGAGAAAATAGACAGCACCTCAGCCTGATTTCACCAAAACCAAAATGAGCAAAGCTGAATGACTGTGCCCCCCTACAGAATTCTGCCACAAATCTGATATCCTCAGGTAAACTGATTCCCAAAACACTGATGCTGATGCCCGCAGGCCTGATGCCCACACTTGCAAACTGATACATGCATTCCTGTAGAGGCCAACTCTAAAGCACATAACAAACAAGTGAGAGCCAAAACACCCCTATGTTAGGGTAGGGTTTCCCTGTCCTATTTTGTCAGGAGCTGGGTTTCACTACGCACGCAGCGGTTTCAAACAACCTACAATCGGGTAAGCAACCTGTCCTAGCTTGGGATAGTCACTATGGATTCTGATATGCACTAGGTCGAATGGTCAAAAGGGTGCCCCGGTAACAACCAGGGTTTGTGTTCCCATCGTCGCAGAGCCCGTAACCGGTCAGCCTTATGGCACGCAGCCTCCGGCAAACCGTTCAGGAATAGCAGATGGCAAACACGGTGTCCTAGGCGCACCAATGCAAATGCAATGCAAAGAAACACATGAGTGTAATCAAAACAAGATATCACGAGTTCGAGTCAAGCTCTCTAAACTCCCCAGCAAAGTCGCCAGAAACTATGGACGTTTCTTTCCACAGCTCGGACTTGATATGTGTCACGGTTCTTAATCTGATCTCACAATGTGCGATGTGAGATTGATAAATCACCAAAGAGTCCAAATCCGGCAAATCGCTTTGGAAAACAGATTTTAGAAAGAAGTGCCAAAAATGCACTGCTTTGCCAGATACAGAGTCGCCACCTAAATATTTTATTTTGGGGGAATTTAGGAAACCCTGACTCGTTTGCCTAAGGCCACGTGTCCGTCATCACCAAAGTTGCCTCGGCTCGAGAACTTGGGTACAATTGGAGAAGGTCAGTTATGAGCACCCCCGCTCGCCCGATCAAAGATCGGCCTCTAATAACCATGATATCGAGTTTTGAAAACATATGTGTTCTTATTCCGGTTAATTAGCTAGAATTACTATGTGATACGCACAGCAAAACAAGTATAGACTAGATCGCCTAATTTGGAACAAAGCATCGCATATCCGTTTATTTTGAAAATGCATTGAAATTTGCTACTCTCGAGTAGGCTAAAACACAGGTTTCGACGAATTGTTCCAACTCAAACAGCCCAACCTTCACCCACAGGCATTCAGGCAGTTATATCATGTAAACAGTTAGCCTCATGGTAAGCATGCTATCATGGCAGTCACTCGCACACATGCAAGGATGCTAAAGCATAAAAGCTTACCTAGTACTCCGAGCCAAAACAAAAGCTAGTTAGTAATCAAATGCATGATCCTAGCTCATGTTAAGATGGCTAATGCAATGCATGCAAAAATGCAACTAGAAATAGGCTCGGCTATTCTAAGATGGCATATAAGATGCAACAGATAGCATGTATTCAACTTGAAATTGAAAATACAATGCAGTCAGTATGATGCGCCGAGCCCGGTGCATGCAATACAAATGAATGATGTAAACATGCTATCATAAGTATGCTAATTGAAATATGCCCTAAATCTAACCATTATAAGCGGTTAAATAAAAGGGAGAAAGAAATGGGGATTGGAAGACATGCATCACACACACGCACGCTTATTACAAATTCGCCCTCTCTCGGAGGGACTGAAAGAATAATACAGGCCAAATGAATAATTAACTAATTACAAAAACTCTAATCAATTAACAAATTAATTGCAAAACAAAATCTAAGTATGAAAACTCAAAAGGCCGCCGCAGCTAGGCCCTGGAATGATGGGATGATGCATGCTCGGTTTGCCGCACTCGGAAACTTATTGCCATGCCACTTATTGCCTCTGTTTGTACTATTTCATGCCTCTGAAAGCTGCACAAATCCCAAGGCTGATTCTGAACCACTCCCTGAGCATTATGGGATGCCACTGGCCAAGATAGAACATTACCGGCCATGGAAATGTGGCCATCGGCCAAAAATTGGACCACCGGCTGGACACTAATGGTCGGTCGGCACTAAAAGTGGCCGGCCGGCCATTTCTTCCTACAGAACACTGGTTTTGCTGCAACAGAGGACAGACAGTGCATGGCATAGAATTTACAAGACAATGTATGCACAACCACCCTCCCTATCATGCTATGGACTCAAGGAGTATGGCTCTTGACTCTCGGACCACCAATCACGCATTTCAATGCATGATGGCCCGAGGAGCCAAGTGTGCAATTTGATATCAAATGAAATGCACATAAACACATAAAGGACCCCAACCTCTATCATGGTTGATCAAGAGGCAAAGGATGCAAGCATGCAAGCAAAACTAATGCAACATGATCATGTTAAGGTAACAAGCATGTCAAATGCAATGCAACCTAGACAAGCATGCAACATGCAACATGGACATTCAAGCATGCAAGGCAAACATGTGACAACATGTGAGGATAGGCAAGCATGTAACAACATGCAAGGGATGGTCTTACACTAACATGGGTAGCTCTCAAGCATGCCAAAATCAGTGGCCAAATGAGATGAGAACAAGGCCCAAGATTCATGCAAACATGCACAATGCAAGGGCTCCAAGCCTAAGGCACAAAATGCAACTCTCCAAGAGCAATACAAGGGTGGAGCATGGCATACAATGGCATACATTCCAGCTCTGAAATGGCATACTAAATGACTCCAAAATGACTCTGAAGCATGCAAACACTCACACAACGCATGGTAGGGGCCTCAAAACCCAAGACTAGCCTAAGCATTTACATTATAGCTATACAAAGCATGAGTGATATGGCCATGGCAGCCCAAAAAAGTCCTAGGATAGCCCGAAATAAGCATAAAATCATGTTAGAGTAAAGCCAAAATATGCTAGGATGATGAGTCGAAACATCATGCACAAGAGGCTAGTAAACAAGATTTGTTCTATGTGACACCCCGATTCTACACTATAGGTTACAGTCAAGGGAGAGTCACTAGTGAGTCCTATGGCCAATAACCAAGTAAGATCCCAGATCGCCGGAGGAGTCAAAATAGCCTCCCTTCTAAGTCCAGCTTTCTTAGGCAGCGCACTACCTTTTTGACAGATCTTACAAGGCATTGACACAAGGTCTCATAAGCAACGATAAGGAGTATATGGATAAATATAGAATGAAAGTTCATAACAATCACGAATATCATTGATTTCAAAAGCTTACTCCATTACATTACATCCCCAAAAGAAAGTTTAAAACTTCACATGAGTCTTACAAAATAATAAAAGGAAATTTCTAGTTTTTCCTAAGATAGCCAAAAGTCTTCGAAGGTTTCTGGTTCGTCGCCTCCAGCTATAAGTTCCTCTTCGTCACCTGGCATGATACGCCGTGAGCTTTGAATGCCCAGTAAACACACACACACCCCACCCTTTTTTCCCAGTCCAATACACAATCACAATTATAGCACCAAGTAGTAAAGCATGTTACTCAAATAAATGGATAAATAAATAAATAAATAAATGGTTAGGTTAGATGTCAGTAATCTAGAAATCCCCCAAAGAGATTTCGTCCTCCCAACCACAAGAATCGGACGCGGATTATTCGGTATGCCCCCTCTTTTGCTGCTTTGTTGCAGAACTAACCTCGGATGCCTACCAACGGTTATATACCGCGTAGCGCCAACCGCAGGGCCTCAAAAGAGACAGTAACATAGGGCCTTGCCCGAATCCCTTCTCACACCAAACCACCTAGGGTCCGAATACAACCGCTCCGTTCAAGGGTTCCGAAAACCACTTGCGCAAGACTTTAACTTCAAAATAGGGAACGCATCACAACAAACCATATATCACATATTCTCATCTTTTCATTATTCAAGTGCTCGAAAACCCAATACCCTCCCCATTAGGTTTCCCGTTGAATTAAATGTCTTAAATCAAGGTTAGTCCAACTTATAAGACAATAACATCCATATAAACATGCATTCTTAAGATGAGAAAGGTAAATAACATAATCACAACACATATAATATCATGCCAAGATATGATCATAAGCTAATAAGCAATCTCATGAACTCAAGGGTATGAAACATCCACACATAACAAAATTTCCAGATTTAATATCACATAAAAATTTAAAATGAAAGGGCTATTTTAGATCTTTCACCGGACTTGGCCTTCCTATGGTTCGTGGAGGATTTAATCTAGTTTCTAGAACATCTTTTGTAAATGGGATCGCTTTTCCAGATTTTGAGTTATTTAGAAAATATTCCAGCACTGTCCAAGTTCTGTCCAGATCCGTCGACCGTTACGAAAAATTGATTTTCTTGCAAACCGCTCAATTTTTTTCGATGAAACCAATTTTAGTTGAAAGCTAACACTTTAAGGAAGATTTTGACATAAAATAGAGGTCCAGAATAATTTTGTACATTTTTCTAGAATTTCTGGAAGTGGGCTGCAAAAACAGATTCTAGGGTAAAATGTCCAAAACAAGAAGATTTATGAGAAAAGGGTTTCACCAAGGGAAAGTTTTCATTTATTTTGTGAAGAAATCATGCTAACTAACATATATTTACTCAGAAAGTTTGCTTGAAAGTGTGCCTTGGAAAGTTGAGAAATTGGTAATAAAAGAGGATGGTTTTGTGCCAAAAAGGGAAAAATACAAGAGAGATGGAATCAATACTCAAATCTTAGTATTTTTAACGTAAGAACTCATCAACAACAGATCTGAAAACATTATTTATAACCCTTAGAAACATGTATTTGAAAAAGGAAATGAAAGAGAAGGTTGTGTTGTGGCTTACTTGCTAATTTTGCACAAGAATGCTCTCTTCTGCCTTCCTCTTCTTCTCTAGACTCCTTTCTCTCTTGCTCTCCTCCCTCTTTCTAACCGAAATGTGTGTGTGGGTGAGAGTGTTATGTGTGCTTGCAAGCTAGGGGGGGTGTGTTGGTATTTATAGACAAACCTTTGAGGCAAAAAGTCTAAAAAGTCCCTTAGTTGGAAATGGATGGAAAGGTTAGGATTTGTTTGGATTCTAAGGAAATGGAAGGGATTTGGGAGGCTTGGTCAATGATTTAGGCAACACTTAGTTAAAAGGGAACTAGTTTTGGAATTAGCACCCTAGGTCTAGGTACTAGGTTGGTGGTTTTTCCTAGAAGTTCATGATGATGTTTCTTGGAAATTGATTTCTCACTTTCTTCTAGGAAGGCTAGGCATAGGGAAGGGTGAAGGGAAATTCTTTAATTATTTTATGTCCTAGGCACATTCCTCAAGGTGTATACATATATATATATATATATATTACAAGATTGATGGTACTTCAAGGTACAAGGTACAAGTACTAGTTTGAGGTAAATTTAGAATTTAAATAAAGTGTGAGGGCTTGGAGTTAATTTCTTGTATTGGGACCCTACTTAGGTAGAATTAAATTAAATTAGGTTAGGGAACCTAATCCGACTAGTGTAATTCATGTTTTGATAAAAATAAATAAATAAATAAATAAATAAAATAGTAATGCTAACCGACAAGATTCGAATTAATTCAAGTAACCGAGGGGCTTTAAGAAAATAATTCAAACATTAGGGTCTTTAAAGTGAATACATATTTTGGGGGCTTCACAACCTATCCCCCTTAAAACAATTTCGTCCCCGAAATTCAACTATATACTACCTTCGAAAAGCTCGGGGTAGTTTGCCTTCACCCAGTCCTATCGTTCCCAAGTAGATTCCTCAATTCCCCGATAACGCCATAGCACTTTCACCAATTGAACCGTCTTGCCTCTAAGGTTCTTCTCTCGATGATCTTGTATTGCTACCGGTCCTTCTTTAAACGTAACATCTTTGTCAAGACTGATCTCTTCCCATTTGAGGACGTGTGTCGGGTTGGCGATGTATTTTCTCAACATAGATACATGGAAGATGTTTTGTATCCCTGGTAATTGCGAGGGTAAAGCTAGTTTATATGCTACTTCGCCCACTCTTTCCAATACCTCAAAAGGCCCAATATATCGTGGTGACAGCTTCCCCTTTCTCCCAAAACGTATGACTCCATGCCTGGGTTGCACCTTTAGGAACACATGGCTGCCTACTTCAAACATCAATGGTCTTCTCCTCCTGTCTGCGTAATTCTTTTGACGGTCTTGGGCAGCCTTTAACCGTTGTCAGATCAATTTGACCTTCTCAGTAGTTTCTAGAACAAGTTCGGGTCCTATCAGATTTGCATCACCCACTTCCGTCTAACAAATCGGTGATCTGCAAGGTCGTCCGTATAATGCTTCAAAAGGCGCCATACCGATGCTAGCTTGAAAGCTGTTGTTGTAGGCGAATTCAATTAGGGGTAGGTGTCGTTCCCAACTTCCTTGAAAATCCATCGCGCAAGCTCTCAACATGTCTTCGAGTGTCTGGATTGTGCGTTCAGATTGTCCATCCGTTTGCGGGTGAAAGGCAGTGCTAAAACATAACTCAGTACCAAGAGCTTCCTGCAAGCTCTCCCAAAATCGAAAGGTGAACCGTGGATCACGATCTGACACAATAGATACCGAAATTCCGTGTAGTCGAATAATCTCCCTAATGTAGAGTCTGCACATAGACTCTAAAGTGTCGGTCATCTTATAGGGTAAGAAATGTGCTGACTTGGTAAGGCGGTCCACTATTACCCATATAGCATCGTGCCCTCTGGGTGACTTAGGCAACCCTGTCACAAAGTCCATCGTCACGTACTCCCACTTCCATTCGGCTATCGGTAGAGATTGCAACATTTCCCCCGGTTTCTGATGTTCCGCCTTCACTTGTTGGCAGGTCAAAAATTTTGCTACAAATTTAGCCTCTTCAAATCTTGGTACATTTTAGTCCCTCCTGGATGTACCGCGAATGTAGAATGATGACATTCCTTTAGTACCTTTTCTCTAAGTAACTCGTCACTTGGTACAAATAATCTACCTTGGTATCTTAAACTCCCATCAGGGTGAATTACCCAATCGGGCATGGGTTCTCCTGATTCCAGACGTCCCTTGATGTAGGCTACCTCTTGATCGTGCTTCTGGGCCTCCATGACTTCATTTATCAACTTAGGCATTACCTTCTGCGCACTAAGATATGCTCTTGTATCTTGAGATTCTACTTGGATCCTGAACTCATTGAGTGTCTTAACCATATCCCATTCCTTGACGGAGATCTTAGCCATCATCCCTCTACTCTTGCGACTTAGAACATCTGCTACTACATTGGTTTTACCGAGGTGATATGAGAGAGTGAACTAGAAATCCTCAAGATACTCCATCCATCATCTTTGTCTCAAGTTAAGGTCCTTCTGGGTGAATAGATACTTCAGACTCTTGTGATCTGTGAAAATCTCAAATTGTTCCCCGTACAGGTAACGTCGCCACTGCTTTAGGGCAAAAACTACGGCTGTTAACTCCAAGTTGTGTGTGGGGTAGTTGCGCTCGTGAGGTTTTAACTGCCTGGATTCATACGCGACCACCTTTCCATTTTGCATGAGCACACAACCTAATCCTTCTTTAGACGCATCGCAATACACAGTGTACCCCTCTTCTCGTTCTCGGATGGTCAAAATTGGTGCACTAGTTAACCTCTTCTTTAGTTCTTGGAAGGATTTTTCGTCCCACTCATACTTTACTCCTTTTTGCGTCAAACGAGTCATTGGTTTAGCTAGTTTGGAGAAATCTTGGATAAACCTCCGGTAATAACCGGCCAATCCTAAGAAGCTGCGGATTTCTGACACGGTTTGGTTGTCTCCAATCTAATATTGCCTCCACCTTGGTTGGATCCACCGCAATCCCATTCTCTGATACCACGTGTCCTAAGAATTTTACTTCATTTAACCAGGATTCACATTTACTAGCCTTGGCATATAGTCGAATATCCCTAAGAACTTGGAGGACAGTCCTTAAATGTTGCTCATGCTCTTCTTCAGACCTTGAATATACCAAGATGTCATCAATGAATAAACTGGTCAAGGTATGATCTAAAGATCTTATTCATCAAACTCATGAATACTGCCGGTGCATTAGTTAGTCCGAAGGGCATTACTAGAAACTCATAGTGGCCATATCTAGTACGAAAGGCAGTCTTTGGTATATCCTCCTCCTTGACTCGTAGTTGATGGTAACCTGACCTGAGATTGATCTTTGAATAGCACCTTGAGCCTCTAAGTTGGTCAAAAATGTCATCAATCCTTGGGAGTGGGTATCGGTTTTTAATTATGACTCGATTGAGTTGACGATAATCGATGCATAGCCTCAACGACCCATCTTTCTTTTTAGCAAACAACACGGGTGCTCCCCATGGCGAAGTACTTGGCCTAACGAATCCTTTCTCGAGCAATTCCAGTAGCTGTGTCTTCAATTCTCGTAATTCTGCTGGTGCCATGCGATATGGAGCCATGGATATTGGGGTAGTTCCAGGTTGCAGCTCGATGCTAAAGTCTACTTCCCGGGTTGGTGGCAATCCTGGTAATTCCATAGGAAATACATCTGCATAATCGCATACTACGCGCGGGAGTTCTATTTCCCCTTGGCCTTCCTCATTTAGAATCAGACTTGCTATTCTACCCGCAAGTTGATCGCGCCACTGCGTCCGATGTTTTGTTGAAACCATAGGGTCTTGTCTATCCCCCTTAAACTGGAAACGTGTTCCATTGTGCGTGTGAGCTACCACTTTCTTCTGACGACAGTCGATCACCACTCGGTGGGCGGACAACCAGTCCATGCCCAAGATGATATCGAAGTCCGACATTTCCATGACACGAAGGTCGCAAGTTAAGCGTAGGTTCGACATTCCTATTTTACAATCTTTACAGATCAATCCTACCCGAATGCATCCTCCCATATGTGACATTACACTTAAGGCAGTTTCTAAAGGTTCACATTCAAGTTCTAATGACTTAGCACAAGCAGAGGATATGAAAGAATGTGATGCACCAATATCAAGTAAAACATGCACCCAAGAATTGTGTGGTACTAAATTACAGACGGGTCCGCTTCTTCCTCTTGCAAGGCAAAGATTCTGCCGGTTGCTCCTTTTGGTTGCTCCTTTCTGGTCCCTCATGAAGTTGGGTTTTCTTTCCACAAGCTCCAAATCCTCTTGGATTCTACCTCCTTTCATTCTGAAGTCAATGTTTTGCCGATTATTTCCACAAAGATGGTAAGACTCTTCCAAAATTTAATTCTTGATAGGGTTCAGGGTTTTAGCCACGATTGCTAGTCCATTCGTAAGGTTTCAATTTCCTGGTACCGCATTTCTATTGTTGCTTGCAAGCTCATATTATTACTTGTCTCGAAATATGGTCCACCATTTGTTTTTCTTTAAATGGGGTGAGGCGTAATTCAAATTCTAACTACAGAGGCAATTCCTTATGGGTAAGCAACTAATCTTAAGTTAGAGTTTAATTATCCTAGGGTGTTCACACATCACAACTTCATATATACATAATAATAATTACAAGATTCCTAAAATTGGATTGAAGTGGAGACGAAGAATGCGAAGCAGTTATGGTGATAACATCAGGATTGTCTGAAATATGGATGAATGGTATGATGTTATGGTTTCAAACTTCAATGTGATCAAGGTTATAGATGTAGTGACTGAACTAGATATTTAACTTGAAACTGCGTTGGCCATCCGCGTTTCAAACTGAATATCCAAGATTCATCACCGAGTAAAGAAAATGAAATTATTTACAAGAAGCCTTGAGCTAAACAAAATATTCAAGGGTCAAGGAGGTCAAATTTACAAATAGTGGTATATAAAACATGACTAGATGGACAAGACTAAGTTTTGGGAAAGGGTGACATTGAATAAAGGCTACGAATACAGGATGAGGGTACGACAATCGATAGAAGACGCGTAGAACTAATAGTACCCCCTACTACGCGATGTGAGGCCTCACTCAAAGTTAAAACCATTTCACGATCCTAAAGTAGGTCCTTGTAACAAGCCCGCGGGGGACCTCACTACAGCTCGGACTCGATTTGTTGTCACGGTTCTTAATCTGAACCAAAGAGTCCAAATCCAGCAAATCGTTTTGAGAAAACAGATTTTTGAAAGAAGTCCCAAACATGGACTGCTTTGCCAGATACAGAGTCGCCACCTAAATATTTTATTTTTGGGAAATTTAGGAAACCCTGACTCGTTTGCCTAAGGCCACGTGTCCGTCATCACCAAAGTTGCCTCGGCTCGGGAACTTGGGTACGATTGGGAAAGGTCACTTCGTGAGCACCCCCGCTCGCCCGATCAAAGATCGGCCTCTACTAACCATGATATCTATTTTTGAAAACATTGTGTGTTCTTATTCCGGTTATTAGCCTAGGTTACTATGTGATGTGCACAGCATACAAGTATAGACTGAGTCGTCTGAATTGGAACAAAACACTTCATGTTTGTTTGTGAAAATGGTTTGCTACTCGCAAGTAGGCTTAAAATGCGGATTTTGCCACCCTCGGGTGGGCTTAGAAAACATGATTTTGCCACTGTCTAGTGGGCTTAAAACAAACATTTGATGAATTGTTCCAATCCAAATAACCCAACCTCCACCTACAGGCATTCAAGGCAGTTATATCACATAAGCAGTTAGCCTCATGGTAAGCATGCTATTCATGGCAGTCACTCACACGCATGCAAGGATGCTAAAGCATAAAACTCACCGAGTACTCCAAGCCAAAACAGAAGCTCATTAGAAATCATGAATGATCCTAACTATACAGAGATGCCTAATGCAACACATGTAAAAAAATGCAACTATAGCAGGCTCGGCTATTCTAAACATGGCATATGAGATGCAACAGCTATCATGTATTCAACTTAGAATTGAAGTACAAATGCAGTTAGTATGATGCGCCGAGCCCGGTGCATGCAAAACAGATGAATGAATGCAAACATGCTATCATACTGTATGCTAATTGAAACATGCCCTAATCTAACCATCATAAGCAGGTAAATAAAAGGGAAGAAAGACGTGGGGTTGGAAGACATACATCACACTCACGCATACTTATTACAACATTGCCCTCGCGCAAAGGGTCCGAATAAATAATACAGTCTAAATAATACAGTCCAAATATGTACAAATTCCTAATTAATTACAAATTAACTAAGAAAAAAATAATAATACTGGCATGCAAGCCAGGGACTGCCTTGATTCCGCTTCGGATGATGAATGATGCATGTCCGGGGTTGCCTTTGCGCGGAAATCCACTGTGATGCCCCAATTAGCCTCTATTTTGCAATGATTTTTTTGGAAAGCGCGCCAAGCCCCGGAAGACTGCTGATTCTTGATTTGCTGCAACAGAGAGCAGGAAAGGGGCATAGCAATGTATTTTCACAAATGTATGCATGCCTCAATCCTCGTGCCACCAATCACGCATCTCGATGCATGATGGCCGAAGAGTCGAATTGCACAACTCAATATGGAATGAATGCACATATGAACACAATAAGACCTAACTCCATCATGGATAATCCGGAGTGTCGGTGACTGGGGAATTGAGACACGCTCCGTCACTCGGAGTACGGAATGCACCTCGTTTCCCGTGCTCGGGCTAACTCCTATCCCGAACACAATGCAATATGCATGACATGCATGAATGCAACTAAGATATAACCTAACATACACAATGCTAGGAAATGGCATACACAATGCTCGATGTGACAGGGCATGCACAATGCTCTAACATACAATCCTAGCATACCCAATGCTATGGAATGAAATGGCATACACAATGCAATATGGACTTACACTAACACAAGTGGACCTCAGCCACACTCACATAAGAGGACATTAGATGAAAATGAGACAACTCGAGATGCGCGCACGCGTGCACGCAAACCGAGGACCGAACCTACGGCACAGAATGCCACTCTAACAAGACATAGCAAAAAAAACAGAATATGGCATACTATCATGAAAATTTCAAAGGCAAAATGAGATGTAAAACAGCCCCGAAACATGGTAAAATGGTACCCGATGCACGGAACGAGTCCTGAAACATGAATTTTGGCACATGAAATGGCCTATAGCTATGCAATGCATGCATAATTTGAACACGAAGTGTAAAGGCAGAAGCAAGGCAGCCCCAAAACAAGCATGTTTACAGTTTAAAGCAAGGCCAAACAGTGAGCATAAATGGGGCTAAGCTAGCATACAAAAATGGCCCCGAAAGCAAGATATTGAAGCAACTCACAGAGGCTGGCCCCGAACAGAGAAGGGACCTTCTACAACATTGAAGAGGGGCCAAAAATATGATGTTTTACAGTTTATAAAAAACCCCAAAAACGGATACAAGTATGCTCCAAATGCTATGCAAAATAAGGACCAAAATAGAGATGAAGAAGCAACTGATACATTCTGATCTCAAACAGGTAAGGGCCCTTCAACAATGTTGAAGAAGGGCCCAAAATATGACTTTTTACAGTTGATGGTCGAGCCCAAAACAGTGTACAACTATGCTCAAAATGTAATGCAATATATGGCCTAAAAGAGAGGCTATAACACAAAGTATACAAATGATGCTCCAAACAGCAATAGACCCTTAATGAAACATGGAGAGGGGGTCAAAAAAATTCCATTTTCAGTTCGGACCAAGGTCCAAAAACAGAAGCTCAAAGGGCTAATGAATCATGCAAAAATGGGGCTAAAACATGGATATCAAAGCAAGTAGCACATGGAGGACTCAAACAGTGATGAGCCCTTCAACAATGTTTAAGAATAGCTCAAAATAAGCTACTTCACAGTTAACAACATACCTCAAAACAGTTTATATATAGGCTAAAAATAACATGCAAGGAAATGGCCTATAAGAGGGACAATGAAGTAAGTACCAAATGGGGGCCTCAAACAGTAAGAGGCCCTTCATGAAACATGGAATAGAGCTCAAAATAATGCCACTTTCAGTTATGGACGGAGCTCAAAAGTACAAGCAAGAAGGGCTAAGAAAGCATGCCAAAAATGAGCTAAAAAGAGGGAAATGGTAACTCACCCTTGTAGACCAATCTTTAGCAACCTCTTGGACCAAGTTTGGGTGCTCCTCAGCTATGGAAGACAGCTCCAAGTGGCTGGAATGGAGTTGGTGGTGTGATGCTAGGTGGTGGTGAAGAAAAGGGGTAGGACTTGGGTGTTTTTGAGGGTTGAAGAGAGAGATAGAGGGTGTGTGTATGCAATGCTCCAAAACCAATTTTTTCAACCCTAAAACCAGACCTGGAGGCTGGCTTATATAGGCAAAAAGAGGGGGAAAAAAGGGGGGGAAAACAACTCAAGTTTCCCCCCAAAATGGCAACCCCCTCCCGGATACAAAATCTGGGGAAAAGGAATACAGATTTGTAATGTACCAACCCTGAGGATCATGGCCAGCCAGTTTTCTTGGGCTTAGGTGGCCGGCCGGCCAAGGGTCAAAAAGGTCAATGAAGATTAGTGGCCGGCCATGCCATATTAGTGGCCTCCCATGTGTGCACAACACAACCATGTGATCAAAAATTGGCAACAGTGAACCAGGAGAGAGAACAAGCCACTTTTCAAAGGGGTTCAAAAGGTTCAAAAGGAATTACTGGCCGGCCACCAAATATTGGTGGCCTCCCAGATGTGTACATCACAAATATGGGGTTTAGGTTTGAAGAAGATGGCCCAAGGGTGGTCAACATTGGCTTTGAAGTGAGAGAAAACGGGCGACGGAGGGCGATGAAGGAATATAACTGGTTGCTGAAACAATTACTGGCCTCACACCCTTCTATGACCTTCCTGGTGATGAAACAGAGGTCCCTGCCAAAAATGAACCAAAACCGATGCAAAATGAAGGTTCGGGGGCCGAAACGCGCAGCCCGGGGCCCCGAAAACCGATTGTTAGGCACCGGGAGTGGTGTTCGACCACGAAGTTGGTCTCTCGAACCGCAGTGTCCCTCAAAAGGGAGTAAATAAGATGCATGCCAAAAATCGGAGCGAACTCCCGAACCGAGGCACTCGGCCTGACGGCTCCGAAAACCGGGAACCGGGCTCCGAAATGGGCAGAATGGCCTATGACCACGAAATGTAGCCCACGGCCACTGAGAGATGATCTACGAGACCTCTCCCTCCCTTTGGGAAGAGAAACAGAGAAAACCGAGCCTGGTTCGCAAACCGAGGCAAAGCACAAAAGAGTCTGGAAGTCCGGAGGCAAGGCTCGCAGCTAGGACTCCGCAACCTCTGGACGAGCACGATACGCAACATCACCAAGCGCTCAATCGGTGACGTCTGAGTCTTAAGGTCGGTCAAAAATGGGGTGTCTACAGTCCTCATGAGTTGATGTTGGTGTGCCCGAAATTCAAAGAAATTCCCTAAGATAGGTCAAGAAAGATTCTAACATAGTCAGGGCAAGGTAGTCTCTAACCGCAAGTCGAAACGCGTGGGTAAGGGTTGAACCTAGGCTCTGATACCATATTGTGATGCCCCGATTCTACACTATAGGTTGCAGTCAAGGGAGAGTCACTAGTGAGTCCTATGGCCAATAACCAAGTAAGATCCCAGATCGCCGAAGGAGTCAAAATAGCCTCCCTTCTAAGTCCAGCTTTCTTAGGCAGCGCACTACCTTTTTGACAGATCTTACAAGGCATTGACACAAGGTCTCATAAGCAACGATAAGGAGTATATGGATAAATATAGAATGAAAGTTCATAACAACCACGAATATCATTAATTTCAAAAGCTTGCTCCATTACATTACATCTCCAAAAGAAAGTTTAAAACTTCACATGAGTCTTACAAAGTAATAAAAGGAAATTTCTAGTTTTTCCTAAGATAGCCAAAAGTCTTCGAAGGTTTCTGGTTCGTCGCCTCCAGCTATAAGTTCCTCTTCGTCACCTGGCATGATACGCCGTAAGCTTTGAATGCCTAGTAAACACACACACACCCCACCCCTTTTTCCCAGTCCAATACACAATCACAATTATAGCACCAAGTAGTAAAGCATGTTACTCAAATAAATGGATAAATAAATAAATAAATAAATGGTTAGGTTAGATGTCAGTAATCTAGAAATCCCCCAAAGAGATTTCGTCCTCCCAACCACAAGAATCGGACGCAGATTATTCGGTATGCCCCCTCTTTTGCTGCTTTGTTGCAGAACTAACCTTGGATGCCTACCAACGGTTATATACCGTGTAGCGCCAACCGTAGGGCCTCAAAAGAGACAGTAAAATAGGGCCTTGCCCGAATCCCTCCTCACACCAAACCACCTAGGGTCCGAATACAACTGCTCCGTTCAAGGGTTCCGAAAACCACTTGCGCAAGACTTTAACTTCAAAATAGGGAACGCATCACAACAAACCATATATCACATATTCTCATCTCTTCATTATTCAAGTGTTCAAAAACCCAATACCCTCCCCATTAGGTTTCCCGTTGAATTAAATGTCTTAAATCAAGGTTAGTCCAACTTATAAGACAATAACATCCATATAAACATGCATTCTTAAGATGAGAAAGGTAAATAACATAATCACAACACATATAATATCATGCCAAGATATGATCATAAGCTAATAAGCAATCTCATGAACTCAAGGGTATGAAACATCCACACATAACAAAATTTCCAAATTTAATATCACATAAAAATTTAAAATGAAAGGGCTATTTTAGATCTTTCACCGGACTTGGCCTTCCTATGGTTCGTGGAGGATTTAATCTAGTTTCTAGAACATCTTTTGTAAATGGGATCGCTTTTCCAAATTTTGAGTTATTTAGAAAATATTCCAGCGCTGTCCAGGTTTTGTCCAGATCCGTTGACCGTTACGAAAAATTGATTTTCTTGCAAACCGCTCAATTTGTTTCGATGAAACCAATTTTAGTTGAAAGCTAACACTTTAAGGAAGATTTTGACATAAAATAGAGGTCCAGAATAATTTTGTACATTTTTCTAGAATTTCTGGAAGTGGGCTGCAAAAATAGATTCTAGGGTAAAATGTCCAAAATAAGAAGATTTATGAGAAAAGGGTTTCACCAAGGGAAAGTTTTCATTTATTTTGTGAAGAAAACATGCTAATTAACATATATTTACTCATAAAGTTTGCTTGAAAGTGTGCCTTGGAAAGTTGAGAAATTGGTAATAAAAGAGGATGGTTTTGTGCCAAAAAGGGAAAAATACAAGAGAGATGGAATCAATACTCAAATCTTAGTATTTTTAACATAAGAACTCATCAACAATAGATCTGAAAACATTATTTATAACCCTTAGAAACATGTATTTGAAAAAGGAAATGAAAGAGAAGGTTGTGTTGTGGCTTACTTGCTAATTTGGCACAAGAATGCTCTCTTCTCCCTTCCTCTTCTTCTCTAGACTCCTTTCTCTCTTGCTCTCCTCCCTCTTTCTAACCGAAATGTGTGTGTAGGTGAGAGTGTTATGTGTGCTTGCAAGCTAGGGGGGGTGTGTTGGTATTTATAGACAAACCTTTGAGGCAAAAAGTCTAAAAAGTCCCTTAGTTGGAAATAGATGGAAAGGTTAGGATTTGTTTGGATTCTAAGGAAATGGAAGGGATTTGGGAGGCTTAGTCAATGATTTAGGCAACACTTAGTTAAAAGGGAACTAGTTTTGGAATTAGCACCCTAGGTCTAGGTACTAGGTTGGTGGTTTTTCCTAGAAGTTCATGATGATGTTTCTTGGAAATTGATTTCTCACTTTCTTCTAGGAAGGCTAGGCATAGGGAAGGGTGAAGGGAAATTCTTTAATTATTTTATGTCCTAGGCACATTCCTCAAGGTGTATACATATATATATATATATTACAAGATTGATGGTACTTCAAGGTACAAGGTACAAGTACTAGTTTGGGGTAAATTTAGAATTTAAATAAAGTGTGAGGGCTTGGAGTTAATTTCTTGTATTGGGACCCTACTTAGGTAGAATTAAATTAAATTAGGTTAGGGAACCTAATCCGACTAGTGTAATTCATGTTTTGATAAAATAAATAAATAAATAAATAAAGAAAATAGTAATGCTAACCGACAAGATTCGAATTAATTCAAGTAACCGAGGGGCTTTAAGAAAATAATTCAAACATTAGGGTCTTTAAAGTGAATACATATTTCGGGGGCTTCACATTCTACACCTATATGGAGCATACAAAGGATGACCAAACCAACTATGGATAGGGTCATGATATGGAAAAACATTACCAAAAACATGCTGAAATGTAAACCAAACAAGCTAACAAGACATGACAAAGCATCAAGCATGTGAAGCTAGTTTAGGGGATTTACCCTACAAGTGTATCATGCAAGCATAGAGTGACAAAACCAACCCAAAACAGATCCATGGCATGGTAAAACATCACCAAAAACCTACTGAAATGGACTCAACACAATCTAAGAAAACATGCTACTTTGATGAGCTATGAATGGAGTTACACTACACATACAAGATGCATCCAAAATATGACCAAACCAGCCATGGACAGGGCCAAGGCAGGTCGTAGAAGTCACAAAAAATGGCCTGAACTAAGCCTCACAAATGTAGAGAGGCATGCTCCTTTGGAAGGCCAAAAAAGGCAACAAACAAGACAACAAGGAGAGGGGATGGCCCTCTCCTTCTTAGGACCTCAAAATAGCATCCCCACCACTGAAATCCCTCTGGATTTCAGTGGTGAGAAGGCCAATACAAGGTGGTCCCGAAGCTCACAAAAAAGGCACAAAAATGAGGCCAAACAAGGCCTAAGAGGGGGTAAACAACCCCAAACACAAAAGTGATCTTAAACAAACTTCAAAAGGAGCTCAAAATAAGAAATTTTTTAGTTTATGACAAAGCCCAAATATGCTTTCAAGTATGGCTAAAAGATGGAGCAAAATAAAGCTTAAAAGAGGGAATAGTGTGTTACCCTTGTAGCTTCAGCAAAACCAGCAGCTTTGAGACCGCAAAACCAGACCTTCAACCTCTGAAAATAGCCTCCAAGATCCTTAGGTTGATGATGGAGGTGTTAGGCTAAGAGTTGGTGTGCAAAGGGGCCAAGAACTTCACTCTTTCTAAGTCTAAGTGTAGAGACAAAGAGAGATATATGTTTATGCCTTAGCAAATTTTTTTGGAACCTTTTCTAATGAGGGAGAGGCTCTCTCTTATAGAGGAACAAAGGTCCAAGCTTCTCTTAGAAGCTTAGAGCAAAGGGGCCAAGCTTCTCTTAGAAGCTAAAGCAAAAAGGGCCAAGCTTCTTGGAGAAGCTAGAGCAAAAGGGTCAAGCTTCTTGGAGAAGCTAGACAAGGGTTCAAGCTTCTTGGAGAAGCTAAAGCGAAAGGGTCAAGTTTCTTGGAGAAGCTAGACAAGGGTTCAAGCTTCTTGGAGAAGCTAAAACAAAGGTTCAAAAGGTTTAAGCTTCCTCAAGAAGCTAAAACCAAGGGTTCAAAAGGTTCAAACTTCCTCAAGAAGCTAAAACAAAGGTCTCGGCCAGAAAAAGTGGCCAACCGACCAAAACAATGGTCAGCCGACTAAATATAGTGCCGATCGGCCAATACAAATGGCCGGTGGCAAGAATTAACGGCCGGTGGCCTCAAGCCAAGGCCGATGGGGTGTGGGGATGGCCAACAAGCTATTTCCCACCCTCAAATGCAAAACACAAGTGTTTGGTGCAAAACCAAACACAAAACAGGCAAGTTGAGAGATCCCGAGGCAAGGTGCGCGGCCGAGACCTCCGGGAACTCAAGACGAACACGATCATGGATAATCATTAAGTGTTCAAACGATGACGTCCATGTCTTGAGGACATTCAAAAATGGGGTGTCTACAGAGGCCCGGAGGCAGGGCTCTCAGCCGAGAACTTCGAAACCTCAGGACAAGCACAACATGCACCATCACCGAGCGGTCAATCGGTAACGTCTGAGTCTTAAGGTCCGTCAAAAATGGGATGTCTACAAGTATTGTTTTCCTCAGGCGAGGGCCTCACTAATAGATGCCACGATTACAATTTATTAACAAAATAGAATTCAAAATACCAATTTTGAACTATTTCAAAATATATTTCAAACGTAGCTATATAAAGGCATTACTCACAGTGGGTTACATCGATATTAGGCCTCGAGTGTCTACCTACACAATACACATATTGAAACACAAATCTCAATCAAATGTTCTATAATTCAATTCCCTTTTAATGTGTTTCTAGTTCATTTCCCTATTAAGGATGCCTAAACAATGTCCAAGGATGAAAGTATGCACATGAGAGTGTGTTTCAAAAATGCTTAAAATAGGGCAGTTCGCTCCAGCGCACCTTTGGTCGCTTGAGCGGTGTGGTCTGTCTGCAAAAAGTACTGGATACCTGAAATATGCTTTCGATGGTCGCTCGAGCCATGTGGAATAAAAGGGTGAGTTCGCTCAAGAGGTAATTATGTCGCTTGAGCCATGTGCAACTGCAAAAATACTAGATGCATACAAAGTGCGCTCAAGCGACAACTTCATCGCTCAAGCAAAGTGCACAAATTCTAGGTTTTTCAGAATTGAATTTGAAGTTCAAAACACCAATTAAAAGCCCAAAAGCTTGCATGGCTAGACTAAGGAGATGAAAACTCTTTGAATTACATATAAACATAACCAATTTGAAACCAATTGCTCAAAATCATTGTCAATTCTCAAAATCAAGCTCAAAACTCCATACTTTAGCCATGCATGTAATGAATTCAATTCCTTTCTTTTCAAAACATGTTCATATGATATGTTTAGCGTGAAATCATGAAGAACCTTCAAAGATTGCTAGTAAAACACCATGCATGTAAGAATTTTGTTCAGAATTAAACTTGAAAATGATGAATTATACATGCATATACTCAATTAGCTCAAACTCACTTAATTCGTGGTGATTCCAAATCTTTCCTTTCAAATACATGCAAATGGTTCTACAAACTTAGTGAATTCAACTTCTGCATTGATAATTTACATGAATTGTAGGTGATAATCTTACCTAGAGCTTAAATTTGGTGATAATCTAGTTTAATCCCTTCAATCTCCCTTCAATTCTCTAGAATTCTCCATCTCTCTCTAGAAGTTGATGTCCTCACTCTCACTCTAACATTTCAGCTCAAGAGTTGTAGAAAATGAGTTAATTAAGTTGTATTACGTATAAATAGCTGGATTAAGTTAAACTAATTAAGTAGGATTAAGGTTAATCAATTAAGCTTAATTCTAATCCAGCCTAATTAATTTATTCTAATTATTTTGATCCGAATCAAGTTTTAATTAAATTTTCCATATGGTTCTGAATATTCTAATTAGCCTATTGAACTAGTCAATTTCAGTTTCCAAATCCATTTCGACTTCCAATTTCTAATTCAAAGTAAGCACTTAGACAGATTTTTCATAAACAAACAGATAAAAACAAATTAAATACATAATTATGCAAATATGTTCAATGAAATAATATATAAAAATAATATGCACGTTGGGGGTTGTTACAATTAGCCTATAAAAAAAATCTCATTAGAATTTGAAGAACCTCAACAAAATTGAATTATGATTTAAAACTAATAGATGTTTGATATGATAAATTATTTAAAAATTATATATTATTTTTCTACCAGAAGAAACAAAAAAATTTATTAATGTAGTAAATTGTTTGAAATTATTGAATGGTTATTTTTCAAATGTATGGATTATATATAGAATACGATTAATTATACTACTTGTAGTTACTCTTTTGAAATTAAAATTGATTAAATCTTACATTTACTCAACTATGTCAAATGAAAGATTAAATGTATTAGCAATTTTATTCATAAAAAAAATAATTTAGGTTATAGGTTGGATTATGCGAACTAGATTATTAATTTTGCAGCTAAAAATGCCAGAGAAATGATGTTTAAGTGATTTTTGTTACAGTTTGTTTACTTTTTATTTGATTCTTCTGTTTAGATTAGTTTGCTTGTTTTTCTTATTGTAAATTAATGTATATTTAAGTAAATTATTGTCAAATACCAACAAAAAAATAAAATAAAAAAATAGACACATAATTATTTTTAAAATATATATATATATATATATATGAAGGTCCCATATTGAAAGTTTGCTTTGGGCCTTAAAAAAGTTAGAGCCAACCCTAATTACAGTATAATTATGAAGATCAAATCATCACAAGAGAAAAACTAGATTGATTACGAGTATAATTGATCACATATATGTAGACGCGCCCCGAGGGCCTCATGCTACAGTTCAGACTCAAATCTTAATCTGATCTCACAATGTGCGATGTGAGATTGATAAATCACCAAAGAGTCCAAATCCGGCAAATCATTTTGGAAAACTGATTTTTTGTAAAAAAGTGCCAAACATGGACTGCTTTGCCAGATACAGAGTCGCCACCTAAATATTTTATTTTGGGGGAATTTAGGAAACCCTGGCTCGTTGCCTAAGGCCACGTGTCCGTCATCACCAAAGTTGCCTCGGCTCGGGAACTTGGGTACGATTGGGGAAGGTCAGCTATGAGCACCCCCGCTCGCCCGATCAAAGATCGGCCACTACTAAACATGATTTCTAGTTTTTAAAAACACATGTGTTCTTATTCCGGTTAATTAGCTAGAATTACTACGTGATGGGCACAACACACAAGTATAGACTAGATCGCCTAATTTGGAACAAAGCATCGCATATCCGTTTGTTTGAAAAATGGTTTGAAGTTTGCTACTCGTAAGTAGGCTAAATCGAGGATTTCAATGAATTGTTCCAATTCAAGTAACCCAACCTTCACCCACAGGCATTCAGGCAGTTTATATCAACTAAGCAGTTAGCCTCATGGCAAGCATGTTTTCATGGCAATCAATAACACACATGCAATATGCTAAAGCATAAAACACTCACTAAGTACTCCGAGCCAAAACAAAGAACTAGTTAGAAATCAATGCATAATCCTAGTTGATGTTAAGATGGCTAATGCAACATATGCAAAATGCAACTAGAAATAGGCTCGGCTATTTTAAGATGACATATGAGATGCGATAATTGATACATGTATTCAACTTGGAATTGAAATACGATGCAGTTAGTATGATGCGCCGAGCCCGGTGCATGCAATGTAGATGAATGATGCAAACATACGAGCATAAGTATGCTAATTGAAAATGACCTAGAACTAACCATCAAAAGCAGGTAAGTAAAAGGGAGAAAGACGTGGGTTGGAAGACATGCACACACGCACGCACACTTATTACAAAATTTGCCCTCTCGACGGAGGGTCCGAATGAATAATACATGCCAACTAATTAACTAACTAACAAGCTAATTAATTATTACACAATCGAATTGAATAACTAGCTACAACTAATTATTACAAAACTTAATTAATTAACAAATTAACTAAATACGAATGAAAAGCAATAAATAAAGCCGCTCCAGCCCTGTTCACAGAAGGAGAGGAGTATGCATGCTCGCATTCAGTTTCTTGCCTCGAAACACTCTTCGGTTGCTCTTTTGAGGATCTGTTTGCAAGGTGTCCTTGAGAAATTCCTGCTGGACCTTACCAAAAACATGCTGGGGAGTGCATCAGTGGCCTGCCGGCTATGGGGAGCCACTGCCGACCAAAAATGAAGGGGTGCCGGCCAACAATAAGGCACTGCCGGCCATCTGCAAGGCACTGCCGGCCACTGATGTGCTGGGACACCAAACTGCAGTAGAGCACAAAACAGAGAAAATTGTGGGTCTCCCAAGGATATGTACGCACTATGCCATCCTATATCATCTCAAAACATCAAGGGAGAGGCATAGTCGGATCTACGACCATCAATCACGCATCCCGATGCATGATGGCCAAAGATCCAACTTGTGCAAATCAATATGAAATGAATGCACGAATAAACACATAAAGCCTAAAACTCTATCATGAATCATCAAGAGCGTCGGCGACCGAGAATTGAGACACGTTTCATCACTTGAAGTATGAAACGCCCCTCGTTCCTCGTGCTCGGATTAACACTTTAATCCAAACGACAATGCAAAACATGCAATATGACTTAAGCATGCAAACATGCAATGCAATAAACCGAGCATGCAACAAGCATATAAGCATGATGTGAGGTAACAACCTTGAATAACATGCTAAAATGAAACATGAACATACAAACATGCAAGGCATGTGACGGCGGACAAGTATGCAACAAAATACGAAATGGGACAAACATGTAACAACATGGTAAGATGGGCTTACACTAAAGATGGATAGGCCTCAGCCATGCCTAAAATCAGTGGCCATAAGTGATGAATTGATAGCATGAAAAGCATGAAAAGGCAAGGCAAACATACATGCCAATTAGCTCAAGGATTAAGGCACAAAGATGCAACTCTTAAGCACACTTAAAGAGTGACAAGCATGGATATGTGACAACAAGATAAGCTCTAAAATCTCATGTAAATTGATGCCAAATCAACTAAACAATGCAAGCATAGCATGTTAGAAAGCTCAAAGCTCAAAACTAACAAAGGGACTTAAGCCATGGCCATGCAAGGTAAGCCCCAAAGGGCTAAGGGAACCTAAAACAGTCCCAAGGTAGGTCCAAACAAGACCAAAAACAAGCTCGAAGCTAGTCAACATGGACTAGAACAAGAGGCCAAAAACAAGGAGCATGCAAGGCTACAAAAGAGAAAATGCACTACACCTATTGAAACCAAACATGGCATGACTTGGACAGCATAAAACAGAGTTACATCATGGTATAACAAGACCAAAAATGCACTGATATGATGAGCCAAAGGCTTAGGCTTAATGGCATGCACAAAAGTTCATTCTTGAGGCATAAAGAGCCAAGGCTCCAAGGCATTAAAAGCATGGCAAATGCAAGTGTATGGCCACATTTCATGGACTGAAATAACACTTAGAATGATGGCAAAGCATGCAAACATCACATGTGTGGCATGGTAGGGGCTTCAAAACCCAAGACTAGCCTAAGCATTTACACTATAGCTATACAAAGCATGAGTGATATGGCCATGGCAGCCCAAAACAGTCCAAGAACAGCCCAAAATAAGAACAAAATCATGCTGGAGCAAAGCCAAAATATGCTAGGATGATGAGTCAAAACATCATGCACATAAAGCTAGTAAGCAAGATTTGTTCTACAAGTATAAGGACCATGCAAAGGATGACCAAACCAGCTATGGAAAGAGTCATGACATGGAAAAACATCACCAAAACCACGCTGAAATGGACTCAACATAAGCTAGGATAACATGCTAAAGCAAGAAGCATATAAAGCTAGTTTATGGGATTTACACTATAAGTGTATTATACATGCATGAAGTGACAAAACCAACCCAAAATAGATCTAAGGCATGGTAAAACATCACCAAAAACCAACTGAAATGGACTCAACACAAGCTAGGCGAACATGCTACTTTGATGAGCTACAAATGGGATTACACTACACATACAAGATGCATGCACAAGGTGACCAAATCAGCCATGGATAGAGCCAAGGTAGGTCCTAAAAGTCACAAAAAAGGGCCTGAACCAAGCCTCAAAAATACAGAGAGGCATGCTCCTTTGGAAGGCCAAAAATGCAAGCAAACAAAAAACAAAAGAGAGGGGGCCACCCCCTCTGATTTGAGGCCTCAAAACCACATGCCTACCACTGAAAATCCACTGGATTTCAGTGGTTAGAAGGACAAACCAAGGCTAGCTCAGAGGCCTTAAGGCATGGCTCAAAACAAGGCCAAACAAGAGGGTTGAAGACCCTCAACAGCCAAAAGACCTTAAACAACCACCAAAAGCACTTAAAAACAAGACTTTTTTCAGTTGAAAGCAAGGCCTAAAACAATATGCAAGGATGGCCAAAATGAGGTATAAAAAAAGTGCTTAAAAGGGGAAGAAGCTCACCCTTGAAAATCAACTTCGAAACCAGCAACTTCAGGAGGTAAAACCTCACTTTCAGAGCTGAGGAAGTCCTCTCAAGAACCTCAATCCAAAGATGGTGGTGTATCTCTGAGTGTTGTAGTGTAAAAGTGCAAGGAAAATGGACTTCAAGGCACAAATCAACAACAATATATATATATATATATATATAGAGAGAGAGAGAGAGATTTCTTCTCAAAAATGCTGAACCTCTGCTAAGGAGAGAGGCTCTCTCCTTATATAGAAGAAAAGCAATGCAAAGCTTCTTCAAGAAGCTTGGCAAGAGCTTCATCCCTGCATATACGTGTATGGAGGGCAAATAAAAGGATTCCAGCTGGCTCAAAAGATCTGGAGTAAAACCTGCTGAGACAGGGATGGCCGGTAGTGGCTCATTGATGGCCAGCAGGCTCAGTCAATGGCCGGCAGCAACAAAGTGGCGGCCGGCAGGTCCAAAAGGGGGCCGGCAGTGCACCAAGAAACACATTCTGAAAGGACCAAGTCATGGTCCAAGAATGGGACAGAAAGGATACAGGGTCTGGAAAGCTCGAACCTGTGACGTTCCGCCACAAAAGTTGAATGCCCGACGAGCAATCGAACTTGTGTCCGGATGTACCTACAAGCACAACCGAGTCTTGAGGATGGTCAAAAATGGGGTGTCTACAATATAATAATACTAGTGTATGCCCGTGTCTAAAGTATAGCGCTCCAGGTTTTACCTCGACCTTTATTGTGCTCCAGACTCGGGTTTCGTGGTTGTATATTGTTGTCTACGTCCTGTTTTCTCCCTTTAATTCTTTGAAATTGAGTTTTGGGTTGTGTTGGGTGTATTTGGGACAGGTTGGTGTTGAGTTGGTGCAAGTGGTTACTGCCCAGGTTTTGGCTTCTTTGCTCGAGCGAGGCTTGGGTATTTGATTCTTCACTCAAATGAGGGTTCTTGCGCTCGAGCGAGTATTGAGGGTCTTTAGGTTTCCTTTAAGACGCAGCTTTCGCTCGAGCGAGCTTTCTTGTGCTCGATCGAGGCCCGTGTTATTTGTTTCTTCACTCGAGCGAGGGTTCTTGTGCTCGAGCGTGCATCTGCGTCTCTGTGAGACCTGAAGGTTGGTGTTCTTCACTCGAGCGAGAGTTCTTGCGCTCGAGCAAGCCTTGTAGAATCATTTCTTCGTTCGAGCCAGGGTTCTTGCGCTTGAGCGTGCGTCTGCATTTGTGGCAGACCTAAAGCTTTGTATTCTACGCTCGAGCAACACTTCTTGCACTCGAGCAAGGTCATTGTTGTATCTGGTAGCTCGAGCGACGACTCCTTCACTCGAGCGAAGGTCGCATATATCAGTTCACAGCAGGGATGAAATACACCATTTTTGACCCTCTTCTTTCTTCAAAACCCTAGATTGACTGCTCCTCTCTGTAAAACACTCATTCTCTCTACAAATACTCCATGTTCTAGGGTCATTCTACCCTACTCCCTTTGTTAAAAAGCTAGAGGATCCTGTGGGCTTCCTTTTGATCCGAGAAAGTGCGAGTTTGGAGCATCTTTGGGTTTCTCTCTTCTTCTCCTTTGAGCTTCTACATTTGAGGTAGGGATGTTGTACTCTCCAATATGGGTTTTAACATAGATATTTGTCATTTGGTACAAATGGTGGGATTTGGGAGGTTTGGGGTGACATTAGGGTTTGTAATTTGAAATGTTTGAAAGAGGGGTTCTCTATTTTGGGTTCCATATGGGTATGAGGGGTCTTGATCATGTTACTATGTCCGTTTAATGGATGAAATTTAGCCTTGGGTGCAATATTTGAAAAGAGGGAAAAATGCCCTAATTTGGATTAAATGAGTTATTCATATAAATGGTGGAATCAATGTGGAAATAAGAAATTGGTTGGGAAATTATGAAATTGGGGGAGATTGTGAATGAATGGTGTAGTTGGATTAATAAATCACTCACCTATAAAAAAGTTGATAATTTATCTGTTGATAGATTTATTTATCTGTTTAAGAATATCTGTTTGGGCTATCGGTGGAGGATAGCTATGATTGTTGTAGAAAATGCATGATGATTAGGTGAATTGAAACTAATCAATTGGATTGTGTCATTGAATTTGACGATTGGATTAAACCATTGAATATGTGATTTATTTCGTCATTGTATATAACAACATGTTTAAATACATTGTATATGTATCTTTGTTTGGGAGGAGATAAGGGATGTACTCCATGGTGTGGAAGGAGATAGGGGATGGACTCCATTGATAATTAAGTTGGCCGAAGTGTCCAAAGTGAAAGTCCCGAAATCTTTTATATATATATGGGTGCCAGTTCCCTCGGACTTGGTTCCGTAAAATGGTAAGATATTGAAGTACTGAAGTGATGAATGTGTTGAATTGTGATCCATTGAGTTGTAGTCTTATATTGGTTGTTTTGATGATAATGAATTGGCTTAATTAATTTACCCGACATGGGAAAAATGGAAATGAAATGACGTGTTGATTATCTTTATTAATTGATTTTGAAAAGAATGCTTATATCTTAGTTAATTCTCATATGTTGTTTAGCGTATCTCTACTGGGCTTTGACTCACCCTATTTGGGACACCATTTTCAAGTACAGGTGACATGCCGCCCACAAGGACTTAGCTTGGGTGGCTTTAGGAGTTGAAGGCTCCATTTTGTTATTTTTATTTTGTGTTAAATTTAAACCCAGGCTGAGGGCTTTATATGTAAAGAAGTTAGAACTCTTCTTTTGTTGTAACCAAGTGACAACTTGGAAAGATGTAAGCCCGTAGGGCACTTATTCTGTTATTAACATTAAGAGATTACATGTAATACCTTTTGCAAAGAAGACTCTGATGTATGAAAATATAACTTTTCTTTTACGTTTATGGATCTTATGAATGGTTGAATGATGTTGTATTTTGAGGGCGTTACAACTTGGTATCAGTGCGTACCGGGTTTGAATACTTTGGGTACATGGGAAGTTGTTAGTACCACAATGGGCTTGTCTCGTTTGTTAGAGACATATGTGAGATATTATGTGCTTATGTGATAACATGCTTATGTGACTATATGGGTATGGGATTTAATTTCTAAGATGTTGATCGAGTCCATGGGTTTCTGGGAGTCCTGTTGGAAAGGCACTTGATCACTGTCGTTTCTAAACTCTAGCAACGCCAGGGGATGATTATTATCCAGAAATGAAGTTCGTATGTGTTAATGTGATTATGTGTTTAAGTAGAATAAATTATTGTTGTCCATCATATTAGGACGCGAGTGAGATAGTTTCGGCACATTTGTAAATGTGCTAATTTCTTCTATCACCTTTATTAGGATGTCAAGACAAGGTCGTGGTGGTAGGCATAGTAGGCCTAGGAGGCAAGAGATTCCTATACCAGATGAGATTCCGGCACAAGATGAGGGAGTTGGTCAGGCCAATGTGGCCGAACCGGTTGGTCAGCAGGCCATGGGTGCCTTAGCCCATGAAATGGCCAGCGCATTGAGAGAATCTATGGACATTCTCAGAGCTGAGAATCAAGTCCAGGCCCAAGTAACTGAGGCATGGCCGTCTTTTCTGAAGAGGGAGTTCTTCCGGTCGAATCCGGACGAGTTTTTGGATGACCCTAAAGAGCCACTGAAAGCTGATGAGTGGCTAAAGCAGATGATAAAGACGTTTGAGATGCTTGGCATCGAAGACGAGGGCTTACGAGTGACCTTGGCGTCCTTCCAGTTGAAGGGAGACGCTGGTCAGTGGTGGAAGTATGCGCGGGGGCGCATTGGAGGGACTTGGGAAACCTTTACTGGAGCTTTCCAGGACAAATACTTACAGGCTACAGTGAGGGAAAAGTTGAGGGATCAGTTTTCTCAACTCAAGCAGTTGACCACACCTGTGGTAGAGTTTGAGGCCACATTTACTAGTATGTCGAGGTTCGCACCTGAGTTAGTGGCAACTGAGGAACGCCGTTGTTTAGAGTTCGAGAAGAGATTGAGGACCGGACTCATGTTCCAAGTGGCCGGGTCCATGATTAGGGAGTATGGACGCCTTGTGGAGGCTGCAGCCCAC
The DNA here is from genome assembly GCA_030407325.1 of Camellia japonica. NCBI lineage: Eukaryota > Viridiplantae > Streptophyta > Magnoliopsida > Ericales > Theaceae > Camellia > Camellia japonica. The sequence continues at coordinate 16,061,436 of JAPPVO010000036.1, read as the reverse complement.
CTTGAGACCATTATGCATACAGAGGAGGAGAGGATGAGGGGCTCTAGGAGGAGTCAGGAGAGCTAGGGGGACGGTAAGAAGCAAAGGGGCTCTAACCCTCAGCAGTCCCAAGGAGTGCATTCGAGGTCTACCTTCCCAGTACCGAGTTCGAGTTTTGGGAGAGGCGGTCAGGGAGACAACACTTGTTTCAAATGTAGTTAGTTGGGCCACAAGTCTCCAGCTTGCCCACAGAAGGGAGGAGGGCAGCGAGCAACTTCATCTTCGGCTCGTTCTCAAGGCCAAAGTTAGGGCAGAGGCTAGCCGCTCGCTTGTTATCAATGTGGGTAGGCAGGGCACCTGAAGAGTTTTTGCCCACAGCTGGATGGCACACCTGGTGCGTCTGGTTCGAGACAAACATAGAGTCACTAACCAGCGTAGTCAGTTCAGGCCTCGAGGGCTAATCGAGGAGCCTTTTCGACTCAGTCTGTGTAGCAATCTTATGCTCCGAGAGGTGAGCAGGTAGATCAAAGACCTTCAGGGCGCATGTATGCTGTTACAGCGCCGAATCTTGTACCGACTCCATCAGTAGTGAGAGGTACCTTTCTGTTTTGCAACTCGGTTGCTAATGTGTTAATCGATACGAGTGCATCTCATTCTTTTATATCTTCTGCCTTTGCATCTGTTTTGGGATTGGAGTTGGCACAGTTAGCATCTCCTATTTGTGTTATATCACTTATTGGAGGCGAGTTGGTTCTAAAATAGGGGTGTCGAGGTTGTAATATAAAGGTCGCCGATCGTCGACTTCCTTTTTCTTTTGTGTTGATGGACATGTCTGGTTTTGATGTCATTTTGGATATGGACTAGTTATCGTCATACCAGGCTATTATAGATTATTACCGCCAAAGGGTTACTGTATATACCTTGAGCGGCGATTGTTTTCATTTCTTGGGGGATCGAGTTAGTAGAGTTTTACCACCGGTATATGATCCACGAGGGTGGAGTGAACTTAGTTGTCTTCTCATTAGCTTTATGAGTAGTGAGTGTGATAAGGCCCAGGTTGAGTTGCCAAGAGTGGTTTGTGAGTACTCGGATGTCTTTCCCGAGGATCTGGTTAGTTTACCACCTTACCAAGAGATCGAGTTTAGTGCCTGGCACGGCACCGATTTTCATGGCACTGTATCGTTTTGCCCCAGCTGAATTGAGTGAGCTGAAGGTTCAGCTCCAAGAATTGTTAGATAAGGGTTTTATTCGCCCTAGTACTTCGCCTTAGAGAGCACCGGCCCTCTTTGCTAAAAAGAAAGATGGGGCCTTGAGACTTTGCATTGATTACCAAAAGTTGAACCGGGTTACGGTTAAGAACAAGTACTCTATGTCTCGTATAGATGATCTGTTTGATCAGTTGAAAGGATCCCGTTGTTTCTCCAAGATAGATTTGAGATCAGGCTACCATTAGTTAAGAGTCAGGGAGGAGGATACCCCGAAGACGGCATTCCGTACGCGGTATGGCCATTATGAGTTTTTAGTGATGCCTTTTGGGCTAACCAATGCCCCAGCTGTGTTTATGGACTTGATGAACCGGATTTTTCGGGAGTTCTTAGATCACTTCGTAGTCGTCTTTGTAGACGACATTCTGATTTACTCACCCTCTGAGGAGGAACACGAGGAACACCTGCGGGTGTTGCTGGAGTTGCTTAAAGCCCATAAGATGTATGCTAAGTTTGGGAAGTGTGAGTTTTGGCTAAAAGAAGTTAAGTTTTTAGGCCATATGGTATCCGGGGAAGGGGTGACTGTAGATTCATCCAAGATAGAGACAGTACAAGATTGGGTACAACCTAAGAATGCCTTCGAGATCCGTAGTTTCTTGGGGTTGGTCGGGTATTACCGTCGGTTTGTGAAGGATTTCTCCAAACTAGCTTCGCCTTTGACTAGGTTGACACGGAAAGGGGTCAAATTTGTGTGGAGTGAGACTTGTGAAAAGTCGTTACTAGAGCTTAAAGTTAGACTTACCACCACTCCAGTCTTGATTATTCCAGAGAGGGGTTTGGGCTACTCAGTGTACTGTGATGCCTCACGAGAGGGTCTGGGTTGTGTATTGATGCAAGAGGGGAAAGTAGTAGCCTATGGCTCATGGCAGTTGAATATACACGAGAGGAACTACCCTACTCACGACTTAGAACTAGCAGCTGTGATTTTTGCCTTGAAGATTTGGAGACACTATCTGTATAGCGAGAGGTTTGAGGTATTTTCTGATCATAAGAGTCTGAAGTATCTGTTTACACTGAAGGACTTGAATTTGAGGCAGAGAATGTAGATAAAGTTCATAGAAGATTATGATTTCGAGTTGCACAATCATCCGGGAAAGGCCAATGTGGTGGCCGATACCCTAAGTAGGAAGTCCATCAGTAGTGTGGCTGGTATAGCTATCTAGGAATGGGAGATGTTGGGTGCTCTTGGTGATTTTGACTTGCGTCTGGGCGAGTCTGTTGAGTCTGCAGTCTTGTTTTCTGTAGTTACACAACCTACACTTGTGAACCGAGTGTTAGAAGCGCAGAAGGGTGACTTTGAGGTAGATTCCCTCCGGGAGCAGATCTCTAGTGGGAAGGTAAAGAAGGGTTTGACTGTGTATCCTGACCTGCGTGTGAGGTACCGAGACCGCTTGTTTGTGCTAGAGTCTTGCCGTGAGGAAGTACTCCGAGAGTTTCACCATTCGTGCCTTGTGGTGCCTCTGGGAGGCACAAAGATGTATCATGATCTGAGTCGCTAGTTTTGGTGGAGGGGTATGAAGAGGGATGTGGCAGTGTTTGTATCGAGGTGCCTTACTTGTTAGCAAGTGAAGGCCAAACACCAGAGGCCAGTGGGTTTGTTGCAACCCTTGCCTATAGCTGAATGAAAGTGGGAGCATATCACGATGGACTTTGTTGTGGATCTTTCGAGGACTCAACGAGGTAGTGATGCCATTTGGGTGGTAGTTGACCGATTGACCAAGTCAGCAAATTTCATTCCTATGCGTGTAAGAGATTCGGTAGATTACCTTGCTGACTTGTATATTCGGTACATAGTGAGGTTGCACGGGGTCCCAATGTCGATTGTCTCAGATAGAGATCTGTGTTTCACTGCCCGGTTGTGGCAGAGCTTGCAGAGTGCCTTGGGCACTAGATTGACTTTTAGCACAGCTTATTACCCTCAGACTAACGGGCAGTCCGAGCGTACTATTCAGATACTTGAGGATATGCATCGAGGCTGTGTCCTTGACTTTAAGGGGTCATGGGAGAGACACTTACCCTTAGTGGAGTTTGCCTACAATAACAGTTTCCAATCGAGTATTGGCATGGCACCATTTGAGGCCCTGTATGGCCGACTGTGTAGATCTCTAGTGTGTTGGGCCGAGGTGGGTGATGCACCTTTGTTAGGTCCAGAGTTGGTTCAGGAAACGACGGAGAAAGTGGCATTCATCCATAAAAGGTTGGTTACAGCCCAGAATCGCCAAAAGAGTTATGCTGACCGTAGGAGGAGACCTCTGTTGTTCGAGGTAGGTGATCACATCTTTTTTGAAAATATCACCTAGACAGGGTTTGATGAGGTTTGGGAAGAGTGGGAAGTTGTCCCATCTGTTTATTGGCCCTTTTGAGATCCTTGAGCGGATTGTGGAGGTTGCCTACCGTTTAGCGTTGCCGCCGTAACTTTCTGGAGTGCATGACGTGTTTCATATTAGTATGCTTCGGAAGTACGAGCCGGATTCATCACATGTGCTGGATTGGACCGACTTAGAGGTAGATGAGGATGCCTCGTATGAGGAGAGACCGGTGTGAGTCTTGGATAGACAGGACCAAGTCTTATGAGGCAAGATGATCCCCTTGGTCAAAGTATTGTGGAAACATCACGGGATTGAGAAAGCAACTTGGGAACGTGAAATAGAGGTCCGAGAGAAATATCCATACCTATTTGTTGATGTTTGAGTATAAGTTGAGATTTTAGTTTGTTTAAGAACTATGAAAACATTATATATGTTTTGAGAATGTAACACTTTGTGAATGTTCAGTGTGTTTCGGAAACACAAGTTAAATTTGAACATTGCATATGTTATCTAAGTTTTGGAAATGTAAACTTGTTATAAACATTGAATATGTTTGGAAACATGAGATATATGTGTTGAAAATTTGTTAAATCTCGGAATATACCTATCGATAATATATGATGAGTTGTATATGCTGTGGATTTGTTCTCTTGTGAAGAGATGGAATGACCGGTGGGTGGGTCATGATGGTGAATGTTGAATTGAAATCACATTGGGAGTTGAATAACCATGATTTTGAAACTTGTATTAAATTTCAGGGATGAAATTCTTTAAGGGGGGAGGTTATAGCGCTCCAGGTTTTACCCCGACCTTTATTGTGTTCCGGACTCG